>NW_027019317.1:2698881-2887761 GCF_013076305.1 Rhopilema esculentum
ACAGCTGATATGATGTCATGTCCACAATCGAGACAGTGGGCTGTTTGTCACTGCGACCTCAATGCGGATGCGTGGGGAATCCTCTTTTATAAGCAAATAGTAATATGATATTGGAATTTGTCCTATGAAAGTGAATCTTTCTTTGCTTGAGTGAAAATGGCGAACCTAGCTGTGTACCTATGCCTTGCACACGCTCTTATTTTCTTCGCTGTTGAATGCACAGATCGTGTTTACTACATCGCAGCAGTTAACGTGGATTGGGACTACGCGCCAACAGGAAAAAACCTCAAAAATGGACTGTTGTTGGACAAAGATGAGTAAGTTTGCAAAGTTGATTTATCGTCTAAATATTTGGTACAAACGTCAAAGACCTAACAGTGTCTGTGTGCAGTTGATTAACTTGCACATTCATGAATATCGTCTGATAAAATGCCTTGTGGAAGGCCACCATATGCTACGGTCCTAATTCGTAAGTTTTCATGAATATATTTAGAAACCTTCAAGGAACTTAGACTACCAGCAGGTGTTAAACCAGTTTAGATTTGGGAACAGGTGAAAACAAATATGGTAGCCCTATCTGGAAATTGGAGTTAAAATCACGTCAACGCTTTGACTATACAACTATAATTACAATGTGTGAATGAAGAAAAGGTCACTGTAGCAGGTTGCTCGACGGGCTCCAAGGAGTTCTTGCGGCAAAAAGTAGATAAAAATGAAGCAAATATGAAACATCGCAATACGCCGAGAATAAACAACAATAAATACACGTAAATCAGTAGAGGCTAATATTTCGCCCCGGCATACGGGGCTTCATCAGAGCAAACTATTAGAATACTGGATATTTGTTAGTCAACGCTTCTAGGAGCCTGGGATATAAAACAGAGCTTGCCCCAAATATGACGAATTTGAAGATTTTTAACCCTAGGGGACAAAGGGGCTATAGTCCCCCCTAATCAGGCAACATTTAAGGCATTTTAGGCTCCATTCAAGCATTTTTATCTCAATAATGCAATAATATTCGGACAAGATCCATACTAGCCCCTCTAAACGTTAGCATCCGCTTTGTCGATGTTATGCAATGATTCCGTATTGATTCTAGAGTTTTATGAAAGAACATTTTTGATCTCAATATAACATTCAAGCTATCGCTTCAACAAGGAGATAAATGAGGTTTTCATATAAAATGCTGTTACTGGTCAAACGTTAGTATTTTCAACAAAACAAAGACAAAGGCGGAAAGTGAAAGGCATCGAGTGGTGGTGAATGGAAAGGGCGTGGCTTCGTCACAGAATTTCTGTGATTTCGAAAGCTAAGAAACAACCCTACCCAAATTGAAAAAGCTAAGAAACTTATATAATTTGTAGTTTTAATTTTCCGAGTTGACACTCGAAACAGTCTTGACATCATTTTATATTGCAACACTACCATTGACATGCAGTTTGCATTCATTCTCAGTAAATTGCACACTACACTCAAGATATTTCCATTTAAAAATTTGTTTTGACTTCAACTTAACATTTATGAAGTTAAACGAAGCTTAACTGTTTACAAATCTCAACAGGGTTAGTCATTCTAGGAAAACAAAACTCCTTGATCACTTTGTTAGTTTATCTCTGAATGCGAGTGAACTATTTACTTTACCTTGGAAGCACGTTTGAAAAATTCATTAACTAAGAAATTTAAGAAACATGTAAGAAACTTTTGATAGCAAAATGGCCAGGAAATTTGAGAAACTGCGTACCAGCACCGGACTTTAGTTTCTAAAAAAATACTTGTAGTTGATCTGGCACAAATCACATAAACTTCTCCCATACTGAT
Source organism: Rhopilema esculentum (assembly GCF_013076305.1). The sequence continues at coordinate 2,700,700 of NW_027019317.1, forward strand.
TTCTAAACAGCTTTCGTCAATAGCAAGTTGCCAACAGAGACGCTAATATCACATGAGCATACGGCGATCACACTACGCTAGGTACCAGAGCCACACAATTTTGAGCACCCCTAACCTCTTTTTCCGCGCTCGATTTTATGTGGCTTTTTTACCAAGATTACGACCACGTCGTAACTAAAGAACCCTCTATAGCGAAACCCTTTTTGCCATGACTCGATGACTTTAAGGCTTAACGGCCTGTGGGGGTCTATGCGCCCATTGAAGAAGCTTTTGGGTTTTCTGTCCTCTCTTGAGTTGAACCTTGCTTTATATTTTACGGTTGCATTTTCATGCTTAAAATTAAGTTTTTTTGTAAATTTGTAAATTGCATTTTCAGTAAATTTTAATAGAGATTCAATTTATGAGAAACGTGGCTCTTTGTTTTAGAAATAGCTAACCAGGTCAAAATGATTATCAGCATTGCTAAAAAAGAATGTGGCCCAAAATGTCCTCTTTTCTTTTTCGAAACTTTTCTATTTCCCCATGATGGAGAAATTGCTATTGTTAATTATGTATATATTTATATTACGTTAAAGTTTGTGGTTTACATCCGCCTCCCCCCACCCCTCCTTCCAATCAGAAATTTCCTCCTAGCATCGGGCTTAATGTGATGTAGCTATGCTCCAATTGTTATGAATTCTTATAATTTTCTTGTTTGATGTTATACAAGGCCACTGTACAGCGTACGATGACAAATTAAGACAAAATGTAATAAAAAGAGGGCCTAAAAAAATTGAATCACAAGAGGAATGTTTTTCGATCGGAAAAAACTTTCTTCAACAGGCATTTGAAATACAGTTCATATGATTGTCCGGAACAGTTGCCCGATGATTGCATCAAGCGTGAAACTAGCACTGCCTATAGCGCATTGAAGACTTGAAAACAGACTGGCTAACAGAAATCTTTGTTACTAATTATTGTTTGAATATATGCAATCATTTGAGTCAGTAAACAGAAGAAAACAATATTGACTTTGATTGTTTCGGTAAATGATAATAATATCACACGCGAAAATATGGTTACTTATCCTTCAGATTAGAAAGTTTCTTTGCAGAAATGTTGCACTGATTTAGAGATTTAGAACAGAGACCCACTGGATTTATAGCCCTATTTCACCCCACAAAAATGTTATTGATTCACCTCGCGCACTCAAGGTGCAAATTTATCTTTTGAGTTCAGAAGAGACCGACTTTTAAAGACATAAACCCATCGCCCTTTACTGTGTCTGATGCATGTAACAGCGAATATAACCAATAAAGCTTTGCAACAAAACTGTGAATTCCATCTACTGAAAACCTTCTTTATGTTCTCCTACTGTACCTTACTCTTCACTTGGAAACTTTCAACTTTGTTCTAGTCAACAACTTTGTCAAAATAAAGAACTCATGGGTAATTTGGTAACGAAAGAACAGAAATAGGATGTGCGACTCTCCCTCGTATGGTTCATTCTGATCACGAAGAGGCCCAGTCCTAGCGAAGTCATGTATAGGTCTTGATTAAAAGAAACCTAGCCCAAGACCTGGTTCTTAAAGTTCCTTATTTTTGGACCCCGTTTGATCACATTGTAGTACCAAAAGTTGATTTTGCTAATTGTGGCTAGAAAGCAAGTCCAGCAACATAAAGAAGGAAGTTGGATAAAAATGAATGGAACCAGCTTCCTTATTTTCGACTGTTTGCAGTTATAAAAAAAAACTTTGGAAAATTGGAAATTTTTTTAGGAAATTTAACTCTAGACTTTTGGGTCCTGTCTCCACATGTAGGTTTTCTTGTAAAGTATTTCGTTAAAAGACAAAAGTGCATATATTTTAGTGTATTCTTTTCATTTGAAACATCACTTAAGTTCTTATTTTCCATTTTTTGCAGGGATGCTTCGGTTTTCACCAAGAATGGAACAAACAGAATTGGCCGAGTTTACAGAAAAACAGTTTATCGTGAGTTTACCGATGACAAATATGTTACCCAAAAGCCCCACAGAAAAGACCTTGGAATTCTTGGTCCCATTGTAAGGGGAGAAGTCGGTGATGCAATTATTATTCACTTCAAGGTAGATGAAAAATTTTTGTTATCAAATCCACTGAGCAATTCTACGCAAATGAAGTAGTTTGAAACGCTCTTTGGATTTAAGAAGGGCTTGATTCTAATAAGCTCTTGGTTATCTCTTCTGAGATAAACCCTATAACTCCTCTTTGTCGAACCATTAAAAATGGCATACATTTCCTCATCATTAAGAACAACGACGTAAGCTTGAGTTTTGCGATTAGCGATTTCAGACTTAAAGCTTGGGGGTAGCGGAGGCTAAGCGTTTAGAGGGGCTGTTTATTGGTCTTGCCCGAATATTATTGCTTCATTGAGATAAAATTAGCCGAATGGGCCTAATGCATTAAATAAGCTTTGGTTCAATGCATTAATTGTAATCTGCAGGTCTATAGATATAGAAATTTGGACAGCTAGCAGCTCCATAAGCTTGGATCGTGAAATCGCATTTTCAAACAGAAGTTGAAAGACAGGGACCCATGCTATCTTTTTACGCCATACAGTCAACTCAAGCTTACAGTTTAATGTCTTCGCCCAAATGTTTCCGCAATTGATTTACAAAAAGTGAATCTGGTTTCTGTATTCACCTTTTACAGATATTGAAATCGTTAGCACAGTAAGACTTAGTCCCAGTGATGTTTACAGGGGATTGGGTCCTAATCAATCGGCACCAAAACCGATACGGAGTGGCCATTTTGGAGTAGCTTTCCGTACCCGTTTTGAAACACGTTTTGGAACAAGTTAAGGAACAAAGCTGGATCGAAATCTACAGCTCCGTGAAAACTTTTAGTAGACCTTGTTTGAAAGTTGCTTTTGGTATTTTGAAGTTTGCTCTACAAAATAGGCCTGGGAATTGGGTACATTTTGATTTTCGATAGGCGTTGGCTGGAAATGACGTCAAAAAATTGGCACCTGAAAAACTTTTTTATGGTCATAATTTGAGAAAGATGTGTCTAATTCATCGAAGTAATAAACCATTTGACTCATCGTGAGAAAAGCTTCCGATTGATGTACATTAAATCACAATTTGAAGATATCAGCAAATTATGTTATGACGTCACTGTTTGAACTCAAAAACAATATATTGACCATACTGCTCTGATATAACTGAGATCCAAGACTTGTTATGTGCTCAAGTCACTGCCTTAATAGAAATAACTAAAAAACATTATCACAAATGTTTTTAACTGTATCAGATTAATCCGTGATGTGAAGAAACATGTTGTTTACCATCTTGTCAATTAGTCAACCAATGTTTAATCATCAAAAACATCAGTTGCACCATCTGTTTCTGAGTCTCAGTCTGAAGGCACTGTATTCGGATTCATATGCGATGGCACAACTTTGTCAAAGAGCAAATTACCAATGTTACATTTGGAGACATTGTTACGGAGCAGAGCGTCCTCTATCTTCTTTATCGTATGGATGGAAGTTCAGCTCAGCAGAGCTGCTAGAATCAGTTCTGTCAACATTGCAAGCAACACCCAATGACATTAAGCTCTAAGAGTTAACCGATCCAACGAACAAGATGTTGTTATTCTAAAGCTTTGCCATAATTGAAACTAAGCATTTGGTTTCTGTGGAAATTGTGTAATAATTTTTGGTTCAAATCAATTGGCGTTTCCAGGAATTTATAAAATGGTGCGAAAATTTAATAATAACGAAAAGTTGTCATACCTGCATCCACTTTGATTCAAGTTAAGCAACAGAATTCCTGCCCTCAAGCTAACCAGTGGAACTATCAGTCAAAGGGAAGGGTGGAAGTGTTTTAGCGTTCGTGCCAAACGTTTACTGGTGAAAGTTCACTGAACTAACAGCAGGGACGTCAGAATTGGGGACTGCAGGAACATCTGTCTCACTTTTGGGGAAAGTGAAACTTGCTTAGAAAGGCCCTCTTACGACTTCTAGAAAAGCACATCTTTTCCTGAAACACAGAGCCCTTTCCTTCCTGTACCCCACAATTTTTATTGTTTGCTATAAACAACACAGCCTTTACTGCTTTCCATTCTCTACATAAAAAGAAAAAATTAAATTCTTTCGCGTTACTCTCTTAGAACATGGGTAACAGGCCCTATACAATGCATCCTCACGGGGTGTTCTATGAAAAGTCTTCAGAAGGGGCCAAGTATTTGGACAATACTAGTGGAGATGACAAAAAAGACGATGGTGTTCCCCCCGGTAAAACTCACACATACAAATGGCTTGTTAGGGAAGAAGATTCCCCCAAGGAGGGTGACGAGCCTTGCATTGCATGGCCTTACCACTCACATGAAACGCCAACTAGTGATATCAATACAGGTCTTGTAGGTAGGTACAGTATGTCCCTTTTGTTGCTCATTAGCCGACATCATCAGTCTCAGGTATTGAAGTTCATTATTACATAAACTTCATGCAGTACATTACGTAAATTCTAATAGCACGACCCTTTGTGGATCATTCTTTTTATAGAATGTCATCAGTTTTTGGGTTTTATATCTCCGGAAGTTTTTTGTATGACTAATTTGATATGAATTAGCTTCCTACTTCCAGTTGAATCTTAGAGCAGAGGTTCTTCTTGATTAAAATAACCTTACCAGTCGAAACAATTTGCTCAGATCTTCAGTTTCAAAATTCTGCTTCCTTAGCAATGGGGTTACTTTGATGAATAACAAAAGTTTTATGCTAATAGACAGCCCGAATTTCACAAAAGTAAATCAAATTTCACAAAAGAACTTCATCTGTTTTCATCACATGCACTCTTCTTTTAAAAGAACCAGTACCTTGAAATTTAGGCTAGGCTGGTTGCCTTAAAGGGCCACTTCAGCCCAAAATTCTTATTTCATAACACGATGTAATCAGGCCTCTTGAAGATGAATCTGCTATTATTTTTTCATATCTCTTACCGTTTTGTTGTTATAAATAAATACCTTGTTATCAGTTTTTTAAAAGGGATTTACAACTTCGTTCAAGAGAGTTTAGTTGTTTTAAATAAAAGGGGGTTTTAGGGTTTTTTGTTGCTATAAATAAAATTGTTGTTATAATGTTTTGAGTTTGTTAAGGGGGTTTCACAACTTTGTTCAAAATAACATTTATAGAACCTCAGCCTCAGCTTCTTCTCATTTTCTTAACTTGTGACCAATTTTGAAGCCTGATAACCAGCCCATCATTCTAAAGGAATAAGTATGTGGCTGGTTATCAGGCTACCAATTTTAAGGCTCGTGTTATTATTAAATTAATTTTGTATAAACAACCAAAATTGATAATAATATAATAATAAAGGCATTTATATTGTGCCATATATCCACACTGCTCAAAGGCGCAATAGTGATATAATATATAGTATTACAAAAAATGCTAACAATGTTCGTAAAGTTTTCGTAAAAATAAAAAAAATCTAATTAAAATATTCTTGAAAAAGATGCGTTTTCAGTCTACTCTTAACACCGTCAAAAGAATCCACTGCTCGTAACGTGCAACGCAAAGTTGATCATCTTTTATCTTACATTGCTGCTCCTAATGTCAGTGGCAAATTACACTAACAACAAGTATAAAATTTCCTGGATTAAGATTACCTAGGCTTCGCTCCTTCATCGCTTCGTCGCAAGATGAATTCACCCTCTTATGTAGTTGAATTGTTTTTTGCATTTTTATGAATAAAACAAAGCAATAAAAGTAGAAAGAACAGAAGTAGAAAGAAAGTACAAGAAACAAGAAATTAAGTAACCCAGATTAAATGATATTTGAGTTTATGTAGTTGAATTGTTTTTTGCATTTTTATGAATAAAACAAAGCAATAAAAGTAGAAAGAACAGAAGTAGAAAGAAAGTACAAGAAACAAGAAATTAAGTAACCCAGATTAAATGATATTTGAGTTTATGATAAAAACAATATGTATCTTACACATTCAACTTTAAGATATCGGTAATGGGTAATGGTAATTTTCTTGTCCCCTCAGATTTTTAAGTTTCTAAGTTTCAGGTATATCTATGTTTGTTGAGCCCTCAATCTCTTTGCTCTCCAGTCCCGTAGCTAGCAATCGCTAGTCTTTCTAAGACTTTTATTTTCACTGAATCGAGGCAAAACAGAGTTTAAAATGGAGATCAGTCTTTTCCTTGACTGTGTACGTTTGTCTAGAAACAATCTCAAGATTCGTCAGTAAATATTTTCTGAGTCTACAAACTACGTCCATTGTGTGTTGGCGTTGCTTGTTCTAATTGTGTATTGAACTAGCCATGAGTTGCTTACCTCTGACAAGATCAAATAGATGTTTCTTTACCTTTACTTTGTGAAATTCTATTATTGACTCCTATAGTAGTTTTTGTTTTATTGGTTTATTTGTTTTTCTTTCAAGACTCTCACTACTATCTGTCAGTTGTATTCAATCTCTTTGTATCCCAATTTCTTTACCACGACATATAATATGCCCTTTTTATGAACGCTTACCCCTAACCATTTCCCCCCATAAAATGACTAAAATTGTTGATGTTTTATCTGATACTTTGCCCCTAAATGACACATACCTTGGTTTTTGCCAACCCAAATGGTTTCAATTTTGGCCATTCTTACTTGTAGCTTACCTTTTTTGAAAAGAACCTTATTTTATCTTGCTTGTAGGAATGCTTCTCACATGCAAAAAAGGTTCTTTGGACGCTAGTGACAAAAGAAAAGACGTGGAAAAGGAAATATTCCTGTTGTTCAATGTCTTTGACGAAAATAAAAGCTGGTTTCTTGACGAGAATATTCAAAAAAGAACAAGCAGCCCGAAAAGCGTCAACAAGGAGGACGATGGGTTCAAGGAGAGCAACCTGTTGCATACCATAAATGGACTGTTCTACGGCAATTTGATGGGTTTGGAGTTTTGCCTTGCTGATAAAGTGGCTTTGCACATGGCTGTGTTGGGAAATGAAGTGGACATGCACACTAGTATGTACTTTTCTTAATTCACTTTTTTTATTTTATAAGAAACTTAGATCAGCACTTAGTACTAAAAGTTTCTTAATTTTGCAACCAAATTTTGGCGTTTTAGTACTAAAAGTTTCTTAGTTGGTTTCTAATTCCTAGACCTTAAGTTGCCTTATTGTTTTGAAGTTGAGCATGTTTGGAAGAATATAAACATATATTGGCATGAAAATAACCCATGCAGATCAAAATCCAAATGATGCTATCTTTTCCAAAGAAAAAAAACAAAATATAGACTTTTGGATTCTTTTTTTAAAATGGAAATTTAACACTTTCTAATTTATTCTTGAGCCTTACTAAAGTTTCTTATGTTTTTGGCCATCCTAGTACTGGTTTATTATAAACCAGTTTCTTATAAATAAAAAACGTGTGGACGATTAAAAGAACGCACGACAAAGCTCCGAAGGACGGTCTTTTCCATACATATTCTGTTGCCCCTATATCAGTTACTTAGACATGTTTTCATGATAACAGGTATTCGATATCCCTAACTTTTTCTTCCTAAAATGCATCAAACCCCCTAATGCAGGTTTTAATTACTGATTTAGGCAAAGGTTTTCTCGTTTGCTCTTTCAGTGACATACTCTGGCAACATGATCTTGTTCGATCGACATCGCACTGATAGCGCCTCACTGTTCCCCGCACAAACTGCAACGGCGGTGATGGACGTAAAAAATCCAGGTCATTGGTTACTTTCTTGCCAAATTGCTGATCATCTCTCTGGTGGAATGTTTGCCTTTTATAATGCAAAACAGTGTAACAGTAAGCCTGTCACTCCAACAGTCACTGGAACAACAAGAGAATACTTCATTACTGCGGAGGAGGTTGAATGGGATTATGGGCCTTCAGGAATGAACCGTTATGATGGAGGGGCTCTCAACAAAGCCGAGAGGTATGCTATTGAAATTATCAATTCTTATGTCCTGACATGTCTAGAGCATGTATAAGATCGTTTTAGATTTAAAACAGCGGTGTTGCAAAATTAAATGCAGTTTTTGCATATCTTCATCTTTAGCTCTAAGAACTTAACCTCCCTGTTCAGTTTAGTCTAGAAAAGAGCAGCATGCTAGCCACTTTCAATGTTTTGCCGTGAATCAGATACAAACGTGATAAATGCAAGCCCTTTGTAATTTTTGTGCTATGTAATAGATTAAGTCAGCAAAAGCGAGGCTGTGCTAGTAGTGTTGACATGTCTAGAGCATGTATAAGATCGTTTTAGATTTAAAACAGCGGTGTTGCAAAATTAAATGCAGTTTTTGCATATCTTCATCTTTAGCTCTAAGAACTTAACCTCCCTGTTCAGTTTAGTCTAGAAAAGAGCAGCATGCTAGCCACTTTCAATGTTTTGCCGTGAATCAGATACAAACGTGATAAATGCAAGCCCTTTGTAATTTTTGTGCTATGTAATAGATTAAGTCAGCAAAAGCGAGGCTGTGCTAGTAGTGTTAGAAGCGAGGCACACGAAACTTCAATTTTGAAGGCTTTGTGAAAACATTATTTTTCATACAGAAGCGCTTCCCGATGCTTAGCCGACCTGACTTTTTGCTGGCATTTAGGTTTTTCTGGTCATTAAGATGTTTATTTGGTAATGCTATTCAAAACTGACAGTTATACTAAAACATTGTCTTTTTAGTTGATGAACATTGAAGGCCAAAAATTAACTGTTTTTTTGATAAATAAATTTGACCTTTAACAGCTAAAACAAGTGCCACAAGCTCAATTTTTAAACTGCTATCACGCAACAGCTTAACCAAAATAAGGACCTACACATCACGTGGTGCAAAAGAAAACCTAAAAAGAATAGCCATTGCGTAAAGACTACCATGTATATTCATGTTGTGCAAGTGACATTTTTCCTTATTCCAGTATTACATGAAAAAATAAAGATTTAAGTGAAATATATATACTGAAATATTAATAGAGATATATAATATTAAACAATTTTTTTTCAACCAGCCCGTCAGCAACATTTTTTACAAGAGGCACAAACAGAATCGGTGGCAAATACATGAAAGCTTTGTTCTTCGGGTATACTGATGCAACATTCACTACGAAAAAGGCAAAGGACAAGGACCTCGGAATCTTAGGGCCTGTTATCAGAGCAGAGGTCGGAGATAAGATACGAGTCACTTTTAAGAATATGGTGAGCTGAGCCTTTTTTGCGTTTAACATACCTTTGTTGGAAGTTCCTGAAAAGCTCTTTATGTAGGATTTTAGTGCCCAAATTTGGGTTTCCCAACACCGACCATTTTTTAAGGTCGTACGAGTCACTTAATTATGTTTTGCATTTCACTTGGAAAATTTAAAAACGATTTGACTTAAAATAAACAAAAAGAAAATCAGACACCGATAATTTTTTATGTGTACGTTTTGTATAATTTATTCAATTATCTTATTCCCAGCAGCTTGTCAGGAGAGGAAAATCAGCTTGGAGTTTTTAGACCAGTTCTTGTCTCTTTCAGATACTGAATCAAATGGCAATATGCCCATGACTTTTTCTGCCTTGAAAACATGAAAGACAAACTTAAACGCTTCTCAATGCAAATTTGATTTCCTGATCCAAAACATATCTAATTTTGGATGAAATAGTTATGCTCGGAGAGTCACATAAGAATTTCTCAAGTTAGATAAACCTTCCACACATCGATTGAAATTTAGGCCTTGATTTCCCCTTTCAAGACTAAGATTGACTAATCAACATTTGTTACATGTTTTTCCTTACCTTACTATTTTCCATCTAAAGCTCCACATTTAAGATATTCTTTTGCGAATTCTTATTTCGATGTTTAGACACCAGATGATAACATCAAGCTGTTAAACTTGCTTATTCATTGTAGGCCAGTCGGAACTATTCAATTCATCCACGTGGTGTTATGTACGACAAGAAGAACGAGGGATCGCTGTACAACGACAACACAACCCTGAACTCAGATGACCAGGTCTCCCCTAATGCTACGTACATTTACGAATGGTTTGTGCCTGCGTCAGTAGCACCAACCTCGAATGACTGGCCCTGTATCTCATGGCTTTACACTTCTGGCGTTGACTCAATTAAAGATACGTATTCAGGTAAAAAATTTAGAAAATTCAGCTATCAACTTATCATAAACCCCTAGTTTAAGGTAGGTTAGTAGTTCTCCGAGGAGTTAAGTTTTGTTTTATGTTAGAATTCGAAATTTTTTACGACCACCAAATAAATGTACTATATTTTCATTTTTAAGCTACTTGTTTTTTAATGATGCTTCGTCTGTTTATATTTGTTTAAAAAGTGAGCAGCAAACTTTTAGATACTTATTTTTTAATCCAAGATTTTTAAGATATATCTTAAATCTCATTTGCTTAACTAAGCCAATTTCTTACTTTGCCCCTGGTTGTCAAATATAAGTGACGTTTTTGGAAATGACGACAAAAGTTTGATCCGAGTTCACTGCTTGTAGGACTGCTTGGACCAATGGTGATATGCAAGGATGGCATGTTGGAGAAAGGTCTCCCAAAGGGCTATGCAGCTGAGAAATTCATTTTGATGGCTGTAATGGATGAAAATAAATCGTGGTATTTGGACCAAAATATGGCAAAATATTGCACAACACCAAAATGTGGTGGTGTCAGCAAAGGTAACTTTATGATTAACGATTTATGTTTTTTTTTGTATTATATTCGGGATATTTAGAGCTTATAAATTAACAAAAGAAAAAGTCTAGAAACGTGTACTGCTAAGAGAAAGATACCTTACCTTAAGGAAGAACCTGATTCATCTTTTCTAGCCTGATTTAGTTTTCTTCTGCTGATATGGAAAGCAGCATGATGCCTTACAATGCCAACCAAAATTTGCTCTGAACCTAGAGCAAAGGGTCTTTTTTATTTTTACATCACTTATCTCGTTGCCTAAATATTAATACTTTACGCAGTTATTGTTTTGAACAATTACGGAAGAATGAATAGTGTTGGCCGAGGCTCTTAACTAAATATTTTTTTGCATTCAATGGAAATTGACAATACATACCAGTTGGTAACGCTATATATGAAAAACTAACAACATTACAAAGAAGATATCACAGAGTTCATTAAATATACTATGACTTACGTCCTGGCATTACAGAAAAGTTAAAAATTGCAATTAAAACGGTCTACATTTGAAATCTGAACTATAAAAAAAGCTAAATGATATTGGTGGCCTAATAAGGCGAGTGGGGCAAGAAACCTTATAGGAGACGATGATTACCGCGTATAAAACATATTCTCAACACAAGACTGTGTCTTTCCAGTTCGTTCGGAAAACTTTGGCACAGTACAATAAGCAACAGATATGCAACAGAGCTTTATTTGCCAGATTTGCGTATAATAAGGTTGCAACAGAGTGTAAATTACGGCAGGGGTCTGTTCTTATATTACTCTTATAAGATATAATTCAGGTATGATAAAGGCTTGTATTATACAAGTTACAATAAAAAACGTACTTCTGAATTCACTTAGTCGATTTATAAGAAACAAATACCGTTCCCAAGTCTGCTTTATTACAAATGTTTCTTATTACAAAATTTAGAAGACGAGGATTTCATGGAAAGCAATAAAATGCATCAAATCAATGGGTTCATGTACGGAAATCTCCAAGGGCTCGACGTTTGCAAAGACTCAAAGGTGCTCTGGCATGCCAACGTCATAGGAACAGAAGTCGACATGCATGGCATTTATTTCCATGGAAATTCATTCAGCAGTGATATGGAAATCCACAAAGACTCGCTTCCCCTTTTTCCAGGTACATCCTAAGTTTTGTTGAATACCTTATGGCTACTGAGTTGTCAGTGAAAGCTGTATTTTGGTGAGGAAATGCGGAAAATATGCAGAGACTAGAGTTTTGAGGAGGGGGGCTGACTCTAAGATTCATGCATAGACGTATAAGTTTATTTTGAGGGATTTCGAGAAAATGGCCGACATAGGTTAGTAGACGACATTTCCTACCAAGAATTCGAAATGGCAAATTTAAACTTTGAAAATAACATGACCCTTTTTATGTAAGAAACGTTTATCCTACTGTGAGTCTTCATTTGGAAAGTGAAACTCGGCCGCTGTGGTCTGTACGTGACTCGCGACGATAGTAAAAGAGGGTAATAAAAGACTTTGGCGACGATAAAAATTTATTGGGAGAAAATCTATGTATCTATTTTTTGAGATAAAATTATCTTGGGTGTGCTGTCTCTTTATACAGTCTTATATTCAAAACATGTTGGAGAACGTAACTAACGTTTTATTGCAGGGGAAGGAACCACCTTTAGTATGCATCCACTGAACGAGGGAACTTGGGGCCTCGTATGCAGGGTGAATGATCATTTTAATGCTGGCATGAAAGTGACGTATACTGTAAAGAAGTGTGGGTCGACCAAAAGCGAAAAAACTTCAGGAACGATAAGAACGTTTTTCATTGGGATTGTCGAGAAGGAATGGGACTATGCTACGAGCAATAAAAGTTTTCTCAGCGGGAAAGAACTAGATAAGGACGAACAGTGAGTTATTTATCTTTTTAAAAGGGCTGCTTAATTCTTTAAAAGAGGAAACTTTAACCATTTATAGGTCCTTCAAAACAGATGTATAAATTATTCTATCTAGTGATAACACTGTAAAATATGAAGTTGCTCTTCAAGCCTTTCTTGAAGAGCAACTTCATATTTTTTCCAGTTAATTCTCGGTATGGCAAATTCATTTTTGCTACTTTTTTCCTGAATATTTTAATGCATGAATTGAAATAAAATGTAATGCATGCTTTGCATGTAGTGTTGACAATAATCTGCTTTTTCTTTAAATATGGCTTAGTTATTCAAATGAAAAGTATTCTTTCAAGCGGGTAAATTTGGGCCGTTCATAACTATATTATAGCACTGTCTACAGCACCGCTGATCAGTGGTGTCTGATTAATATAGCTATGATTATTCACATAAAAGCGCTCAAAATTACAATTTAAACAGTTCTCCATCGTTTACAGACCTCTAGAAAAATTCTGAAAATTTTAAATATCGTAACCTTCCTAGCTATACTTGAGATTTTTTCGTGAATAGATCATCAATATTAATTTTAATCATTCAAGAAATTTGGTGGGACTTCTAGCATAGACAAAATTGCTGCAAGAGGCTGGTTATTTCCCTAACTTTGCCATCGGAATGAAATTCTTATTAGGGGGGGGGGGTTGGGGGTTCTGCCCATTGTATTCCTTGTCATTCAGTAGACTGTAAGAAGGAAAAATACTACATTTTGACAATTATTGGGGGGAGGTCCAGACTTCAGTCCCCCGTTTCCGACGGCCCTGCCTACTACTTAAAATCAATGTTGACTGTGAATCCGGTACAGTTATCAAAGCATTTTGCTCATTTTTTAGTGCAAAAGTATTTACATTACGAGGTGATACCAGGATAGGAAAAATCTACAAGAAGGCAATGTACAAAGAATATACGGATAACACTTTCACGGAGGAAAAGCAAAGAGATGTGAAGGATCAGCATCTTGGAATTTTAGGCCCATATATCAGAGCCGAAGAAGGTGACCAGATCGACATTGTCTTGAAAAACATGGGAACGAGGAATTATTCAATACAGCCCCACGGAGTATCATACAGGTGAGAAAACATGAAAATTGCATCGATTTTACACCGTAAATTTTGTCATTGAGGCAGCAAAAATGTCAAGGGAGGAATGCTTTTAAAGAGAGTTTTTTCATTTCAGTTAGAAAGCGCAAGTAAAGCCTGTATGAAATTATCTTAAAAATCAGAGGGCGCACTAAGCACGCTTTTCGCATTAATTTGCCTTGATCGTCTGAAGAAAATGTTTGCTTTGTTGTTAACTCCTGTTAAACAGAATTGAATCATACCTCATCCTCTGTGTATTCCTTTTAGCAAAGAATTTGAGGGTGCTGTCTATCTGGATAACACTACAAAGCAGCATGGCAAAGCAGTGGCCCCCGGCAAAACGTTTATTTACAATTGGTTTGTTCCGAAGAGATCTTCCCCCGGTATTAAAGATAGTGCCTGCATCACGTGGTCCTATTTCTCTTCAGTTGACGCCGTGAAAGACACGAATTCTGGTTTGGTTGGCCCTCTGATTATATGTAGAAAGGTTTGTGAATTTGTTTTTGTTTTCATGTAATACTCATCAAATAGACTAAAGGATTTGGAATAACTGCTCACAAATTTTTGATCAGATGTCAATCGCAAATACTTTCACAGCACTTTCTTAACGTTAATTATGAAACTCCATATCGTAATTTTTAATTGATTCATTTACGTGCAGTTTAGTTTCTAGTTCCACTCATTTACCAGATTAAAATCTAGCTAATCACAGGAAGAAGAAGCACTGTCGTCTCTGCCACCTTTTCCCTACAAATCCACCTTAAAGCTTATTGCAGAAGAGTTGTTATGACTTTTCTCTTTATAATTATTCAAAAGGGAACACTTGACAGCAATGGAAGACGAAAGGATGTCAACAAAGAATTTGCCCTCCTTTTCACAGTTCTTGATGAAAACGAGAGTTGGTTTCTTGATGAAAATATAAACAAGTATGCAAACAAAGCTAAAGTTGTTAAGAGTGACGATGGTTTCAAAGAAAGTAATAAAATGCATGTAGTAAACGGTTTTATTTACGGCAATGGTCCAAACAATGGAAACTTTCTGGTCATGAAGAAAGGCGAAAAAGTTGCTTGGTACCTGATGGGTGTTGGAAATGAAGTCGATGTTCACACGGTGCATTTCCATGCAAACAACTTTGTACACGTAAGAACTTTTTCCACATTTATACTCTTTAAGGAAATACTTTTAGTTTTTTTTAACATCCAATTAAAGTTCTCTTGCATAAAACATTTTGTCGCATCTTCATTATGGTTTTGTTTGAACCATATCTCCCAGCCTAAACGAACAAGGTTTCTGCAATAACAAGAAGCCTAATGATGACCAGAGTTCGCATTTCATAAGCTGTTTCAGTGCGATGGTGGCGGACTACAGATCCAAGGGTCAGGGGATTAAGTCCCTGACATGACCAAACTTTCACTGAAAGTTAGGGAGTTCCAAGCTCCTTGCAATTCCAAGTGAAGGAATTTCAAGGTGTGGTCACATCAAGAGAAACGACCAGGACACTGCCTGATAAGCATAGCTTCTCAGTACCCTACAACTACTTTAAAATGCTAGGGAGAACAAATACCAATGCAAACAAGAGCATACCAGGGAAGTGGTGATTTCAAGAAATTCCTGATGAATTTCGGGTTTGATGACATTGTAACTAAAGATGGTTATTTTGACAAACATAATGAATTTTACATAAGTCAGCAGTATCGAAAAAATTCCACACTTAGTAATAAATTAACTAATAAATGTATCGTTGAGTTACGAAAATCTGGCTAATGACGTCATCATTCTGGACAGCTTTTAAAATACTTGTGATTGAAATGCATCACCATTAATTCATTAAAAGGGTTAAGTTGTTTTTTCGCAGAGGACAAGCAGCACTCACTTGGACGATGTTTATGATGTTTTTCCCGGCGTCTTTGAAACGTTAGAAATGACACCTACAAACCCAGGCACGTGGTTACTTCACTGTCACGTGCATGATCACTTAGAAGGTGGAATGGAAACGAGGTACACGGTTTCTTCGGACTCTGGTAAGCTATACAATTCCTCATTTCAACTTTATTCAGATTAAGTAATATTTTGAGATTTTGCTTAGAACTCTTGAGGACCTCCAGCAGTTCAGCAAAAATTAATAAACAAATTTGTGAGTCTACTTCTCAAATAGTTTTGTTTTGCAATTTTAGTCGCTTCCCTATTTTTGTTTTAATAATCGTGGTATCGGTTGATCAAGTAAGCAAGATTCATGTGTGTCCTTCTCATATTAATATAATATTAAATTCTGCGAGCAGCTGTTATACCAGGGACGGACACTTGATCAAATATTGGGAGGCAAGCCTACTGTTTTAATAAGATGACGTCACATTTCCCATTGTTTTAGAACAAAAGACCATTGTCCTCTAAATTATTGGGAGGGCGGTCGCCCCCCTCACCCCCCAGAGGGTCCTGCACCTTAAGAGAAATATATCAACTTTTGTTGACAGGTGGTACAAAGAACACTGAATAAAATAGCATAAAAACTTATGATATGAAAAATGCTCCACAAAATTGATATATTCAATAACTGATAGAACAAAAACACAGTTTATCAATGCGGAGGCGCAAAAATGATGGGTTTTTGAATAGGCGAAAACAGATTTATGAGCTGTGTTGACGGAAAATAATGTGAGCTGTATTGATGGAAAATAATTCGATTTTGTTCTGATTTTTTCTTATATAATCGGAGCGGTTTGAGCGGCTGCTAGATATCCAAAAGAACGGATCAAAATGGAAACGGAGTAATGTGAACTGGGCCTGAAACAGTCGGACTCAAAAGAAATAATAATGCAGGACAGTCGGTTCCGATTTCTGTTAGTGAAAGAAAGTCGGTCCCGATTCACGCTAATGGTAGAATCTTCTCTCCTATCTAGAATTGATTTGAAACAGTTGGGTTTTCTAATCTAGACAGGGTCCTTCTTGAGGTCACACTCCCAAAATATATTTTCATTTCTGTCCCTGACTCATGAAAATGACTATGTAAGGTATCAGGCAAGACATTTTTATATAATGTGCTGACATTTAATTTTTGATTTATTTGTCATGAACTTTCCTCTTGACCAATCTTACTGTCAAATCCTTAAAATTCCTGGATTCTTCTATTCTAGGCGGCAAGATAAACAATGCGGCAAGTTATAAGGAACTGAATTCTGTATTCAGTCTAGTAATGTTGATCATTGCATGTATTATGTCTACATAGAGTACTAGGCTTCAAACATCTTATGACATCAAGACACTTAAGAAAATTTTTACCCTTATTAAACGATCATTTTTCGATCGGTAATTCCCTTTTTTCATTTATCAAATTAGAAATAGAAGAGTTTCAGGGTGGATCAATCATAATGGATCTATTTGTTTTTAGGAAAAATTAGTAAAAGATATCCCTAACGCTATAATTAGATGTTTGTTATTGACATGACGTCAGCGGGGCGTGTTTTTTGCTGTAAATTGACCAATTTAACGTGATATCAATATTTGATTTCAATATTTGAAGTTAGTAAGTGTACCCGAGGAGCGGCTGTTAAACATTTCAAGTTCGTTAGACACTTTAACCTCACAATAAGCTAAAGATTCAAGAAATTTCGGGTCACTTTCCTTCCTTGATATGTCAATAAATCCTTCTGGATTTCTGTAGCCAAAATTTATGGAAAGTTTATTTATCTTCAAGAGCAGCCCGGCCAAATGTATTGAATAAAAATTTTGCAAAAATAATGAGATGTTATTTAGTTATTGAAAAATTTCCTATCTTATCTTATAAATATTTTTAGACTCTCACTGTGAATAGTGATACATCATAGCAGTGTATATTACCTTGATAACCTTATATTCTATTTTGTGCTGGCAAAGATGTGACCAGTTGTTTCACTGATATTAAATAATGATGCAAAACCCTGCATGTTTTCTTCGTTTATCGCCTCGGTAGTTTTTTCGATTTTTAGTATTATTCCTAAAATATAAGTTCGACAAATTAACAGTTTATTATTGAGGAAAATGCTTAGAAAATGTGAGTTCACTATTTTTGTCATTATTCTATGCTTGCCAAGAGATTTAAAAGTTCTGAGTTTTTTGGGGCTTCTTTTTTGTGTCTTTTGATTGACAAAAATTTGGAATTACTAGTCAAGTGCTATTCTTACTGAATCTCGAAAATATTTTTTATAATAATAATAATAATAATGGAAACTTTTCATTTTCAATTCAATCAAAACTACAATTACAAATTTCACTATTACAAAGGTAATTTGCAATTGGCTAGCCTGGGTTTACAAAGAAAAAGACTATTACAAGCACAAACAAAAGAAATTAACAAAAAAGTGTGTTCGTCATTGTTTGTTTTAGAAGTTGTCAGTAGCAAAGATCGTTAGAATTAAAGAAGTTCAAGATTATTTCTTATTTCTGCGGCAGAAAATGTAATATGTAGTACGGATAGCTAAGTACGGATAGTAATAACTTTATTTTAGTGTCAAAATGATTTAGCATTTCTGCTAATTGGGGACACTATTTACATACAATTTATTAAAAAACGTAATCTATGAAAAGTAAAATGTTAAGGTGAAAATTTCAAGAAAAGTTACAGAATTTCCTTTAAGTAAGGCCTCAAGGCTCATTGCATGAGTTGTCTTTGAGTAAGGCCTCAAGGTCCTTTTGTCTAATACTGTTGCGGAAATTATCAATACTTGAACTGGTCCTTTCTTTTTGATTTAATGTATTTGTATTTTAATTTAGTCCATAAATAAGGTCCTAGATACCTCAACGATACCTCCTAGGTACCTTCTATGTAACACTTAAGCTATTTTTCTAGCATTTCTCTTCATTTCATACTATCTGTTTCTTAATTCTGTTGTGCAATATCCACCCTATAATTTTTCACTTGTTACTAATGCTTATATTGATTAATTTCTATAGATTCAGCCCTATTGACGTATTTGGATTTTTTTGAACAGTTATGAATTTTGAACAGCTGAAAATCAGACGCCCGTTTAACCAACCACCCTTCTCCCCTCTCCCCTCCATCAAAAAAATCCAAAGAAACAATGGTTATTGATATTTGCAATGCAGAGATGCAGAGACAATGATATATAAGCGACGAAGCCTTCGGCGCTTCTATATCATTGTGCAGAGATGCCTAAATCGAACTTGAGGTTGCTCTTAAAACACAATCGAGGTTTGCTCCTTGGATGGGCCTAATTATTTGCAGGGGCTTGCAAATGAGCTGCTAGAATACTCGTTCACCTTCAAAGGTTTGTGTATTTCATTACTTCAGCTTTAATTATATTTTTTCATTGTCTTCAGCAATGTTTCTATGTAAGGAATGTACATTTTGTGCACAATCTTCATCATCGAAGTCACCATCAACCACGTGGTTCCGCAAGTACTCAGCAATGCATGCAAGAATCCAGTGTGTTGATGCTCGACCACTTAACAATTCTAACTTGAACAGCAAATTTAAAACCAGATTTAAAGCTGTGAAACCTAAAGTTTCCTATAAGTTGCCTTGCAAATACAGGTTTTGAGTAGAATGATAGTGTAGTGTAATACCAGATTGGAATATTTGCGCGGGGGACAAATCTTTATCTGTGCTATGCCTAGTTGCAAATGCACAATTATCATGGACCTGAAACAGATCCCCTACGCATCTATGAAAAATTCCAATCTGGTGTAAATACAGATTTTGGTGCTAGACCGAGGACCCCTCATAGATTGATTGAGGACCCCTCATATATTATATTGAGAACCCCGCATAGAGACCAGACTGAAAACTTTGTCACGCGCCCTCGATATATTGCCCGCACACTCAAATTTTCCATCCCCACACATTTGCATATTGGCTGTGCAAAGTCTCTATTTGAATACATTTCACATTATTAACAATTCAAATTTCTTAAAAGTGTGTGATTTCAGGTGCGCAGTCGCGCAGTCAGGTACGCATGAGCTTGCCCCTGAAAGAAACAAAGTTTCCAGTCTGGCATAGAGACACCCAACTATATAAAGTGCGTTGCAAGTATACTTCAATGCTTTTACATCACAATGGCTGAAGCTCAGATTCCATGACTACCTAAAAAGGAAAAATTTGAGTCCTTCAACTTGATGGCAATTGTGCGTTGATTTGAAGACAACGACAAGGCTACAATTGCATGGTGCAGGCAACATTGGCTGCTTTTGACAGAACAAAACTGCTATGTATGCCAGGTACCTTGTAGAGAAGGTCTTTACAGTTGCAGCACCGATGGCATCATTTGGAGATGTCCAAATTGTAGAAAACGATAAACATCCGAAAAGGTAGCTTTTTCGAAACACTTATATTTAAAGCTGTGGCAGGTTATCGGCTTGACATATTGGAGGGCTACAAGTGCGGGCTGCCCATGGGGGCTGTCTGTGTGTGTTGCAGACAATGAGAGAGCTGAAAATTAACAGAGAGCACACCATTGTTGACTGGAATCAGTTTTGCCGAGACGTGGCTGTCAAGCATTTTGTCTAGGGGGAAATGGACATGTTGAAATCGATGAATATTTGATTGTGCGACACAAGTACAAGCGTGGCCACCTTGTGAGGGAGCAGTGGATCCTGGGCAGTCACGAGGCAGAGACGAAGAAAGGGTTCTTGGTACCAGTCCCTGCAAGGAACCAAGCTACATTGCTGCCAATCATCCAGCCATGGGTGGAACAGAACACAACGATATGGACAGATATGTAGACAGCATATCAGAACCTGGCACAGCTTGGGTTTGCCCACGGCACGGCTAACCACACCTTTAATTTTGTTGCCCCCTTAACAGGGGTAACAACTAACTGAGTGGGGGCATTGTGGCCAAGGCGAATTTCAAGGCAATGTACGGTCTAACAAACTGGGAAATGGTGAAAGACTACCTTTCTGAATTCATGTGGAGCCAGAGATTTAGTGACAATCCATTTTTTAATTTTTGGTTACAAGTAGCCACAGATTTATGTCCTTTACAATAATAAAAAAATTTCAAAATTCCAAAATGCATCATCCTAGTTTACTTAAAACTATATAAAACCTAGTTTACTTTCGAAACAATTAATAAATATGCCTAACCCTACCACGGTAAAAAGCATTCTGATTATGCGTAAAGTATTGTGTGGTCTCTTGCAGATCGCATTCCTTCCATTGTACAATATTTTTAAATAGGAAAACCCATGCCCCTACCTTTGAATTAGAAAGTACTGACAGTAATTATCTGAATTCTGCCGTATGAATTCCACCCTGAATATGCTATAAATTTAGGCACTGAATATATATGTATATACTCATTTTTTAGAAGAAACAAAGGTCGATGTTGAGTACTCCAGTTTCTTAATGTTCTGGAAATTTTAATACTCATTGTTTCTGAAGATTTTCTTAAATATGAAGTCATAAATTTTATATTTTGGTTCCTTATATTAATTTTTCATGCTAGGAAGAAATTTTAGTTAATGTTAGGAACTATTACAAAAAATGGAGGGATTTTTACAAGAAATTAGACTTGTCAATGCTTCTACTGTTATGAAATTATGCTATGTTATGAAATGTTTGTGACATTTTTTATCACGTCAAGAGATGTGCTTCTTATAGCCAGTTTCTTATGAAAAAATGAGTGTATACATCCTGCCTTGAATTTTGCAATAATCTCGCAATTTTGAAATATTGAGCATTGTGTGTATAGATTCTTGTTTTAGTAATTTTATTGGCTTTTGCTTGTTTGGGCATGCCCCGAATTTTTGTCATTGTTAGACAGTAAACTGAAAATGTTTGTTCTGCGTTCTTCACCAATAAACGTTTTTCCAAAAAATGCACATTGCAAATTATATATCCGCATCTCATTTCATTTTAGAAAAATTAGAAAAAGTGATTGATCTTTCTACCTTTCTGAAAAAGGACCGCACTAACATTATTAGGGTCCCTGGAGCCAAGCAAAGTCAGGCCCTCTGTATCAAAAAATGTAAAAGTCCGAACATTTTATTTGTAGGAGCCAAGATAAAATAAATTTCATGATTTATTGAAAGTTAATTGAATGCCTCTGGACCTACAACAGATCAATTTATGAGTAGAACAAATACATTTATTACAATGAATTATTTCCTTGGTCATAACAAAGCGTCTCGATTTACTCGGGCAGAAGGGCGATAAAATTTTCACATATGAGTGATTCCACTTTGCTGGAAAATGCACACTCTGAAGCACAATCTATGTCATAGTGTGGTTCAATAAGAAAATATATCTAACAATACCTAATTATGCTTATAAACCTAATACTTAGCAATGCGAAAAATTTTCATGAAAAGAGTCTGTTGTTAAGAGTAACTGCCAGTGGTGTGTTAGCAATCCCCCCTGCCGATCAAATATCAGGCCCAGGGGCGCAAAAATGAATTTTCACCAGAGGCGCCTCCATGATAAACTGCTATGAAGAGAACAAGAATCACCCAGTAACATACCATCTCTTCCTTCTTACTAACTTTGATATGCTTAACAACAATTGAAAACACTTTCTCAAGATCTCATGCTAACTCTAAATGATTTTTGCACAAAATATATACAAGGGTCATACAGAGGTAAGGGGCGCAGGGTGGTTTTGAGAAAACCTGTTATGAGTTATCATTAAAGTAATCTACCTTCCCAAAAATTGAGTCACAAAAACTGTTATGTCCTTGCCAACTTAACTTGTTTGATAAAATTAAAACAGTTAAACTGAGAGCCCAAAGAGAAAATTTTTCAGATTTTGGAGTAAGTATCGTCTTATAAGTATCGTATTGCGTGAGGGACAGTGAGCTTACATGGTTACATGGGTCCTAAAATTTAGAAAATTCTCTTTTAGTGACATTTTTATTCATTCTGATTGCTGTATTCACTAATCTTGAGAGAGTCTCAGTGTATTGGCAACAAAAGATGGCCCCTACCCAACAGTACGAGTTGCAAATTAAAAGCAAAATTAAGAAAAATTGTTATAATTTTGGGAGGGCCCCCTGCCCCTTCTGCTCCCCCCTAATCATATTTTTGATGCAATGACCTGGAATGCCGCATTCGGAAGAAAGGTTGACAACACCACTCATTATTGTGTCATATTGCTGAGGATGGTGCTGTTGTTGTCTCGGTGATGGGGAACTGCTGAACTGTGAAACATAAGAAGATTTTTAATTGAATGCAGCAACGCCCCTCCCCCCCCACCCTCCTCCCGTGAAGGTAAATTATATCAAACTATATATATATATACCATATTAATGGTCTTGTTAAGAGCTATCAATTGGTATATGGTATTAATATATATGTATGGTTACTGAGATGTGCAAAACTGCAATAACGCCACTTTTCCTTGGTTCTCTGTTTGTAATCTGTGATTTTGGTGGGGGGAATTCCGTTACACAGTAAATTATGGTGTGTAAACACTGAACGGAAGTCTAGAGCTTTAAAGGTATTGCTGTTAGATGAAATAGAGATTTGTGATTGTGATGCATGTTTGGATCCTCAAAAGGGTCTTTTGCAAGGATAAAGCCAGCATTTGCAATAAGTGTATCAACAAATGTGAAGAGCTGTGTGACATCTATCCAGCGAAGTAAACTAACCACATGGTCAGATCGCCTCTCTATTCAGCTAACAAAAAATAAGATAATGCCTCAGATCAAATAATACAATGCCTCAATAATTCTAGATCACCCATCTGACATACATTAAGGCAGAGTTCCAGTTGATAAATTTGCATCATAAGTTTGAAGGTTTTGATGTTTATTCACCGCATAAAATTATGCAATGCTGCAATCAGTACTGTTCTTGCATTACTTCCAACACTAACAGCTAGACTTAGGATTACAGCAGTTGTTAATCTAACTTGTGCACAACCATGCCAGGCACATTTCCATTGCAGTGCACGAGTTTCCAACAAACATACTTTTGTTAATTTGGTTGTGCAGTTTCATATTGTGAATCCTATTTTGGCAGTAAAGAATTTGAAAATAGCTTTGAGAGAAGCAAACATCTTGCAGCATACTGAAAGCATTTTCCTCTGACACTCTTCATAGTATAAAACGTCAAAATAGAACATCAAAACTTTTGGAATTGATACACATGAAAAAGAGGCTATTGTGTACACAGAAAGAGTTTGTTTTTCTCTTAGACTCTAGTTGTGATTTTCCTATAGGCATATGGTACTAATTCAGCAACTATATTGGTCGTGTGCTTGCTCTTTTCTAATGGCCCTATTTTGATCCACAACTTTTTCTTTGAGAACGTTATTCTGGTGTTTTATACTCTGAGGAGTGTCAGCCAAAAATGTTTTCAGTATGTGGTAAA
Organism: Rhopilema esculentum; assembly: GCF_013076305.1. Next base: position 2,724,626 of record NW_027019317.1, read on the forward strand.
CGTTTGCTTTTTTTAAAGCCGTTTTCAAATTTCATATTGGTGTGCAGCAAGAATGACCCACTTTGCAAACCTTCTGGGTGCCTGCCTCTTGCAATGTTACTTGCAATGGAAGAAATGTCACTTGCAGGGGCAGCTTCTGGCATTATTACTGCTCTTAGTTTCTATCTGCAAATGATTCTCTTTATTTCATGCATATGTATTCTAACTTTGTCTTGTTCATAACTGTGTGGTGCCAGTGATAACAATACTTTCATATTTTGCCTCAGAGAACTACCAGGAAAAAGCACCTCAGCTTTATAACATAAACTTACAAGATGGCAGTAGATGGAGCAAATATGCAAATGCTAGCTGAGTTAGAAGTAGAAATGATGACAGATATGTACAATAGGTGTGTATAAGCTAAACCAAAATATTGAAATTTTGGTTGAATTGAATTTTGAATCTAAAGATATGGATGACATGGAAGGGCTATCTATTATGTATTCTGAAGGAGCCATTCTTTCATGACGCATCACTTTGAGCAATTGGGAATGGTCTTTTTGCAGCAGTTTTCTTACTCAACCTTGAGTATGCCTAACACATTATCTTTATATCCTTGTTATTTTGAATTAGTGTAAGATCTGGTGCATAGTGGATACCTTCTTTATCAAGTCTCTACAATATAGCTCATAAGCAGAGTATTTGGTTTTGCAATGTATATTTGTTTGTTCATCACTAAATATCTTATTAGACGAGCCTTGAATAGTTTCATTCAAATTATCTAAATTATTCCAAATTTAAATAGATTCATTTCAAATGATAAGGGCCTTATTTCATGGCTTTTTAATAAAGGACTAAATAATATTTCATTGGAAATTTTATCTGTTGCAACTGCTCCTTGCAGGTTAACAAATGCTTGTCAGAAGAAATGTATTCCAACAAAGTACAAAGAAGCAGAACTAACTAAAGGAGAATCAGTTTGCCTTGACAGATGTGTAGCTAAGTATCTTGAAATTCATGAAAGAGTTGGTAAAAAATTGACTTCAATGTCAGTGCAAGATGAACAGATGATCCAAAGAATGCAACAACAACAATAATAATTGTATACTAGAGTAACTAATACATATTTCTATATTATGTTAAAAACTTTCAAATTTTCTTACTTCTTCAAAAGCTGATCCATCAGTTGCAGTGTATTTTAGAGTGTTTTATTGGCCTGTTAAGAAATATTTTAGAAATTTTAAAATCTGTTCCCATGCAGGAAGGCTATAAGCTTGCGAGCTAGAATTAATGTGAAATGTAACATTCTATCTATGCATGAATCCATTAAGGATCCTAATGGATCAGTGACAATTTTCTTCAAAGCAAGTATATTCAAAGTACTGTATTAAAGTATCTCTAACCATAACACGGTTTTGGTAATAAACAAACATATTTTTACATTTCTGATGTTATGCATTACGAAACTTCAGACAAATCTATTTGACTTTCATTTGAATGAGTGTTTGTAGCATTAATTTTGCTTTGAAGGTGGTTATAAAAATTTGTAAAGTTTAAGCTCTGTCAAATAGTTTTCCATGGGGAGGTTTTTAGTGATGAATATGTTGGTGTGAATTGCTACTGTTTTGTCCTTTTTTACAGACTATCATTTTTTGCAAAGCCCACAGCTTATCAAAATTGGCAATGCAAAATGACTGTTCATGGATGCAACTATTTTTTGAGTTGTCCCCCTTTAACAACATCCCCCGTGTATGCTCTTTCACCTAGACCACACAGATTGAAAACAATCCAGTTTTCTGCATTATTTATCTGCAAAACTAAGCCACTGGTTTTCAAGTATAAGAAATCACTTTAGGTTTTCAAGTATAACTTAAGACTGTACATTATAAACTAAATTCCACTTTGGGATTGGAACCATCTTTGACCATAAAAATATTCTGAATAGCTGTCAACACCTCTTGCGCATGAAATAAGGCTAGTATTATAAGTGCTTGATCATAAAATCACCAGTTGTTTGAATAGGATGTGGATTTTGGCTAATTTTGAAATTTGAATTTTGAAAGTGGAAATTGAAATTAAAGTATTGTGCAAAGGTAAGATAGGCAATCTGAAAATAATTAGCTGTTGAGGCATTGTTTTTTGTTGCAGTATCACCTTATCAAGGCTTTTATTCTTGCACAAACCCTCAATGTTGAACATTTTGCCAATATTTAGTTCAAGTCTCTTCATGCTCTGTTTTATGTGTTGTAAAAATCTCTAAATTTTAGACAAATTCAACCATGGACAGTGCTCCCAGGAAATCAAAGATATGATTCCCTGAGACATATACGAAATACGATATACTCTTGCAGTGTTCACCCTTTCAAATCTCTTTGCCGAATTCAGGAATTCTGGAATTCGTTAACTTGCTACCTAGACGCTTGTAACGTATCTTAATTCAAAAGTAAAATAAAGTGCAAGACGCCAATTTACCGATGCTAATTCACTTTGAAAATATACCTCCTTTTCCTAATATGTAGGTATTTTTAGGTGACGCAAGCTATTTTCTCGAGATTCATTGAACTGCTACCTTTCAGATACACAGGTAAATAAACAACATTATTGTTTATTATTTTAAAGAGACGGAAATATTCAATTTATAAGATATTAAATGATATCTTCGCTTGCTAGAGTTTAAGAGAAAACTCTGATTATTGTGGTATTTGATGGAGAAGTTAGTAATGTTTGAAAATAATATTGTATAATAATGTGATACTACTCTTTAGTTTAGCAATTACTCGGGCAATTAAGCAGTTTTGTCCGTAAAAGATAGTAATTTTAAGAGTCGATTATCCTTTATTTGTGCTTTATTTCATTTTTGGTGATTCTGGATTCTCATGTAAGAGTTGTCTTTGTCCAAATGTAAAAATGAAAATTCCTTGAAATCCTTTGTACTTGCTGCAGTTTACAAATATCCAGCATTTAAGAGACAAACCATTGTAAAATAATTTCATTAGGAATCTCTCGATCATTCTGACATTATGATATCCAACGAAAATTCATTCTTTGTCTAGAAATGCATCTTATGAGATCTGTGTGGAGAAAGATTAATGATAGCATCAGAAAAATGATACGTAAGTAAAATTAATACTTTAATATTGAAAATGTAGTTATTTTACAGATATTATAAAAATGTTGATAATTTTCATATTTGTTTTTGATGCACGTAACAGGTAAATAAACTATTGATACATGTAGCTTCAGAGAACGTCGGCAGAAAACGGCTAGAAATAAACACACACTAACAGATTTACATATCATATAGCTCCTTATAACAAATAAATAACTTTATGCTTAAAATAACTAACAGAACTAACTAAATAGGTTCTAACAACTAACACTTACCAATTGTTTGTTCCCAACGTTCCCAAGCACGCCACATTGCTCTGTCTAGATAATAAACAGCTTTTATGTTAGATCATATGGTTAGATAATACCATAGTCATACCATAGTCTCTTTTCTTATGACTATGATAATACACGCACTTTACGCCATACATACACAATTTAAGCCCCCAAAGGAAACGTAAAATGTGTCAGAAACGGTCCCTCCAACAAAGACAAAGGGCATCTCAGGACAGCGAATGAATAGGGAGCAAACAAACAAAAGACCCTCTCAACAAAAGCTCAAGCAAGAAACAACGTGATAAACGAGTAAATTGTAATCAACTGCAAATGCCTATAGTAATTAACAATATAAATAAGTAACAATATAGATTAGCTATATCATCAGCAATTTGTATGTTTTTTTAATGATTGTAAAAATTTTCCTATCTTAAATGAAAAAATCCAACCATGTTTCACAAATATTCATATGAAATAAGAGTCAAATGTTATAAGATAATAAGAATAAGAATCTCATTTCCATTGAACCAGTTTTCAAACTGCAGTAATTGCATTACATTTTACTTGATTCTACTTTAAACTTATTCAGACTTTTTTTTCCATTTTTTTACAGTTTATGCTGTATATTTAGAAATTTTTCTCTGCGACTTTCTCCAGCATGAGCACTTCACGCAATGGAAATTCAGATGTCAATATCTCTAATATATTTGTTTATCCACAACTTTTCCCCTTACTGATAAGAAAAAATCATCGTAAGCGTTATTAATTTACTGCTGGCCGTGCTTGTAAATTTAGTATTTATGTTTTGAAATTCATAAAGGATTAATGTGTGCTTTTATCATATCTCTTTAAGCCTTCTAGTAAATGGGACCCGCAATTCTAGCACCCCTTTTCCCCTCTTTAACTCCCAGTACACAACCAACTTCCCAACCCAGTGTCATAAAATAGCTGCCAACCTCCCCCCGTTCTGGCGCATTATCCAATGTTACCATAAACTGGTAATTTCGCCTCAGGGGGATTCTGGATTTTTCCTGTGCTGCAGCTGAAATTCCTTGGGGAAAATATTCTCTGAAAAAAGAATCTTCCAAAAACTATTTTTGTTTCTATCCTATCGCCTGTACCTCCTTTATTATAAAACAGTGTACGGTAAGAGATTCTGACAGCACAATATTTTAGTTTTACGATGTATGCACGATGTTATCTTGTTTGAAGCATTTGCTTTTATTCATACGACTTTTTTCTTCGACATGTGTCCTTTCCGTTATTTGTCGTCTAAACCCCCATTCGTTAATAGCTTTTTTACAGTAACTAAATATTTTAGCAGAAATATATTCTCAAGGCAAATGCCATTTCTTGTTGAAGCAGGAGAGATTTGTTTTTCAAAAATAAGATAAGCAGCTTCTGGCAAATTTGCCAGTTTTACTTAACAGGCTTAGGCGAGGCTCTCTCCTTCTCTCCCTTCTCCCCAGGTTTTTTGACATTCTTTGGGCGCTATATAGCATTTGAAGGACATAATGTTAGCAGCAATGACTTTTGCGAAAGCTTGGATGCCAAAGATCTTCATCATCAATTTTGTTGAAAGAATTGTTATTTTCGCTTAAATAACTTGTTTTGATATTCGCTCCTTTGGACAAAAACAGCGCACTTTTTATTAAGAAACTGTCATTGTCAAAATGGACACCACCTGGTGGCCGAGTGAGTTTCAAAATAATACAATCAAGTGTTTTTAGCTTTCCCCGTTCCTTACAAGGAGCCTTTGCGCGCGTGGCAAATCGTCTAGGCGACGATACGAACAATGGCGGTAAACCTCTATTCCTCTAGACTTACTCAATGAGCCTCTGCTTCGCTTCTGCCTCAGTTGACGGACGCCACAACAGAGGCTTGTGGTGTTAGTCTAGTAAACCTCTGCATATCAACCAAAATTGATTTAAGATAGTCTGCAATGCATTTTGGGAATGCCTACACAGCGCAATGGCTCATTGTTAGCAATGAGTCTTTAAGTTGCACCTTGGTTTGGTAAAGATAGCGCTTTTCTTGCTTTTGTAGCCATGAACTCATTTTAGTAGGATTCGTTATGCCCTGGTCAAAAATTAAGGACAGTATGATGATAATCTTCGCTTTAATATGTAAACATGTTGACATTGTCATAAAGTAACTATCTTCTTTCAGGTGTTACTTATAGACACCTAGTTGCTTGAAAATGTTCTGTTATCGTAGCTTTTAGCCTGTAACTTGAAACAGCAACAGAGATCCACCCAGTTCTATCTACACATCAAACTGTGCAAAATTCTGTCTATACGTCACCAACCACAAAACAACAGACCGATTAGCAGTATAAAAAAGATATTCAGGAACAAAGCAATACGACGACGAGAATCCGATGTAATGAGATTAACAGGTCTTTTTTACTGGATTTCCAGCAACTCCTTCATAGATAAATCTTCTGTTTGCTTCTTCTGTCACAATATCTTAATAAAATTTCAATAAAACCACGCTTCGCTGTGATGATAAGTTGTTCCCATAATTATCGCTTATCGGCCAATGATCTCTCTTATTTACGACAAATCATCTCCCTTAAACACTTACTGTTAAGATTTATACTTATCGCTGTGAATCGATGACTATCCATGCAAGGTTATTTCATTACCTCAGGAAAAGTGTATACCCACCTTTTCCTAACATTCTCTGGTTGATCAATTTTCTCTCAAAAAGTTTTGTCTTCAGTGTTCGTTTATTTTTAACGATCTTTTTCATGAGAAATTTACCTTCTTTGCAGCATTCTTAAGTTGTTTGCAATATGTGTCAATTTATTTCTTTCACCTCATTGCGTTACTTATTCTTGAATAACAACAAGCAATTTCTTATTTTTTTTCGTTATTTCCATGCATTGACGTTTCTTCGGCATTCCAATCTGTATCAGAAAGCTACTTGCCTATCTCTGTTCAGGACCTGATACAACTCGATATGACCCTAGCTTCTATCTAGAGACTTTTCAACTTTTTTGTACCATGTTCCTATGATTTATACTTATTAATACTTTGCTAGTTTAGATGAGACAAATCAACTACACTTGGGTTTCAATAGTCCCTCTAGTTTTATTGAACAGACTCTTTTGAAGCAACGCCACCAAAACAGCTGTTAACCCATTTATTATCCAAGTTGAAAAAGCAGCGATGTTTTTCTTGTCTACTTACGTAATTCTATTTTAGAATTTTTGTTTTATTTTGCCTTTTACGCTACAGAACACGTCTGCCATTGCAAGTGCTTTCAAATGCGAAGTGGATAACCTTCGAATGGCCATGCTATGTTACCTGTTCGCCTTGGAAAACACAACTGGTAATGATTTGATGTTTATGTTTCTTTTATTCAAGAAAGAAGCGCGAATAGATCACCCTAGCGATGTGATCATGAAATTTTAATTCACAAAACAGCGCTTGTATTCAGTGCTCATAAATGAGCTCGTTTCCGACAATATCGATTTGGTTCAGCATTTGGAGATACAAGACCGGGCATTCACTCATATTTTACGCTTTGCTGCAGTAATTTCGCTCGCAGGATGCGGCTTTCACAGGAGAACCCTGGTAAAGGTTTGTAGGTTTCTGCATTTTTCCGTTCAACTCAGTGAAGTAGGGCTGTGATAACCAACTGGCTGACTCAGGTCAGCAATAGGGCTGTAACTGGAGATGTGACAAAGATCAGTGACTCTGTATTCACAGAAAAGTGTTTGGCAATGAAATCTTCGCATGACAAGCAAGTAAGGACCATTTTACATTTATATTTTCAATTCTATTACAATTTTCAGTACTTTATACACTTTTCTATATAATATAAGCTGAATTCCTAAGCTGAAAAGGGAAGTAATGAATTATGTTTTTAAAACTCATATAGACATGGACAATATACTGACTAGAGTCCCTGAGGCTCTTATGTAAATATTAGAACAACTGTTTGATGGTATATATTGTAATAATCTTAAGAGCTTATATTCGCTTATATTATCTAAGATGTAAAACCAGCAAGAATATGACAATGATATTGCTGAAGGATTATACTGTAATAATGATATGCAATAAACAACATAATACAATATTCAATGACAGCAATATTGAATAGTACCAAACAACTATGTATAATATTTTCTACAATATTTGCAATCAAATTGATAGCCGTCATATCTAGCTAAGTACAGATGTAAATTTTATCAGATACCATAGGATTGTGTTGTTTTGTTATATACAGGTATATTTGTATGCAGTATAATTGTTTGGTGTTGAATATTTCATTTATATCAATTTTTAGTTTTCAGTAACACTTTTAACATTTATTGATTGTTGCTAATATCAAGTTCTGCGTTAAAGTATCAAAGGACAGTATTTTAAGTTATTCTTTTATATGAGAGATTTTTCGTTGTAACTAGTTATTTCATTATATTTTATCTGACTGTGAATTGAGCATTCACGTATAAAATGCTTTGTCAATGGTTTTCAAACAGTGATATAAAGTGCGTCATTTAAATGCCCTAAACAAAATTTACACGTCAAAAAAACGTTCTTTTGCGTCATACGAAAATGGAGGACGAACAACTTTCGAATAGGCTGCAACGCAAAAATATTAAACTGTGATAATTCTTTTGTTTAATATTTCCAATTAAAATACGATGTTTCAGGCTTTAGTGAATTTTTTCTATTAAAAGGTGATGCGTGGAAAAAATGAATCAAGAAGAAAATTGGTATAAATTGTTTAAATTGAATGCTGTGTTCAAAAGCACGTGTTTTTTCAACAATGTAGTCATTCCCCGTTTTTTTATGCTTATAACTCTTCTGCCAATGTTCTTTGAATCTTCTGAACAAATCTGAAGTAACGCATAAGCTTGGTGCAGGAGAAAACACATGTCGAGATTTCTTAGAAAGAAGTCCAATTTGAACACATAACCATATATTTTAATATATTAAATACATTTAAAAAATTTTGATATTTTTAGTTATTTTATTTGTATGGCTGCTTTTTAGGAATATTTTGTTTTCTCAATTCAAGATATGGCAATGACATTTTGTGGTAATTCTCTCAATCATCGAAGAGCTACTTCAAAATTATCTGCTGCTATTTCAATTTTGTAGTTCAATTCATTTTTACTTGGTTCTCGTAGGTATTGACATGAATTGATGGCAAGCCAAACAAGATGAGTCTTCGCCTTACAGATTTCGGCACGTTTAATGAAGTGGATCATATTTCATTTTACAAATTTACCATTTCGAGTTTTAGCAAAGTTGGCGAAAACAAATTATCCAGGGCATTTAGATATGCTGGTCACATTTGGAAGCTACAAATTCGTAAGAAAAATGAACATTTGGGATTGTTTGTTAGGTGGTATGGAACAAAAATGGGACAAAAATCGCCAATCAAGTGCCAGTGCAAAACTGGGCTTGAATTTTATGTTATCAATCAATTTGACGGCTCAAAAACAGTGCAGGAGGGAAGCATTCTGGAGGATGATATCTACGAACGGCCTGGGTCGGGGATAGGCTATGGAGAAGTCATACAATTGCGATATTTAGATAACATCCCTGGATACTTAATAAGCGATACATTAGTGGTACAGGTTAAACTGAAGGTAAAAACTACGACTTTTCTGGACAAAATTCAAGTAACTTCGAGACCAGGCAGGATATTTGTCAGGGGTCTCAATTTCTCGTTCCATGGTGCTGAATGGTCTTTAATACTCTTTCCGAAAGGGGAAGTTGAAGACGATGATTTTGAAGATGAAAACAATGAGGAAGGGAAAAGTAGAACCAAAGAAACTGAAAAGGCTACGTTGTATCTATCACGGGATTCGGTTGTCAACGACAACTCTCAGCTGCGTCATCATGTTAGATTTCTACTTTTTGTTGAAGGTGGGCCTAGTTTTCAGATTGAACAGAACTTCCACGAAAGACAGTCACAAGTATTTGGAACTGGCTACCTTATGTCTGCGAAGGAGCTTCAAGCTTTAGGATCCAATGGTGTTATTAGAGTTGGTGTTACGTTCGTGGAGGTGCAACCGTATTTCAATTTTGCCTATGATTTTCAAGATCCTGATTTTGCAGGCATAAACCTCAAAGATCAACGAGACTTTCCTTGGTTAGTCAGAGTTTACTCTGAAGAAAATAACGATGAAGAAGAACAGTTGTTCTGTGATCTTCAGATTGATCCGCGGTCTCAATGCAAGCAGATCAAGGCGCTGGAGTTGAGAAACAAACAGCTTAAAACGATTTGGTTCTTGCGAGTTATCAATTTTCAGAATGCAGAGATGAGTGTAGAAGTTTGGTCTGAGAAGGATGGAAACGGTGCAGACAGTAGTGTTTACAAGCATGCTGGGGAAATTCACTCTATGCAGTTACCAATTAGAAGAAACCAGGTACCTTTTCATCATTGTTTGCTATCAAGATTTTTATAGGAAATGTTCAACAATTTGTTTCATTTATATTGATTGGTGATTATTTACAAAATATTTGAATTTGCATCAGAGAAGGGGTATTTTGGTTTATAATGGCATGGCCTTGGTGAAAGATAACCAAAGCATTTGCCTAATTTGCCATATCAACCCTAAATAAATGACCGGTACTCAATGCTAAATGTATGCTCGGGACTGATGTTTAAATTTGTATGCAAGGAACTGGAGGAGCCTATATTTAATTTTCATGCTAGGAAACTCTCCTACAGAAACTTGTTGGGGAGGGTACTGAGAATGTTGTACTTAACAAGGGGAAGGATCTTTTTATTCTCTGTGTCTAAATTGTCATTCCAACCAGCCACTCATATTGTTGGTTTTTCGAGAAATTATTTAGTTCTTGCCTTTTTAATTTCATAGTTTCTTAATTTGTTTGTTCGTGTCCTGAAAATTCTTAATTTTTTCCGATTGCTCAATACTCATTTCTTAAAGTGAGTTTCTTAAATAAAAATGAGCGTCCTTCACAAAGCGTATAAATAATGTCTTGTTTCAAGGTCAATGGCGAAAAGAGCCCGTATGTTGATGACGATGGCCAGTCGTGTATCCAAATCAGTATCGTTAATTCAAACTACATTTGTGGTGCAAGTGAAGTTGCCATGACTGTTGATGACGTAGCAGCCATTGCTTTTTATCATAACAATATTTCAAACGAGACAAAGAGGGATTACGAAATTAGAGAGCAGATTTGGTAGGTCCCTTATTTTCAAAATATTTAGTAGCACAGTTACTGTAACATGGCTGAATATGTGCCAGTTTTCTGCTACCATAAATTGGGATAACGAAAACCTAATTTTAATTTTCTAAACGAGTTACAATGCATTATGTTTTTTGACATAGTTTTTCTGAGGAAAAATTTAGAGCTATGAAACAGCACACTAGGGAAGAGAAATAACTGTTGACATATATATATATCGTTAAATTTGGTAAATACTCTCTAATGCTTAAGAGTTTTAGGACACTGATATTTGTCTGCTTTAACCAAGACGAAATAATATTTCAAAACAAAATAGTAAATCCCAAGACGCATTTGCCAAACCAATTTTTGGTGATATCTTCGTAGTTATTTAACAAAAGTTTTTTTCTGTTTGGCATTAGACCAAAAAAGAAAAATTTAGGCGTCATAGCTTTTCAGTGTACTATATCTCGAGATTTGGTATTTTTTAGGCAACATTATTTTTTTCAGTTAATAGTGGTTAAAAGTCAACAAGTTTCAGTTCTGTTTATACAAACTTGCATAAACATTAAACTATTTGGATTATTCTAAAGGTTTTCTTTTTATGGTGAACTGTCAAAATTTGAATTTTGCAGAAAAATTGTCTTTTTAACAGGAAAATGAGTTTATCAAACCTGGAAGAGGAAAAAGAGGAGATTTTAAACAACAGCAGAGAAGCATTAGATCAACAAGAAACTGCCCTGAAAGACAAAGACGTGATGATCAGCTCTCTGCAAGAAAAGCTGACGGTTGTTGAAGGATATGTTCACAGTCTGGAGAGTAATTCTCTCGAGGTAATGCTATAACAATTGATTGTAAATTTTTTATTTTTTTTCGCAGAAAGGTTTGTTGCTGTTGAACCAAATTATGTGAATATGTCCGGTCAAGGATATCCTTGAGGACAGTGGCACAACTGGCAGTCCGGTGCTCTTTGGAAAACATATTTTGGCATCCTTTAATTTCCCACATAGCTAACGTTTTGTAGCCTTGTTCAAAACTTATCAAGCACTTTTGTTTTTGGATACAACCCCAATACGCTAATTCGGTCCCTTGAAACAGGTTACTCCGATTAGTTGAAGAACATTTTTTTTGCTTTTGATCCTCGGGAAACGTCGGTAAAGTAAAAATGTACCTCTTTTCGATAACCAGGTACACTCTTTTTTATAAGAACTAGTAAATTTAAGTTCAGGCTGAATGTTCTTAATTTTTTCGAAAATCTGAGGCTGGATTGTTCTTAATTTGTTCTTAAATTAAGAGGGTGTAAGCAGTGCTATTGCTAGCTTTTTCGCTCTTAGGAGGTGTTCAAGCCTCATTTGCCAACAAAGTGAGTGAGACAGCTTTAATTTGCTGACAAATTTGAATATTCGCCGAAAAAGCACCCACACATCGCTAAAAATCCTCGATTTTGAGAAAAAACGTTGTTCAAAATTGCATTTGGCAGAAGTTCAGCCTCAGCTTGTTCTTAATTTGTTCTTAACTTTTGACCAGTTTTGAGGCTCGTGTTCTTATGAAATTGTTCTTATAAAAAAAGAGTGTATGGTGGCCGATGGTTTTCGATATTCTGGCTTTTAGAGCCTTCCTTGACTGTAGTGGCGACGATCACCGATGTATGCAAACGAGACTGAAATACCCCTGTATATATAACCACGCCTTTTGCATAGTTTTTGAAAGGTTTCAGATCTTTAGGGAATTAACAGATCACTGTCTTTGTATGACTGTGGCTCCTTGAAGACTGCCCGAAATGGGCAAAAGGATTTTTTAAGAAAAGCAAAGTCTTCGTGGTACGACTTAACCTTCCGTAATAGTTTTGTAATAATTTCTTGAGTGATTTGAAAATTCAAAGCAAAGAGGAGGTCTTTATCAGACAATGAGAGAGATGCAGACTTTATACTTATGATTAGATAATGAAAAGATTTTGTACATAATAGTATGCAAGCTGCTTAAGTAGCATCAATAATTTATGGTTACTGCTGAAATAAACCCTGTAATTGAGGTTTCTTGTTTTGCTGAAGTTATTGAAGCAATTCTTGCACGAGTAAAGAAAACGAATTAATAATTGAATCTTCCAGCTATTTTGTGCCTTATTCACATATTGATGTCTTCGATGTTTGTTGAGAAAGGCTGATTTTCAATGTGAAAGTTCGTTTAGTTTGGGTTTGCTTAAGCATGACGTGAATATGATTATACCTAACGAGTTTCGATTGTGTTTATCAATAGAAGGTTTATGTTTAAAGGGCCTCTCCAGCCAAAAAACATTTTATTGACTAGAAAGTTAGCATCTTGTGCGTGTATTATGGCAAAGTCGTTGTTTTTGCAAAATTCAAATTAGTTTAGAAGTTATAAGGCTTTAAAGTTGCACCTTTCCGAGAGAAAAAACGACAAAAGCCGAATCAGTTTGATGACATTCTGACGTCACAGTGTGCGGCACTCGTTAGCCATTGATAACTGCATCTAAATCTACAGCAGGAGCTTTTTTGGATCGAAAAATATTAAATGTTTACAATCATTCTAAGTTTGCGGGTCGGAATGTGTCCATGCTGTGTCACGACTTTGTTTTGATCACCTGTGTAGGCCCACAAAGCTACGGCTTCCTGTTCCAGCTCTTCCCTCGCGTATAATTAATCGAAATTGACACTTCAGTTGTTCTCCAGAAACGATGAACAACTAAAGGCTTCAGAATTGATTTCTGGAATGCTCAAACTAAATGCCGGTGGAACAGAACTGAGATTACCATCACTTGCAGTGCTCAATTTGCGAATCGCCGACGTTCGATTCGGTATAAGGCGAGACTAACAAAATGCACAATGACGTCAAAATTGCGTCACAGTGTCACCAAACCGAAAACTTTTTGTCGGTTAATTCAATTCAATTATCGAAATGCAAGAGCTTATATCTCACAAACTGTAAAAAAATATCGAAAAACAATCGTGATCAGCAGGTTCAACTCCTTTAGATTAGCCAATAAAATGCAAGTGCAATAAGCTGGAGAGGCCCTTTAACATAGTAGTGAGGGGGGGGGGTAACATGGTAGTTGGGGTTAGAAAAGCTATCACAAAGTTCAAGAGGTTTTGAACTGTTCGATAATCCTGGAATAACACTGCTTTTTTGTCCCTTTTGGCAGTCTTAAGGGTACACAGGATCGGCAATGAAAAGGGCAAAACCCAACCAACTATTCCAATCGAAGTTAATCGAATTTCAATATAAACATGCCTGCACTACCCACCGTTGCAATGCTTTGTGAGAACGAAATAAAAAAACATTGATTTTCAAAACATTTTGCAAATAGAGAAAAGAAATTTGGCCAAGGAAAGGTTTTCGGTAAGAACCGAAATGAAGAAATACTAAAGATTTAAAAGACATTGTCTTGTCCATGCCACTTTATAATTAATTCTTGTACCAGCTGCAATGTGAATTAACCTTATCGCATTTTGGTTTTGCGAATTGCTTTTAGGTGCTTCTATTAATATTTTGGTTATGGTGTTTTTAAGAGATCTCACTAAGCGGTCGTTTCGTTATTACTTGACACATACCTTGTGTTTGGTGATATTGTTTTCCAATGTAGCACACACAGCTATGATAAAGTTTAATACAAAATCAATGTATGATAGTAAGCACTTAGTAGGGGTTACATAACAACGGGTGGAGATTTTTGAGACCATTCCTCCTGCAGAATCCCATATTTGCAATGCTTAGCTGATTGTAGAAAGCTTAGTGGTGGGAAGCTGAACATCGATGTCTAAGCATTCATCGATGATTTAAACACTGTTTTGCTGGCTTAATGAAATCAGGGATCTTCCCTTAATGATTTTTAGGGATAGCTGCAAAACTCACGGAAGATTTTTAAAAGTAGTGGATATATATACGTTGATTGTACGTGGGGCTATAACTATACACAAGAGCTCAAGATAGACCGTCGCTAGCTTTTGAGCTCAAGATAGGGTGTTCAGGTCCCATTTGACGACAAAGTGACTTAGCCATCCTTTATTCGCCAACAAGTCTGCAAATTTGTCACATCAACCGGCGGGATTTGATGTGACGAATCACACGCCCCAGCGTACGGACAGCCTTGACTTTATACTAAGACGGTTACAATAGATAATGTATTGCTTTGTATATTATGATAAAACGTTTCGTGCATAACACTTCATCAGTTAAGGGGCTTTACATGCCATTTCATTAATGCTGTATTTATTTAAACCTTGTTTTCTGTTATCAAGCTTTTTAAAAAACGCTATACCAGTATTATTGTTGTTTGTAGGACTGATTTTGACAAATATCAAAATTCACTTAGCCATTTTTTTCTAAAGGATATCGCCAAGTTCAACAAAACAAGTATAGCAAAGCTCATTGAAAAATCCAAGCCCGATGCGAGAAAGATTAGTGAAATGAATGATATTTTCAATTGGGTTAAAGAAACTCTAAAGGTAAGCAATTGAAAGACATCTCGGTTCGCTCAATTTTCCCTTCGCATATTTCTTCCTCGTTAGATTTTCTCCTCTATGTAATCAGTACTTTGTTAGAACCCAACTAGTCGTTAAACTTGTCTCAATACCCGTTTCTTACGGTAGGCTATACCCTGGCCTGGCTTTGATTTTCCAGCCACTGTCAGTCAATAGATCTAGAGGAATTTCAGTCAAAACGATTTATCTGCATAAAGATGAAAATTGAATTCTTGGTGATGAAGTATTTTGCTCCGCCTAGGTTTAGGTGCCAGTGACTTAGTGTGACCTTCCAGACGAGGGGTTGGAGGGTCATCAATAGTAAAATGTACCGAAAAAGACATAGACAAGGAGAAATTTAAGTACTATTTCACCTACTGATAGACGATTTTAACGACAGTTTTTGGACCAACTGAAGGTTTATCGACAAATTATGAAGAATTGGGGGTGTCCCAACACCTACAGCTCTCCGCTTGCTACGCCCCTGGCCTTGACACTCAAATGAATTACCATGATATCTGCCGTCTTATAAATGTTAAGCAGGATTACAAATCAGAATTCTATTTCATTCCAATATAATAGTCCATTGCATAGATATATGAACAAAACCTTTCGCGAAGGGTAGGGTGGAGGTTGATATATCTTAATCACTTTATGTACAAATCTATACACTTTCCTCTACATTTTTTATAGGCATTTTTCTGATAAATTTACTAAAGATGTGTGGATAGATATTCACTAGAGAGACATTTTATGAGATTTCTTCCTTCAATTATTTCTGCCAAGTCCTGCCCTCACCTAGTTCCAATCTGCTGATTAATTTTCTCTGCCCTCATCATCTACGTGTTTTTTTTATATATTTTTCGTTCCATTTTTTGCTTTTATTTTCAAGTCTTATAGTACATATGCTCTTGATCTCTTCTATAAGTGATCATGGTAAAAATTAATTTAGAATTTTCTTCTCCAGAGCTCCAAAAATGTCGCTTCTGTGATCCCAGTTGGTGCATATGGTGAAGGAACAGTGACTAGACATAAGATGGAACTTGATATCGTTGTATTTTTAAAAGGTTCGTGCGCTGATGGGCACATTTTATATATATAAGATTTCATTTGGTTTTTCATTATTATTAACGTTTTAAATGTAGCCATCAGTTCAAAAGCGAAATGAACCAGTCTTGAAGCGGATTTCGTACACGCTGTTACAGGCTTTTAGCTGAAACTATGATTCAGTACTTTTAGCTGAAACTTCGGAATATCTCCAAATTCAGCTTGATAAACTAAATGATACAAAAAATATGAATGTCATTATTATTAGCTTTAAATAATCGTGTTTCAGAAAAAACAATAGAAAACATCAAACAATTACAAATGGTTCTTAAGTGAAAGGGAAGTGCAAGAATGCAAATCTTAAAAATACCTGGGAGTTTATTCAATTGAATCTAAAGGTTCTTCTCATAAACATGTTAAAATGATAAGAAGAGTTCTAGCAAGCATACTGTTCCTTCATTTCAAAATACAGAGACGTCAATAGACTGCAACAAAGACTGTTTCTTTATCTGTTTGGCCAAACCATTGCTCATATTTTGAACTTTGCTTCCGAACCACTGGGAAGAACAGGCAACACTGGAAAGGTCTCAATTGACTGTTTCAATTGCAGTATAAACCTGCACATAGGAAGCTCATTTTTTGGATCAGACCGTAAAGTTTCTTGTTAAATAAATGAATGTTTATAAACGCTGATGAATTTCTTTAAAGAAATTAATTCCTTTTGCGATGAAGTAAGCCTGGAAAGTAAGGACAGTTAAACAATTTGGCAGAAAGTAATGTGTTTTTACAAGACAGTGTTTTGAATTCAATAAGTTGAAAGCTAGTAGTTGGGAAACTTCATCTCATTTTTTGATTTATTTTACGTTCGAAATAACTACTGGCAAGAAACTTAATTCAGGCTCAACAGTTTCTTCGTATACAACTTTGAATTAGTCAGCATTCAGGTTCTTGTACGCTATTTTTTATATAAGTGGGCTATTACTGTATAAGAGTGTTGTTATTGGCATTGAGGGCTGTAGTGACGAAATCAAGAGTGTTCTAACACTAATACCAATATATTATCTTGATATAACTTTTTTGTCAAGGTGAACTGGAGGATTCATTGAACAATGGTGATCTGAACCCTTGCCTAGAGTTCATCCAAAAACGCTTGCAGGAGCCGACAAGCGTCACTAACGGTGGAAATCATACGAGTAGCAAAGAGGACAGCAATAACAACAATACCGGCAACAGTCAAGGCACAGAAAAGCAGTTTACTTCATTCATGCATACACCAATATCACTGAAATGTAGATACTCTGATGTCAGCATTGTTATTTACCCTACAAAAAACTGGGGACTCGACTCTTATAGTGCAATCTACGAAGCATCTATCGGCCTAACAAAGGAATCTTTAGGATGGTATGTCCAGGAAATTTGTTTCTAGCCTTTATTTGGGGTTACAGACAGCAAAAGTCAAAAGTCATACGCAAAGCTCTTCTTAGATACTGTACTTTTGCACGTCCTCGTTTCTAAATACAACAAGATGCTTTTGATTGGCTTAAACCTCAGATAGATATCGTATGATACTGACTGGCTGGTCTTTTTATATCCCT
Source organism: Rhopilema esculentum (assembly GCF_013076305.1). The sequence goes on from NW_027019317.1 coordinate 2,742,269, forward strand.
TAGACTTTATGCTATTGTATATCTGATATCAGACACAATTTTCAGCGGACCCCAGACAGCGATTTCTATTAATGTCAACTGATAAGAGTCCTGCAATTTAAATAATCCTTGAATAGACTGTCATTTAAAACTGTCTTGTAAAATTGTAAAGAAATATAACATGATACTCAAGCCAATAACTCATCGTGCATTTGCCCATACAGATTTCCAAAGCAACTGTGAGATGATAAATGGTTTTGTAGAATTTTGAACTTCGGCAATCGTCAGTAGGTTAGATTCATAGTCCAGTTTTTTCAAGAGTCCCAGCTCCCAATTTCAGCAAACTATGCAGTAGTAACTCTTATTCTGTATACTGAATGCACTGCCAAGGCTTTTCTACATGTTCAAACTTTATCCCAAAAACAATTATAATAAGATTACTTGTCTGAATAAATCAGTTCTAGAATTCGCTTCAATTCGTCTTATTATTGACGAAGATTTGCTCTTTTGGAATAATGCAATATGGAACATTTAAAGGCAAACTTTAGAGAAACAATGAAAATGCTTTCTGTAGAAGGTGTGGGGAACGTGAGGAATGTGTCGAGCACCTGTGGGCATGCTCTTACTTTGAAAAGGACAATTTTCCAAGTTTTACAAACATGACAAAAAAGTTTTGAGTATCATACAGAATATATTTATGTGAAAAATTTATAGACTCAAGATTACAAAACTACCTGTGTTCCTTCTCCAATGTAGTTGGGTCTAACAATAACAATATCTGCTCTGAAATGAAGATTTGGTAATTAACCTTGTTTTTAGAAATATGCGTTAATATGGAAAAAATGTAGAGCCACTGCATTTCCTATCTGGAATAAATGCATTTCAAAGCAAGATATATAAAATTTCATTTAAAAGGTTTTAATAAGTCAATAATTCAACGTCTTCTTTCGTAGTTTCGTAACTGCAACTTCAAAAATAAGATCTTCTTTTATACGAAATCAAGATGAACAGGTAAGATTTTTACAATCAGGTTAAAAGCTTGTGATATTTTAAATTTACTTAATAATTTGAAATCGATCTCAGATATAAATGTTGTAGTTTCACACTAACTCTTTTGTTTTCAGTCTCTGTTTATCTATAATCCATGTTTAACAAAGAAAGATTAACATCATGATTTTTCTGTGGAATTTTATGAGTTTTTCAGAGGTTATTCTATTTTGAGAATTCTATTATGTGTTCATTCTCTTCAAGCCAACCCTGTAATGCAAACTTTATGTAAAATTTTTGTTTCAATAATTATATACTTAATAACTATTATGATATTCATCAAGTTCTTAGAATTCTTAAATGTGACGTCATAAAAAAATATGTTTTTATAACTTTTGAATTTTGACCATATAACCTAAAAGAATACAACGAAAAACTTCTAAATACGCGAAAGCAGTCAACATAGCCAATTAAAGATTTGAATTTTGCAAACGGATTACTTTTATTTTGCTTTGTTCATAAATATATGAAAGTTTACCCAGTAACAAAGGTTTGATGGGGAAAGAACCTATGCTGATATGGCCACATCTCAGCCAATTCGTAATACATATAACTGATTTTAAAAGTTTAGTATTTAAAAGTATTTCATGATGCTCTTTCAAGATAGGAGATTCAAAGGCGAAAATTCTAAAGATAGACATTTGTGGCGTCATCATTTAAGATCTCTATAGCTCTATCAGTAGCATCTTCAAACGAATTATAAAGTTTTTCCTATTTTTATTGCCTCCATTGCAGTGTCGAGACCTGATACGCGCTGTAAAGTCGTGGAGAGACAAAATCAAGTGGAAAACACCACAGAAACGACCCTCCTCATACCTCTTGTCTTTACTAACAGTCCAAGCATACACCACGCTTCAAAGGTGCGTGTTTGCTCGTTTGTTTATTTCTTAATTTGTATCTTAGTTACTTGCGAAAGATCTCAGATCATGACTGTATTCTGCAATGCTGTAAGAAGTAGAAAGTCATTTTGTAGTCCTTTGCTTTTATCTTCTTCTTGCATAAGGGTTTTTGTCATATTAATAGGTCAATACAAATATTGAAGCACGTGTATAGAACAGAATCACTGTCACAACTAAAATCAGACACCCAAAATCGTGCTCTCAGACATGACCAAATACTTTAATAAGGGTCCCTATGGGGTCAGATTTAAGTGTCATTTGTGGAGAACCTACCACGTCGCCAGATATCAAGCCTTGCTTTTTTTTCTTTGAAATGGTTAAGTTGACGATGGTGAAAGTTGATTAAGGGGAAGGGAGCGGCAACACTACTGTCATTTAGACGCTTCGTTGTCGCAGCAAGCACCTATTCTTGGCCCATGTTTCTGATTGGCAACTTCGGTTGTTCCCTTCCTCTGTATGGTATCGTAACAACAAAAGCAATCGGAGATCCCCTATTGAAATAGCCCACATTTGACTCTTTACAAGACAGTAGCGTTGCAAATTACAGAGTGTAACTAAAGTAAGATTTGTAAATTATCCCGTTTTGAAAAAAAAGCTTCTATTGAAATTTCAGTAGACATTGGATTAAAAACCATCACATACTTACCAGGCTTTATTTGATCCCTTTCCAGTTATGACTTTCCATAGTGGCAGAAAAATCTTCATATTATCTAAAATAAGCTTTCAAGAAATTTTGTTTGCTTCTAGCTCTATAGGTTTTAAATTTGGCATAAGCTGAGTTCCCCATCTTATTCGAATAATTTTCTTTGGCTATAAGACAACCGAAAAGCATAGTGCTCCTTCAAGAGGGTTTTACATCATTGAATACTTTATACATAAACTAGATACTACGCTCAAGAAAATTAGAAAACGGCGTAAAACTAGATCTTGACACATGGTTGTATATTTTGCCCGATATAGACTTCAGTTTTCTTAGCTTTATCTTCCCTGAATATACTGGCTTGTGAATATAATCTAACAATATAACTTTGAAATAACTTGAAATTGTAAGAGGAAAATAAGCAAATTTGAAATAAATGCGTTTCGAGCGTAGCCTGTTATTATCTTCCCTGTCTTGGGTAATCATTTTTTGCGGAAGTTAAAAGTATTGCTACAGAAATAAGGGATAAATAAATTGTCTAATTCAATTCAGAACACGGGAAAAAAGGCTTTTTAACCTCAATCACTGAATGTTACATATAATCATTTTGAATTTCTATCTGAATCTTTCGATGATATGCACTTCATCCGACAAGACAAAATATGAAGAAAAACAATCGATACGTTTCACCTTCATTTGTTTACATTTCTTCAACCCTTTCTCGTCTGTCTGTACATATGCAAATGCTGACATCAGGTTTTTCCTAGGACAAGCATTTCCAAAACACCATCTTTCTTCAAAGAAGTTATACATGAGATTGGCATTTTAAGCAACGAAAATGATCTTATGTAAGTATACAATTAATCTCTATTGGAATGTAATTATTGATGAATTAGATGATTATATAAATGAATTTATTTTTGCTTTGCATTTGATTTAGCTTTGTTTTTGTTATCTTGGCACACAAATTAGTTCCAATTTTGCTTAAAGTTTAACTTAACCAAAGGCTTGATGTGTCAAATTTTTCGATAGTCCTAGGTAATACTTACGTTTATAGCTCCTATTTGTTGTATAAGATAGGACGGTTCTAAATTGCTACTCCAAGTTTAACGCTGATTGCGATTATCATGCAACTTCTCCAGAACTGTTATTGCAACTGTTGATCTCATTAAGCATGAAACTTGGGGTAGCAGCTTAGAACCGTCATGTCTTATACGAGGGGCAAATCACTCTACAAAAACTCGTACAGCTTTTGTGAAAATCCTATTGTTCTAGCTGAAAATCCCCAGAAATCCTTTTGTTTTTGGGAAAATCTCGTACGCTATTTGCAGGAGTGAATTGCCCCTCGGTCTTATACACCAAATAGGGCGTACAGCTCTGCCTGCACGGTATCGAGCGCTTTACCACAGACAGGTAAACCGGTAAACAGAAATTTTCATTACGTTCATACGTATGTATGTACGTAGGTATGTAAACGTATGTATATACGTAAATTGAGCACTTTATGACAGACCAGTAAACAGTAGTTGTCATTATATACGTCACTCTGCAGCTAGGTATTTGTCTTCTTGAGTACATATTGCTTGTTGCCTTTATTCTCCTAATGACAAGTCAACTGATTGTGGTACCTTTCATGATAAAAGTAAATATAAACTATTTTTTGAATAAGATTTACTTTTGACGTGGGTGCATTACTTTTGGTTTTTGGTGAAATGTGTCTGTCCATTCAACACTTTGTTGCACAGTCAAAATCGTATAAGCAGATCAAAGCATTTTGGATTGTACAAAATTGGATTAGATAACTCCTGACTAAGGAAATTAAGATGAATTTAGAAAAACAAGAACCAAGACAAAAGGTTGTTACATCAAAGTCTGTTTTATGTACGTGTTTGATTAAAGTAGAAAACATAGTATTTTGCAAGCGCTTTAAAAGAGTTTCCTTCGTAACAACGACGCGCAATATAGGACTTGTTTATGCTGTTATCGTATTGTTTATTGTCTCAAAAAGATTATTTAAGTTTATTTTATGATTTAGAAAACTTCTTTCGTAAATTTTGCAGATTGGAATGGGATGAGTTCTATGACCCGAAAAAGTATGAAATGAATTTCAAGAACCTGCCATTGGTAAGGGACCCTGCACTGCCAGCATACAATGTCGCTGAATCTGGCATAGGTGACTGGGCACAGTTTCGCCAAGAACTTTCAAAGTGGATCAAGGCTCTTCGTCCATGATTTCCTGTGTTTGATAATCGAGGTTGGATTTTAAAGCAGCCTCGAAAGAATCTGTTTCAAGAACTTTTCGGGTCCCTTATGTCCGGGACCCTTAGTTGTCAAACTTATTTTCCTTTAACTTGGTTACGTCACTGCATGCTGATGGTATCAATAATAATAGAATATTAGTAGTGATAACCCTGTTTACACTGTTATGAACGATGGCCAAGTTATCTGTTTTTCAAATCCCACAAACCATTTTCAGTGAGTAAAGGGTTCAGAATAACATTATATTGTATGATTTTGCGAAGCTGGTGCGTGAAAATTGGAGACTCTGTAGATAAACAACGAAAACAGGTTCAAACCATTTCCGATTGAGTGACTGAGGATAAAAATAATTCCCTGCTTGCGTCTTAGAACATAATTGTCTTTGCAGAAATAACTTCAAGTGGTAGCCAAATCTCTGTTTTGTGAATACAGAAACAAAAAAAGGCAGAAAGGGATAATTGTTTCTGTTGTGTTGTGCTGAATTGTTGTTTTAATTAACCACGTTAAATGAACACCGTATTTGACTTTATTAGATATATCACCTAGCGTGGTCTTGATTCTTTAGTATCTCGTTAATTTTTGTCACACAAAAACAAAAACCTTGGAATTTTTATGTATATGTTGGAGTCATCTAATAGATGTGACGGTAATGCATCATGGGAAACGTTTCCGCATATGCTTGCTTGATGGCGCAGCTCGTTTGTAGGCGCAGCTCTGCAAACCTCATGGTCGATGTTAGCCATTCCGCAAAGACTTCAATCCGAAAAAACTACAGAGTAAAATATTGAAAAATCATGATCTCAAAATACAGTTATATTGTGCCATTTATCTCTACGTAAAATCAAAGTAAAACAGGTTTTGAATTGTATTAAAAAATGCCTAGAAATTTGTTGCCCGCAATGTGCATGGCTATCTTTGACGACGGATGATTGCGAGAAGTCAACCGACTTTATCTTCCCCAGCCACTCTGTCCAGTCATATTGCCTTGTAAAGAGTGTCTAATTCAGCAAGTGACTGTGGGTTAAATTATGTACCATATTTCCTCTAAAGAACGCCGCGGCGTTTATTACGAACTCCAAATTTTGGATGCGGCGTTCAACAGAGGGCAGCGTTTATCAGAGGGCAGCGTTCATTAGAGTAAATACGGTATGCATTTTTCATTTAGCATCTAAATCCTGATACCTGTACACAATGGAGTGAAACTCCTGTCTGCAGGATTCTGAACAATTTGAAACTTATTTTACTATATATTGGCATACTAACCAACAGAATCATTACAATACAATCTAAATATACAATCTAATTATAATATAACATTACAATCTAAATATAACAGCAGCATGAGTGGATTTTGCAGCACTTTCTTTTTGAAGAATTTCTCTAGCTTTGCGAAAGATATACAAGTAGCATTGAGTGTTTCCATGTGACCTTTGTGACCAATTTTCGTCATACATGACACAGCGATTCCTTACAGATTTAAATGGCTTCATTAAACAATATTCAATATTGATATGCAGTGTTTGCATATTGTTTTTACGTCCTATATTAGGTTATAAGGTTATGTGAACAATTGGTTTCACCAGAAAAAGACGTGTTGCAACGAACATAGTGAAAAACATAATTTTTACTTGGGTGTTGTAGTGCTAAGGGTTTTACGTCGATCTTCATTGGCATTTTCTTAGAACAAAACAGTTGTTTCATTAACCTAAATGTTCTCAAAACCGTTTTTTATATCTTTAAACTTGAGTCTAAGTGGTTAGCCAAAGTTTTTGCTTGTTCAGTGCAAGAATAACAAAACTGAAAGTGAAAGAAATGACGTTTTCTTGATGTCCAAATTCCAACTGTTTCCTTGCAAACACACGTATAAACATTTTACGTGTGGCGACTTGGCTTCCGTTTGGTTTCGTGGAACAACCACTTCTTTAAAGATTTAGCTTCAAAGTCTTTCACTAAATCGAATGGTGAAAAATGACTCAGTTTTCTAAAGAAACTTTTCTTTTTGGAACCAGAACAAAATAGCCTCAACTATTTCTGAGAAAATGTGATACTTGTGTAAATGTTAACGAGATATTTTGGAGAGTGACGGACGCTTAACGTTTGTCTAATTAAGGTAGATATGAGATGTGAGTAAAGCCATCTTAAATATGATGTAAGAGCATGTTTAAAAATAGATTTGTTTCTTTGAATGTGTAAACTGTGTTCCGAAAATGAATTCCCCTTTGCCAAAACGGAATTTCAAAAAAGTGTTGGATGTCAAGGAAACATTTGCTTAGAAATTTGACTATCCTATATAATTCTAATTGAATTCTTTTATACCTTAACACTGAATTTTAAGATCACAGGGCATCAACGGACGTACAGGGCATCCCAGCTTTTTTTAAAAATAATTTATAATTCTATTTTATTTGAATTGGCATTGAGCTATATCCAAGAGCATAATTGTATGGAATGTCTCGTGATAAATCAAAATACTTTCATGATTGGTTGTCTATTAATAGATCTGTAAATTAGCCAATTTTGTATCCGTTCATTCTCTTTATTTATGATTCCACTGCGTCAGTTTTTTAGATTCTGGTGTTATCACGGTGTACTAGTGCGTTTAGTAAATTAAAAAGTCTGGTTTCCACTGGGCGATTATCGCAATAAAGGTGACAACTTTAACAGAATTTTCGCTTTTATCGTGATAATCGTGATAATCGCCCAGTGAAAACCAGGCTTTATCGCGATAATCGCCCAGTGGAAACAAGGCTAAATGGAAAATAGTTTCAATAATGTAGCCCAGTAACTCAAATCCTTTTCAACGGTGGTATTATCTATATTTCAACATTGATTATTCTACAACTTGATAATTAAAATTGTAAATAGCAAGTTTATATTCTATACCTAGGATAGTTGATGCATGGTATGGTCCAGTCAAAAGCTTACTGTCAAAGGCCATCCCCCATAAAAAGCTACATTGTTTTGCATCCTTTCATTGTCCTGAACGGGGAAGTCCCCATTGCTTGAGATCACCTGATCAAGACATCCGCACCCCTTTGTTCTCTGTCATTCCCCATTGCAAAATTGTGCAGCATGAAAAGGGCCCCTGCGCAGGATATTTTATTCTGAAAGTTTGCACAGCAAAGATCAGACGTTTCAGACAGAGCTGAACTTTTGTAGAAAATTTAACTGGAGTTAACTGCTTCGTTTGTGTAAGTCTCTCACAGTTAGAGCATATCAATTTGGCGTAAAGGATGGACCTGAATGAAGACATATTACGCTACTGGCTCAGATGAAGAAAGCTGAACAGGAAAAGAAGTTTCCGACCTAAATATAAATGCTACAACGGTATTAGTATTGTTCTCTGCAGTGACTCCAGAGACTCAAGTTCCTTCTATTATACATATTCGGTAAGCATTTCGCATTACTTTTTATTAAATTATGACTACAGTTTAAGTTAATGCGACACATCGTCACGTTTTCTCTTCTCATTACCTGGCAACCAACCATCAACCCGACACGTAAGTAGGGGCTTTAATATATATTTTGTGACTTTCTTACGATGTGGTCACATTTTCACCCAATGATCAACTGAAAGGTAATTATTATTTATTTTTTACAAACTTAGTAAGTCTATCATTGAAACATAAATACAAATGATGCATTATTATTCAGTATCGCGCGTTGAACTTATTGTTGTGCTAATGAATTAATTACAAAAGAAAGGCCAAAAGGACACGATAATTGTACAAAGGTCAAGCAAAACTAAAAAAAATAATTCTGTAATTGGTTGGTAGCCGGATACTTCCATACAAATATGTTTAGAAATACCAAAAATATTTACTTGATCGAGCAAGATTTTATGATGCTGAATTTGAAAACATGCAGTTGGGCACTTATGGAGCAGTTATGACGAAGAGGCACACGTGTCGTGGTTAACTGGAGAATGCCCAAATGATTTGCATTCAAATTTTGTAAAACGAACGTAAAATCTCATGTTTTAAAATATTCTGAGTTCAATAACAAAAGCAAAAAGTACTTACAAGTAGTGGGGCACTGACGTACATATTTGTGCAGACCGCAGTGGAAAAGATGCCTATCTCTCAATGTACCACGCATGCAAAGAGGTTCTCAGATGTGCATTTATTGTCTGTGTTACAATCACAGGGCTTGTTGTATTTGTGATACAGGTCTGCAGAGATGTTCCACCAAAAAACATGATATCAATTCATTAGTTCCTGACCTGTACATATGTATTTATGCAAAAAACCTCTTTACCATTCATCTTCTTTCCAAAAAACATGTTAACAAACCCTTTCCAAGAATTTTGAGAGACTAATGTGGGCACACTCTCTGCAAGTTAAGGGAACCTTTCATTAAAAAATTCATTTTAATTACAGAAACTTCATTAGAGGTGCACTTTAAAAGTTTTTAGTCTTAAATTAAACTTTGAAGTTTCTATGTTTTAGTTCTTAGAATGCTTGAAAATATATGTTGACTGACAAGGGATTACCAAATTGTTGACTATGCTCTGAATAGTCTGTTTGCAATTTATCTTTTGTTTTTCAGACTGTGAGCTAAGAGTAGCTGTCTATAGTCATTCTTCTGGTTGGAAAGGAGAGAGGAAGAGATATGAATGAACCATTCTTGATAGAAGATCAAGGTGCAAACTGGGGATGTTGTTCAGTAGAAAACATCTCATCAAAATCTCCAATTGAAGTTCATATTTGGAGCACCTTCTTGATGTTTGCACCATCTCTAAGCATGCCATTAAAGAACTAACCCATTCATTGATAAAAATTGCATTTCTTCCTGATTCAAGGTAAGTTTGAGGCAATAGTTTTTGTTCAGTATCTTATCAAAGTTCTGTATGCAAACCATTCATATTATCATCTCAAGCATATGTGTTTGCTCAAATGTATTTGGTGTAGATATGTTCAATCGTCATGACCTTGACCTTTTCACGAAGTATTTTCTTCTAAGGCGAGCATTTTGTTGATGTGTCATTTTCTCCTTCATTTGAAATCTGATCCATCATGCATCTCAAATTTCTAGTTGTTTTGTTTTCATGAAATGCTAAAATTATGCAGAATGCAATGTTTCCTGGCAATGTAACCTGAATAAGATTATGTTAAAGAGGAGAAATATATTAGAAGATCTTAATTTTATTTCCCTTTATGTTTAAAAAGAGCTTGATAATCTGTTGTGAACAATTTATTGTGCAATCCAGTATGAAAAATTTTGAGAAAAATGTAAATAAAGTGTTGAATGAACCATTGGTTGTCTTGATCAGTGGCAGATAATAATAATGATCTTTTTGTGGTCAATGTGAAAACTGAATTCTGCTTTAGGTGCTAAAGTTAGCTCTCTTGGCCAAATTTTCAAGCCTCTTTTTAACCACAGAAAAACTTCCTTATCTTCTGTTAAGACTTTATAATCTGTAACACTGTAAAGAAGTGTGGTTAATCTTCCTTTGTTTTAATTTTGTTTTATCTGCTTGTTTTCTTGCTCCCATTGATTTTGTTTTATTCCATGTTCACAGTCCCGAATTCTTCAGCTTCACAGAGACATCAGAGGACTATACCATAATTGTAACAAGAGAACATTTTGAAGGTAATTGCATGTTACTTACAGTTTCTCTTTTTATTTAGCCAGCATTCCTAACATTTTCTCTACAAAAATATTTCTGTATTAATTTGCTTTTCAAAAAAAATAATCTCCCATCTTTTGCCTATCCCTTAAATGGCTCCAGTATTGTCTTCTGTTCATCAGACTATGATGCAATATATTACCTTCTTAATCAATCTCCAGTCCCTTATCTTGACCTAAACTACACAGAGAACATATCTGATTGTTAGACTGCTCCATTTGTTTTTAAAAATCCAGTATAGAGTATCTATAATATTTTCTATTTGCTTTCTAGAACTACCAAAATGTGAAAAACTGCGAAAATCACCAGATCCTTGGAGAGCTTTGACAGTTTCAGTTGGAGAAATGGGAGCCACAGAGCTTGCTGGCATTAGCAAAATTGCACAGGCTGTCATTTGTCCTCTTGCAGACCAAGAAATCCCTGTTCTGGTATTGTCAACATACCAGTCTGACTATATATTGGTAAGGAAGTCAATCTCTTTGTTGTATTCTTTTGAGGGATCTGTAAATCAATCAATTATGCTGACAATTTAAAACCTTGATACTTATGAAAAAAAGAATACTAGGTTTAAATCTTGTATGATTCACTTTGCATTCTTTAATGATGTTAGTTTTCATGTTAAACATGTTGTGAATAATTTGCCTTCTTAAGCTCTCAAATTTCTTCTTTTAATTTGATAATTTTTGCTGGCTGCTTGTAACTTTCCTTCAAATGAAGCTGAAAATGTCTCTTGAGCTGAACTAAATGTTATGATGATATCTAAGGTCCTCCAGAAGATTTTTCTACGTCCAATTTTATAGTGAAATGGCAGCATTTTTATCATTTTAACCAAGAAGTTATTTTAATATCTTTCTTACATTGCAGGAGAGTTTTTTGCAATTTCTACTTCATGTTAATTTATCTCATCAACTTTTCTGCTGCTAGTTTAAGTTGTTAGATGATTGATAACTAATTAAAATAAATTAATAGGTCCCAGGAATTTCAATCAATAAATTTCCATCCAACTGCAAGAATCTTGATTCTCAAATAGGTTTAGCATGATCTCAACTTTCCTTCTGCTATCTAAAGAAGTTAGGTAATGAGTAATTGATTCAAGATATATTGAAAGATCCTATAAATATCTAGTAACAAAAATCCATTCTACTGGAAGTATCTTTGTTCTCTAACAGATAAAAAGTTTTAAAACCCTACACCAATTTTTTTACAGGTGCAGCAACCATTTTTAAAGGATGCAGTTGAATGCTTAGCCACCCACTTCAATGTTTATAATGAATATGATGAACATATCTCGACCTCAATAAATAAGCCTACAATAAGCAAAACACGTGGCCAAGAATGTGGTAAAGCATTTCCAATATTCATATTATATATTTATGTGTACATTCCCTAGTTACCTGTCAAATGAATTTTACAATAAAAAAGATACATCTAGCTTTTATACCTAAATTTTTCAGTCATAAAATTTTGAAATTTTTCGGCTTTGCTGATGCTTACTTGGTGTTAATTTCTGAATTTTTTGGTTGAAAATTTAAGAAATTTCCTCTTTGAGTTCATATTTTATTGGCTACCCAAGTTAACTTAAAGTGAAATACTTTAGCAAATAATTGTAGCACTTTTTTCACAAACCATTTCCAATTTTGCTTGTTTTGTAGCAAAGAAGCGACCTGAGGTAACATCATTTGTCAGCCCTGACACTTATCAAATAACTGGCCTAGATTCTGCCTTCTTTCCAAGTGTAGTTCAAGTCCTGCTTGAAATGATGTTTTTTACAAGGTAATTTTCTTACCATGCTTGTTTACCTTTGAACACCAGAACTGTGCTCAACCTCAGTTTTGAACCATAGCCACTAGGAGTAAATTAGGCATTTATTACATACATAATAATATACCAGTTATTTTTCTCTTCATCTCAACTCTAAGCTCTTATTTTCTCAGCAAAGCAAAGTCAGAACACTTCTTCCACCTATCTATGATTGAGGGGGACATTTCCTTGGTGCTTGACAACAATGCTATTTCAAGGTAGATTTTGTGGTTTTAATTTGTGTTAGCTTTTTGATCATATGATTTTTTGAGAAATTAAGGGGATAAGGTTCGTTTTTGTCAGTCTCGAAAAAGCAAAGAAGTCAGTAATTGAATAAGTTGCAGGTAATTGCCAGTGTAGCATTATCAAATATCGCATATAAGGGTTTACTATGATATGTAATATTAGCAACCATTCTATCTAAATCTAATACAAACATGCTGCATTCAGCCCGGATATGTATCAAACTCTTTTATATGATTTGTAAAGGAGGTTTTCTACTCTCTTAACAGAGTCTACTCAACTGGTCTATTAGACAAAACTTTTGCATCTGGCCACAGTTGGCAAACATGTAACGTTCTGCCCACTGACTTGAGCCCACATCTCAAATCTCATGGTATCAAAAGATTAATTGAATTCAGATAAGGGCCAGGATGGGCTAGGTACCGGGGAAAAAAAATGGCGTGTTATCAAGTTTATGCAAACATACCTGAATGAAAAACCCAAATCGTTTATTTCAGGTTTCCGATGAATGCCCTTCACACATCATCCGATACAGACTGCTGGCGGATGATCAAAATTGGGGATGCCCCTTTTGATTTTGGTGAGTATTTTGCAATTTCACTAGTCTTCTTTTCTTGTCTTACGAGAAAAAAATTAGCAAGGGATTTACTTTTGCAACCAACTTCTGCTGTTCCAACATAATTTTGAGAAAGCCCCACCTTCAAAATCTTGCTAATTCTTTTACTAACAGACTTGGCAAAAGGCTTTGTATCCAGTTTTCTTGTTGAATTCTTATACTATAGAATAAATTTTCTCAATGACATGTAGAATAATCTTCAAGCAAATGCATCTTTTCCCACAACCAATATTCATGTTCGAGCAAAGAAGCTTTTCTAGAAAAATATTATGTGGCTTAACATGGTCGAAGGTATGGGGATGTATCATTATTTAGGGGACCTTTTTTATTAAAAGTGAGGAATTATTCGTATCTGTTTTTGAAGTATGTGCGGGCCTATGGGTACCATTTGAAGAATCATGCAGAATTATGGGTCACATTTTTTCAGACATGTGCGGAATTATGGGTCAAAATGTTTTAAATAAGATGGCACATCCCCGTCCAAAATGACACATCCAACGAAAAGCCTCATTCCACGTCTCTACCTTCTGGCACAAAAATATATAATGTTAACTTGCATCTGTTACAGAAACGTACGGTGTTGTCGCAAGGGTAGCAGAGCCATTAGCACAGGCTGGTTTGTCTACATATTACATCAGCACATATAATTATGGTCACACTTTGGTAAGAGGAGTTATTTCTTTCCATTCATTTGTCAACATTTCCATGTTCTCCAATATATGTGCAGCTATACACTTCTAATAACTTGTGTTAATTTGCTACTATTGTATCCTAGCTCTGATTTACTATTTATGTATATTATGCTGGTACATATTTCTTTAACCATTTTTTATCCATAACTTAAAACACTTTTCACCTTTTTAATCTAAGTCAAAAAAATGTTATTGCAGGTGTACAACCAAGACTTGGACCACGTGTTGGCAATTTTGAGAGAACACATTCATCATCAAAATTTCGACGAAGAACCCAGGTAGAAATTATCAAATAGAAGACATTTGGCAACTATAGATAATATCGTAGCTACGACTCCCTGGTTGCTTTTACAGTAGCCTATACAAACTGCGCTCTTTAAACATTAATCGCTACCATACTCCTTACTTTCTATCCGTCAACCTGCTTTTAATCGAGCCTACAAGAACCAAAAACTTCAAATCTGCCAAATTACGAAATAGCGAGAAATCTTAATACTGAAAGTTCACGCTTTCGAATTGTCGATAAATTGAAATTTTAGAGAATTCCCAAAACGAAACTTCCCTGCTACTGCTTTCTATCATCGCTTTGCCATAAATGGGACTGTTTTAATACTGTGATATTTCCCGTTTATAAACCTGGGAGTCTTGAATTAATGGCTACTGTTAAGCTAGATACAATTGTGTTTAAAAATCACAATAAAGATAAGCCTACTTAGATGTTTATTTTTTAGGAAAATTAAAATCTTATTCCAGCTAGCAGCTAAGTTTGATAAAGCTATGACTTAGATAATAAGTATATTTGTTAAAATCATTAGTATTTTTTATACCCTCACCAATAATGACATCAGCTAAATAAGTCCTTGCATGTTATTGTTAACTGAAGCTACATTCATTCCCACGGCAAAATTACATCATTTCAGAATGGTATTGAAGCAGAGCGAGCCTGTTTGCAGAGACTTAAACTTCAACTCCCTTGATCAACTAGTAGATTCTAACAACTTCTTCAAAACACCAAGCAACCACTGTTCTTTATTTTTGAGGCTGCATATATTGAGGATTTCTATATGGAAAGGTGTGTGAAAAAATATAAACAGGGCTATTTAATGACCGTACAATAAATGAGATAATAATAGTTCTATCTATGACCATGACAACAAACCAAAACTCAGTCTTTGGGATAGTTGGAGGGTCATGGTAGCCAACCTTCTCATAGAAGATGGTACCTGATGATGATGATGATAAATAAGGCTTCTTTGTTTTTCGTGCATCGAATACAACATGCCCATTTCCAAGTTGCCTCCATTTTTAGAAAAGTTTGCAGTGCAGATGTTAATTGTTTTATGCTTTGATGATAGTCTATTAATATTGCTATGTTACTTTCATTAGTTAAAAACGTTTTTGCAAGTAATATCTGTGATAATTTGACAGATTGAACAAAGGGGATTGTGCAGCTCAATCACCTGCTTACAAGAACTGTACTATAGATTAATTATTACTTATGATTTATATCATAGTTTATCAAATTTGATAAAATCAAATGACAAATGCCCTTTGAGCTTTCATGAAAAATACTTGCAATTTTTAGATAGAGAATCGATGCTAGTTTAATCTTATACCAATGTCAATATTATATTTGTAAAAGAAAAGATCAACTTCAAGACTTGTCTAGACAAGCAAAATAGAATACTTTGATTAAAACGTTTATTAGAGATTAGAAAGTATGTGAGGGCAGGTATTGGAAACAAGTATATTTTTATTAAATATGCTCTTAACATAGATCCAGATTTTTGCGAAATTCCTTTTAGCAGTTTAGGGTTTGGAAATAAAAACTGCTTACTTGGTGCAAACAGTACTAAAGTATCATACTCCAAGTTAACTCTAAGGCCAGATACAAACATCAAATCCCAATCTTTGTGTTGTTTCATGTTTATGTGTATTATTCTTTGTGTTTATATGAATTCTTGTTCAATATATAATGCTCGCTAAATCTTTAGATAAATTTCCCTCGTAAACCGATTAACTGACTGGAAAACGAATTCAGGATAAAAGTTTTTCTGCAAGAAATATAATGTAAAGGTCAATTATCTAAAACATGTCGATATATGCTTAAAACATGTTTTGGTTCTAAGCACAAACCATAATGCCGATATGTTTTAGATAATTGGCAGAGCCCCGTCGCCTTTTCAACTAGCAGGTACTTCTTCTTCGAGATACTTCTGAGATACATCTTTCGATATTTTTCTCCATTTTTTACATAAGCAAACCTGAAACTATGCAATTGCATCTTTGAATCAGACCAAATAAAATTTGTTTTTCTACCATCAGTAATAAATACATAGCAGTGTAACTTGTCAAAGTTTTGTTAACGATGGTTAACGATGGTAAACGATGGTAATCGGTGGTTGACGATGGTTAGTAATAGTTAGCTCCAAGCATTTAATCATTGTACTTTTTGATAATTATGTGATAAAAGTAAGAAGCTCATTTTGTATTTCAAATCCAATCCAATATTAGATGCTATATTTTCTGCTGGTTTATTGTTTGGACAGGCACGAAATATAGAAAAGAAAATTTTTAGAAAACTTTACAGTGCTGATTTTTGTTCCGCGAAATAGGAAATTTCCCAAAGACCAGAAGAAAGCTTACTGTTACCAAGTGAGTAGAAATAATTATATCCAATTAATCAATGAAAAGATATATTTTCTATAACCAAACATTGAATTGAGTGTTTTTGTTTTATTGCGCTATAGTTGATAAAACTTGGCATTTTTATCCTCTTGCAGACACTAGAATTTCTCCTACGTTAAATAGTAGAAATTTGTTCTAATTTCCTTAAGATGAGTCTGCACGTGGGCAAGGAATTTTAAAAACGATGTTTCTTTTTCTCTGTGCTTAAAGCTTAGAATAAATTTCGGTTGCATATTTGTAAAAAATCCAACAATTTTCGAATTCAAAAAAGGTTAAAGACGTTTTGTTTTTGTTAAGTCAACAATTATTACCAAAGCATGATTTCTAGAAGGAACCGCTCTTCGAATATAAACCTAGGTTCAGCAACACCTCTAATTGTGAGCCTTGCAGACTCAAATGGTTTATCTGTGATCTATTTAGCTGCTCTCAAATGGTCTATTTAGCTGCTCTCATGCCAGGTTACCTTGTGTTGTTCATCAAAAACTCAAAATTTGATTTTTGAAGTACCAGATGGATTCATTGCCAAGCAATGTTATACACCGTAAATTCTCTTTTTAGCCCCCCTCTCAATTAAGCCCCTCTTCTATCAGCCCCCCATTTTGAGAAGGAAAAATTTAATTCTTCATCTCTCAATTTAGCCCCCCCCCCCACTGATGCTGAAATAAGTAAACTTGACAAAAAATTCAGAAGGCGAAATGGCCCAAGAAGATATTTTAGAATAATTGATGACGATGACGATGACAATATTATTGATAGAAGGCTGATTTGATGTTTTTTATTTGGCAAATAACAAAAAACTAGTTTTACCACTATATATGGTTGTTTGTAACAATATATTTATCAAGCCCCTCTCTCAATTAAGCCCCCCTTTTCTTATAAGCCCCCTTTTAAAGTGCTGACAAACAATAAGCCCCCCAGGGGGCTAAAAAGAGAATTTACGGTAGATACAGCTACATTCATCTGGAGGGGGAGGTAGCGGTCATATGGAGGGGATGGCGGAGTCTACTTTTCCCTTCCTTTTCATTTGAATTGCCTCAGTCTCATTTCGAGGTTAGCTTTATTACCAATTAAAAATGTTTAGCCAAGTTTTCATGTCTAAACTTTCGAAGAAAATGATTTAAAAAAGTTACAAAGCCCATGACTCATCTTTTCATCTACGGATAAGGTCAAATAGATTAACCTAGTGATATCTGAGCTGAAAAGCTGTTCTGTGTGCCAATTCATTCGCAAGAAACTTCACATCGGAGGATTTCCACTGTCTTTTTGAGGTTCCTCGAATTTCATTAAAGCTTTCTTAGCTATTGTAATTTTTATTTGATAATATTTATATACTCAAAACCTCCCGACAAAATCACGATTGAATGATAATATCTGAAAATCTTCAATGATTGCCGAAAGTCCCCCTGTCTGTTTTAATTTGAATATGGCTATCTTAGAAATATGACAGCGAGCCTGGACAGAGGGGTGGAAACTGCGCTGATTTGATACACAGATAGAAAGCAATTTGAGTGACGTCATCATGCTGTAAATAAAAAGTATCAAATTTGGAGCTGGATCTGGTGAGGTGTTAATACCTCGAGATGTTATAAGCGCCCAAATTTGTCAAAAAAGTGAATGCACGTACACCCGAAAAATAAGCATATTTTCAACTTTCAAGGCACCACAACTTTTGTTTTTCTAAACTGAAATTATAAAGTATAATGGCTTAATAGGGGTGCTGCAGAAGGGGGGCCCTTTGTCGGTTTCTCGGTCCTGGTTTTGGTGCGCCTGTATTTTAAACATTGTGTCTTTTATATTGTGAAGTTTTTTATGCGAAGAATATCGGTCAATACAAACTTTAGACCAACAACCCCCTCCCCCCTCCCTCCCCCCATTGTTGTTTATGATACACAGGTGTCACAAGTAATAGAGTTTTTCTGGGTATGATGACCTAACGCACAGTGTAATCAACTCAGATATTGCAATATCCCCTTGAGGAGTTATACAATAGTCTATTGTATATTGCAAAATCGCAACAATGATACTGTAGAACCGTTGATATTAAACCAATTACTGTTGGAACAATAAATTTATATGACCTCTATCCCTTTTGATTTGCATGTCTTTGAAAAACTTTATTAATTTAGGTGCTTCTCATTCGCTTAATTTGGAAGCAGATAGATTCCTTTATGGCACCTGCCCTTTTGTTTGGCATTGCAGATCATGTTTTGTTTGTCGGTGTATGTGCTAAATAGCATTTGTTTTGTTTTATATATGTTATTTGATAAATATAACAAATCAAGCATCTTGATTTTGGTCTCTAGGAAAGTCATCGCTTGTGATTGAACTGCTTGTCTTGTGGTATGATAAAGAGAGGGTAACCGATTGATGAAAAGAACAGAGGGATATAATAAAGATACGTTTTTCAGTCCGCATTGATACTACAAGCACATTCGGACGAACATATGGAGGTTTGTGCAGTTCATATTCCTTGAAACAATCTTTCTCTTAATTGACTGCACATGTTGTTAAGCAGTATTATTACATCGTCTCCAATATTGAAAGTTAAATTGTAAACCAGTTGAATACTTGCCTTTTATGACTGAAATGACGTTTTAAGAGAAATTATGGTGTTATATGTAGAATGCAGCTTCATTTATAACTCGAGGTAAATGACCTGGACGAGCTTTCTCGTTGGAGAAATCGCAGAGGAAATAAAAAGACGCTTTCCCAGGTTGAGTGACATATTTAAAGAGAGACATTCCACAAATTGGTACCTTTTACGTAACTGTTTCCTTGTAAACTCATATCAACCTGGTTATGTCTAAATCTTTGAACATCAATTAATGAAGAGATGTTTCTTCAAATATAAATATATAGTTTTCTTCGATGGTTGTGTAGATGATCCTTTTATTTTTTTTACTTGAAATCTCATTTTAGTTAAGGGAACATTTTTCTTAATGGTGATTCAAGGTTGCAGTGTGCCAAAGTAGAAAGTTCTATGACGAGTTTGTTTTCAAAGTGTTTGAGCTCTATTAGTGTCCTCTTGATAATATATGCACCTTTTGAGGTAGCGAGTGTGATGACAGATTTTTTTTTCTCTCTAAGGTTTTAAGGTAAATTCTTAGAAAAATGAGTCCAATGAATTGCCTTTTTTTCTACTTCAGTTACAAACTCAATTTTCTTCCGTAAAAATTGCTTTGACTTTTTCAAGTATCTGCAACGATCTCGACTCGATGTTCGCGTTCCTTGCTTTGCCTCTAGTTTAGTTCCGCTTGCCTTCGTTATATGCTTCAGTACAGGCCACTGGGCTGCTATACAACGCAGTTTTTTGTATCGGGACGAATATCAACCAACATTTCTGTAGTATGAAGTTCAGGCTCATCACTAGCTATTTTGCCCAAGGGGGGTCCCCAAGTCCCATTTTCTGAAAAATTTGTTGAGCCATCCTTTATTTACCAACAAGTTTGGAAATTTGCATTAATTTTTTTCATAGGGGGTGTAAGCCCACACGCCCCACTACAGCAACGTGCGTGATGAAGTTGTAGCATGCATAAACCAATATTGGGCAAGAATGCTATAGGATACGAAATGGCCTGAAATCGGCAGATGATTTGACATTGCTGCTTCATGGTAGTTGCTTTCAGGACAACTTAAGCAAAAGCATTTTCCAATGTTCCAAGACGTTAAAAAAGGCTCCAAGAATTCTTAAGCTAATCTCTAAATGCAATATTTTATGTCTCTGTTATACCTTCACACAAAGTCAAGTAGCCCCCTACAACTGCATTCTCCCTACACTTTTTTAGAGAAGATTGACGTGAAAACCCTCTTCCATGTCTTTCAAGCTTGTTCTAGAAACGCTTTTCTAAAGGGGGTGAAATAACAAACTAGTCTACTTTCAATTGAAATATCTGTTTTATTCATAAGAACCCATTTATTCAACTTTCCCGCCCGAAGTTAAGTCTATCGTCAAAGTACTAGCTCGAACAAATGTTTGCTTACAAAGCTGAAAGTGGTTGTGGATTTGATTAGTGTTGGTAAGCAGAAATGCATGGGATCTCTCCTTTCTTTACTCTCTGTGATCATGTCAAGACAAAAACATAGCTGCATTAACGATAAGTCATTTTGGCCCTTTCCAACTTAAGTCCCTCGTCTTTAGTTCCTCGTGTGAATCGGTATTACTTTAATGGCCTATTTTGAAAGAATAATGACGGAATATCTACCAGAACTGCCTTTTCAGAGTAAATTTCAAGTTAAATGCATTAACTTTTGACAGAGGTGAAGACTGATTCTTTGTTCGTTATCTTTGCTGTTCTGGTGATCGCAAAGCGGAGTGACACAAATTATCTTGCATTCAATTCCATTTTTTCAATCTGGTATCTCCTCTTTAAACAACATAGTGTTGGTTTGTTATCAACTTCAACGGTGAAGTGTCTCTGCGTAATTGATCGTTTGGTTTCCCCACTGACTTATTCTTCCAATACACAAGCATTTCTGAATATCTACTGACTTACTCGTATTACCATAGCAATTCTTGCAGCGTTTCTTTTGCTGTGCCGTTGCCAGGCTGCCAGCAACTCAGGGCATCGTTACAGCATTGATAAAATATTTCTACCAACGAACTGAATACAGGAAGAACGCATTTTGCTGCAAGAACATTTTTAAATGTGAAGGGGCTCAATCTATCGTTTAATGTTTTCAGACTTGGTTAGCTAAAAATGTTTCTAGACATTTTCCAGGGGTTTTACAGTAATACACTTACGTTCAAAAAGTATTGGGACGAATTCGATAAACGAACTATGGCGTTGCGTTGGATTTGGTTTTGCAACGGAAACTTTTTCAGATTTGGCAAGTCTTTATACAAATAATCTAGGCCCAAGTTTCCCCAAAATGGAATAAAAAGTTAACAAAATGCTTCAACTTATGAAGAATAACCAAGAAAACACAGGATTCTTTCGATTTTCCTGATTATAACAGCAAAATATGCAGAAGGGCTGAATGGCCTAACAATGGCAAAGTCACATGACCTTCCAAAAATTTTAGAGCTGTCCAAACAAATACAACTTTTTAATTTCACCTTTGCATAACAAAAAAAATTATTAAAGAAATTATAAAATCAAACTTTTAAGCTTCAAAAAAAATTTACTTCATCGACGAAAATGCTACAAATTTATTAAATTATTGCATTTTTTCAAGCTACTTTTAAAATTGCGTAACATTAAAGGAAAAGCCATTGTACTCATCGTCGATGAGTAATTTTTGCTTTGAGAGAGCATTTTCTTCTTATAACGCTGGAAAATTTGTATTTTTCATGACTTCTATAGCCATGTTTTTGCTTATGTTCCAAAAATTAGCTTCCTTTTATACGACAACATAATATCTAGTAAGGATTCAAACCTATTACTTCCAGTTCCCTCAGTAAAGACCTGTCGTCCCTAGGCGTCGTAAACTTCTTTGGTCTGCAAACCCTTGGTAAATTTTTTTCTGTTCTTGTACGGAAAAACTTTTTACACACCAGAAAAGCTGCACTCATTGAGCAGCCGAGAATTGATGCAATATCGCAAAATCCATTTACTTTATTATAGTAGAAAGCAATTTTTAAGCGCTTCTCCTAACTCAGTTCTTGAGTTTTCAGAGCTTCCATGTTTTCGTCTCGAGACCTATAGAAATTTTATGGTAGATGTATTTTTAATTTTTTGGCGTACATAAAAGGCTTCAAAATATCAACAATGTCTTGTGAAAATTTCATGGAAATAACTGCCGTACTTTTTTAATGAGAAAGATTTTAAAAAAGTCTTTCCGAATTTGTTGCATAAAATTTCTTCGAAGTTTCGAAGGGTGTCCCAATACTTTTTGAACGTATGTAGCTTTTACTAAGTCTTCTATATCCAATAATTTCCAGGCTAGTTTTTTCCGGAAAACTTTTTCTTGCATTTATTTTGTTTCACAAGTTTTGCTTACAATAAACAGTATAATATGGAACTGGATAAAACTATGGCTTGACAGTTTCTTATACATGTAATTATTGCTAATAAATACTTTGAAAAAAATCAGGCTGCAGTTTCTTATAGAATAGAGTTTTTAATATTCGGATGTTAACTGTATGTATGACCGATTCAAAGCAAGAACATTTCTTTAAGAGATCATCAAAATGGCGATTATATGCTATGTATGATTATTTCCTTGACAACCGTGTGTTTCTTCATTTCCTTGACAACCGTGTGTTCCTTGACAACCGCGTGTGTCTCTATAATTTCTTTAGTTTTTTATGGTACACCACTTTCGTTATAAAAAAAGGTGCATCTCATATTATCTCAATGTGGTCATTTTACATTTGTAGTCTTTCTAATGTTGCCATGCCATTGCAAAATACGAGGCCATTTAACACGAAGGAGGCTTTGTCATAATGCCAGCTGTCTTTCTGTTATCATTAATCCCTACTGGTTTATCAGAACGTATCTGCAACATCATCTTCATTCTGCATTCCGAAAAGTAATCCCCAGACAATATGAAAAGATGGCATTGTCATTTCTATATCTCTTCTACTTATCAGATAATGAATGCAGCAGAATTCAACTGGTATCTAAGAAGGCAGATGTTTCCAATGCAATGCAAACGCTTTCATAAGCTGCAGTTCAAATCATTGTTCAATGATATCTCGAAAACTAATAAGAGATTTTACATGTTTGTTTATTTTTCTCTGAAATCTCGACCTAAACTCAGTTTTGCTAATAACCCTTTTTACAAAGTGCAGAGCTTTCTGCATATTGTAATAAACTGAGATAAAAAGATTAGTTCATCCAAAATAATCAATTTTACGTAAACGTAAGGGAATTAAAAAGTCAGTTTTGATAGGGTTATGAATAAGCATTTTTCTCATGAGTATACAGTCCTGTTAATCGAATAGCTCCTCAGAGGATATGTTAGAACACAGTTTCATTCCTTTGGGTATTATTAACGCAAATACCGTACTGCCCTTGTATACCTAAGTTAGATGTGCAGTGATATACGTGGGGATAAAACGGTTTTATGCAGTGCCAAAACCGTTTATAGTCATGAAGGGCAAATTTCATGCATTTTTCACAACTTTCAAATTTTATGGAGACAATGACACAGAATTTTGTTGTCTTGAGTATACCCGATGAGAAAATAAAGGGCGTGGCCAGCGAAAATTTCTTCGGGGGTCCGCCCAAAAGCCCAATTTTCATTTAAATGTGTAGTGATAAATTTTTACATTATCATTTCACATTAACGTCAGCCATGAAGCATCACATGCTAGGGTTCTAGAGTCCAATTTTTCAATACTGGCACTTGTGCTTGCGGCTCATTTTATATTCTTGCACTATAAGCGTCTCTCCGGATACTCCCCTCTCCATATCTTGATCTTTGTCATTTTTGCCACAACCTGATCCTCACTCTATCTAAGGTTTACACTATTGGTACTATGGCAAGATTCAATTCAATTTTTCATTCAATTCAATATCATTTTAATCTTAATTGAATTCATTCAAATTATCAAGGCTATTCTTAATAAATAAAAACATTTCTGCGCTGTTTTACCGGTGCTCACTCAAACGGCTTCAAATCTGGGTTTTTGTCAGTAACTACCAAATTCATTTGTTTTGAAGTCACTTCTAAATCCCTTGTTATTGATTTGCTGTATTTTGGCTTCTCTGTTTGTGTTGCTGATTTGCAAGAATTTACTTTATTTACAAAAACATATATGCAAAATTTGATTTCTCTTCACAATACACCAAGCTTAAAATAATATCTAATTACTGGTTTTACCTTCTCATTGCAGTAAGCGATTACTGCAAGCCTGTTTCATATTTAGAGATTATCATGTTTGTAGAATCCATCCAAGATTAATTTCCTGTTTTGCCGGTGGAGTTTTATCTTTTCAGAGACTTCGTGAAATATTAATGACCTGTTTACTTTGCTAAATAGGTGTGAGAAATGATCATTTGATACCAGGTCGTAGCAGATTGGACAGTCATCTGTCTCTACTTCTGAAGTCTTTTAAAAGTCTCTTACTTTTGAGGTTTCCACTTCTTAAGAGTAAGGTGCAATTTTTCTCTTCTCTAGGCCAAAGTAGGCCAGGCTGGTGAACAGGACTCAGATATTTGAGGTATGTTCATAAGTTCTCTATTGCATTTCAGCCATAATTACATCTTTTTTACATATTCTCCTTGTATGAAAGAATAATTATTTTGACTTTATGTTCTTTGGCATCTAGTTCAGCTGTTTTTCATGGAGTTTCAATTGTTAAGCAAGCTGAAATGCCAACTTGGCTTCTAGAGTTCAAGCTCTGGTCACCTCTTCTATATAAACGGTTATGCTTTGGTCATCAACATTAACGATTAGTCTTACTTGACGATTCACGTCCATTTGTGCACATGGTAATTGTATAACGTCGCTCGTTTTTTTAACAGGCATCGAGACGAAAGATGCTCAAAATTGCCCTAATTAATACTATTGCCATTTTTAAGGATATTCAGCTTGATATTTTGTGTGGGTTTGTCTCGTACTTGGCAATTTTTATGCCAACTGCATTACTTTCAACGAAAAAGGAGTATCTCTCGACTTCTGCCATTTTTATATCACGTCTTCATTTTTTCACAACTTTTTTGCTGATTCAAATTGAATTATACCCTATATGATACCCTTCATTTGCTTTCAATTTGGCTCGAAATTTTGGGAATTTGGTCAAAGGGAATGAAAAGTGGTTAATTTTATATCAAATTCATGTTGATTACTGTCTTACGGAGACACCCCTGTCCAAGATTCTTTGGTATGTCCGAGATTTTTATTTGAAGCATTGCTTTAATTCAGTCAAAAAGCGTTGAAATACTGTTTTCATCAATGAATAACAATATTATCTAATGATGAACGTTTTTGATGATAAAAATTATTCTTTCTTTGTTTCCTTTGAAAAGGATCATATTTCCTTGAGCCATTCTCATTCATATACTGTCGTCGTTTTTTTTCTGAAAACAAGCAATTTGCTTCAAAAACTTTGTAACGCACATATTAGAAGCTGGTTTTTACAAAATATATATCTATTCCTGTTTCTTGATTCTTATCAAAAAAGCAATAAGTTTTATTAGGGAACATTTTAACCTCTTATAATTATCATCTTCATTCTAAATTCATTTCTGGGTTGGTGAATATGTTCTCAGACCCAGACTCGTTCTTGCTAATACTGCATCTTTCTTCGTGAATTTCGTTGCTTCTACCGACTTTTCTTTCTTTATTGTTTAAAATATTTGACAGCCATTCATTTTTGTTGCTAATTATCGGTAATAGGGTAAAATGAGAAAAATTATATGTCAGGCAGTGCTCGAACAAATTGAAAATTTCGTTCTTTTGCAGTTGGGTAACTGAGATCATTTGCGATTATTGTCATGGTGATCACAGTTGATCATGGTAATCACAGTCTATAGCGATTACCTAAGTCTATTGCGATTACATAATATTGACATTACAGGCTTTTGCTTTCAAAGTATATTACGATTACATTGTATTGCGATAAAAGTATATTGCAATTACAGTTTATTGCGATGAAAGTGTATTACGATTACATTATGTTGCGAATAAGGTTTATCACGATTACATTATTTTGGATCAAATGACCGCCAATTTTTTTCAAGCTGCCGTTTTATAGCTGTTTTTCTATTCTGTTTGCTAAATTTGCCTACTAGAAGGAATTTTTATCGAATTTTATTACAAGAAAAGATTCGAAAGGATATGCAAAATTAGACTGGAATCTTTTATGAAAGCATTATTTTTTATGTTTCCTTCTTGTAGGCATAATGTGTTTGTTTATAGTAAATATTTGTTGTTTGAGTTCAATGAATTCGCTTGCGTGACATTTCGCGAGCGGCCGGCCGATGAAACTGCAAAGGAGGTGCTAAAGTTGAAGCAAGTTTTGCAAAAATACTTATTCTTTAGAAATAACACATGCTGTTTTTGTTTGATGTACGGAATAGCAATGCATTTGCTTTCCTTTATGCATTTTCAAGCTGTTTGTGTTGTTTTTGTTTTAAAGCTGTTGCGATGGGATCTAAGGTTTCCTAATTTTTCTCTACAATAGCAAATGGTTTGAAGACTGAAAGTTCTTCTTGATTCATTGCGATTTATTGCTTGCAACTTTCATGGTACTTGGAAGCTATACATTGCAAGGGTGCATCCAGCCATAAACAGGACACTGCTGTCTCGTCTTTGCAACCATTTCGATTGGCCTGTAGCTGCTATACGCAATCCGATAATCAGTACCACAGGTAATGAACTTTCTATATTATCCTTAGCCTTATTACCAACCTTGTGGAATCAAACTAGATTTAAGACGTTTAGATTTGCATTGGAACAATATGGCGCTCAACTGCTCAAATGTTCCTTTCGTGAACGGCTCATGCTTCAATTCTACAAGTCTGCCTCTTACAACTGCAGCAACCACAGCAGCAACTGCTCTTAATGACAAGCAGAAGATCAGGATTGCGATTTACGTTCTAAGTATAATCCTAAGTTGGATCGGGAACTCCTTAGTCATTCTGGTATCCGTATTGAATCGCCAATCTTTATCGCCTTGTAGAATCCTAATGGCGCATTTGGCCGTAACCAACCTACTGTTTTCAATAAGGCTACCGTTTCAAATCCGCCTTGAAGTGAATGGCTACGTATGGGAATGGGGCCGTTTCTATTGCAAGGTGATGCACGGGTTCAATTCTGCTTCTCTGCTTGCATCGATAGAAACTGTCACAGTGATTGCTATTGAAAGATATCGCGGCATTTCAAAGCCATACGCTTCTAAGTGGTCCAATAAGAATATCATCATCAGCATTTTGATCGTATGGGGAATCGCCCTTTTAACGTACTCTCCATACATGTACTACTTGGAGATACGCGGCATCTACTGCAGCGATAGTTACCCATCTCTCGCCGTGCAACAAGCATACTCGGTGATAATATTCATATTTCGTTACGTCATACCATTGGGAATAATGTCCTATTGCTACTTTAAAGTTGGACTGGTGATCCACCGTCGGCCCACTCGTGTTTCAACGCACCAAAATAAAGCGACAGAAGTCAACCGAAAGCGCGAAAATATGCGAATCATTCAAATACTTGTCGTAATTGTTGTCGCATTTGCGATATTAACGGCACCAACATCAATCTGGTGGCTTTGGTACGATTTCGGAGGAACAGACAGTGCCGTCGCACTTGATCTTGTCGAGGTTTTTGCCGCTTTTCTGTATCTGCACAGTGCAATCAATCCTGTTATTTACGGGATAATGGATAAAAAGTTCAAGCAAGGAGTTCGAGAACTTTTTTCGTCCTGCTTCAAGAATCCTGAGACAAATGGAAGCGTTACGAATCAGCAAAGGGTGGTGACATTCGTGTCTAAAGTTTAAGTAGAACTTACTTGGAGATCTTTACTGCCTTTAAAGGCAGTGTGTCGCGCTGTTCATTTTGTTGAATTTCGAGGGTTCTCGAAATGAGAGAAGTGTGACAAATTAGAACAACTCATCGTTAGCATCATTAAGCGTCCTTTGTTACGAAATGAAAACTCACTGAAATAGAAATTTTGTTCTTTGTTTCGATAAACCAATGAACGGCGCGACGTACTGCCTTTGAGTGCAACTTGGATTATTGTGATAATGTTACACAAAACTCCAATACTTCGTCCATGATGAATATGCCCTACAATTTTGGGGTGATTAAAGCAGACACAAAGAGACGGGTTCCTAAAATAGACTCAAGAAGGGTACCATTTTTTCATAAGTTAATTTCTATATTGAGCTAGAGTTAAGTGTACAGAAATCAGATCTGTTACAAAAATGGTCAACAGTTGGGCGAGGAGAACTGATCCAGAGAAAAACATGACAAAGTTTAGTCCAACAAGATAGTGAAAGTTTCTTTCGCCTATTTCCCCATATCGCCACATCTTCTTAAAAATAACTAGTCCATGAATTGGAATGAATGAGGCAGACAAAAGACAACATAACGTCAGTACCAGAGCTATTGCTTCCTTGTATATGTACCAAATGGCATTTATTATATTTCTTCAATGCAATAAATTCAAGGATAAAATGGGTATATAAGTACTTTCAGTTTAAATGAGATTAAAAGTGTTCAACTGACGCCAGTGAGGAGTTAGTGTTGATCTTCAAACATTATGTAGCTGAAGCGGATTTGTTCTTGCTACTTTGCGTATTCTCATATGAAGATGATTATGGCTGGAAGGCAATCGCTGTCAGTATCAGCCAATCAATAAGCACGTGAATGGCGTCACGCTCGCTAATTGGTCAATTTTTGATTGACAGATTGCTGAAGCCCTTTTGTTAAGACGGGTTTCCACTTGCTTTGCTCTGGCCTCGCGATTGAGCGAATGCACTTAAACCATACACTTTTAACAAAGTCGCACTAATTTTAATTGAAGCCAGCTTTCACACTGGCATCTTAGAGCCTCTTCTAACTAGTTATTTTGCTAGCTAAATTGAATAACTAAGTAGTCTACCCAATAAGCGATAAATAATAATTTGTCTTCGTTTTGAACTTAAATAGCTTTTGTGAAGCATACCAGTGTAATCCTTTACGCTCATTATTAGCTCATTTTTCATTAAAGCTTAACAATTCCTAGTTTGCCCATCGTCATCTGCTTAACATGTCATTGTTTCAATTATTTCATGCTATGGACTCAATGCTTTCTTTCATGTATTTTCTACCTTTTAACATTCTTCAAAAAATTGTAATCTTGGGTCCGTTGACATTCATTTTTGCCATCGCTAGAGAGAAACTGAATTGAGGTTAACGATAAAAATTTATTATATTTCTCTGTGCTGATGACGTAGTTATAATTGTGAATTGAAATGTTTCTTTAGAATTTTTCATCATATATTTCTGCACTCACCCCTACATGTTCCACAAGGCAGATTAAAGTTTCGATTTAGGTATTGTATACTTGAACAAATAAGCATCTCTTCGAATCATATTTTCAATCTGGAGGCCCAACATGAAATTTGCTGTCAAGACGTAATACATTATGATTATACAGTTTTATGCCATTAAGAGCTCAAGTAAGAGATATAACCTGTCACAAACTCATATATATATATATAAATATGTATTTTTACACCTTATGTCCATTTTGGCGTCTCCTGATACTTTCAAATCTCTTAACTGAGATATCTTTATAAAGTGCATGCATCTACGAGTGCATCTTTAAGATACATATTCAAATAATACGTTATTTTCTTGGCTAGTGACTAATTCTGCGACTTTTTGCGACACAGTTAAAAATAATCTTTTATCTATACCATAGTTAACTAAGCCTTTGGTACAGAAGAATTGCAACATAAGATTTCTGCTGTGATTTTCATCGTATATAATGAAAAAGTGTCTCCATGATGGCAACGTATAAAGTTTTCTACGAGGTTGTTTTTTTTCAAAGTTACTGCTAGGATTGCAAGTTCGCTTCCAAAGCATCTTGTAACGTCTGTTGTTTCTTTAACATAAGAAGAACCAAAAGATGCTTAGAACTCGGTATTTCTCTGTTTTCATGCTTCAACAGGAACTTGAAAATTCTTTCCTTAAAGTATTAAATTTTTGGCTAAGTAATTATCGCCAGTCCTTACGACAAGTGGCAGCAGTAATTGTTTTTGCTTTGACGTGCATCGGTGCAATCAGGTCAAAGAAGCTTGAAAGTATTCAGAATTTAGTGCTAGAAATTTCTGAATTTGACTTCTCTTCTGCAACCAAGGCCTTGTTAAAATTGCCGACATGCCTAGAAGCCGATTCGTTGTTGTTAGTTGTGTGCGGGGTGACGTTTTTCTTGCTCTGGCGACGACACTTACAAATATCCAAAACATCAGACCTGAATTTGCCATCCATAATGAAATAGACTATTGGATTAACGCAGCTATGAAGATAAACCATGGTCGCAAGTATTTCTGTTATTTGCATTGGACTGTCCGTTGACTTGAATAGTTCAAAATCATATAATAACCACCAGATTGAGGCGGGCAACGTCATGACCGCAAAGGCAATTACCATTACTACAAGCAATCTAACTATGCGTTTATCATCCTGTCTCCTTCTCTTTTGTTGGGCAATATGCTCGCCGATTTTTGGGCGCTTTCTTATAGCATGTACGATCTTGGAATAGCACCAGCCTATGATAGACAATGGCAGGATATACTTTATGACAACCAGAAGTACGCTGTAGACCTTTGAAAACGCAACATTTGGGTGCACCTCTTGACACCTGTTGTTTATCACCTGGCGGAGAGCAAAGGCAGGAGAATACGTCAGAACAGCTATTGCCCATACTATAATCAAACTGTATATCAAAGTTGACCGTTTGATCTTCGCCAAGAAAGGTTTAGTTATTCCGCGGTAGCGCTCCACCGCAATAACTGTCATTGTACCAATAGAAGCCAACATTGACATTGAATTGACCCCATGAAAAATCTTGCACCACGCTGTGCCATAGTCCCACCAATTATTTTCAAGTTCAAGCTTGAATTGAAGGGGTAAACGTAAAGTAAAAATGATATCTGTGAAGGAGAGATGTGCAATCAAAAACCGTGAGCGGCTAAGTTGTTTGCGTTGTAGAATGCTTGTTATAATAACCAGACTGTTTCCTGCCAAACCAAAAAAAAGGGAAACTGCATAGATTGAAATTCGTATAGTAGATATGGTTGATAGAGACTGAGTGGTACTGGAATTGCCAATTACTGTCCCATTAACAGAGCTAGTGGTATAAATCTGGCTGGAGTGCAATGTATTGTTTGTAGTTTCGTTTAACGGAGTGACTCCTGTTGCGGCGAAAAGCGTCATTTTCTGATACTGGCCTCTCCCTTTGAAAAATCTGTATTTTAGCTATATCTTTGTGTACCTAGGGAGAAAAATCAGAAAATATCCATGAAATTCAAGTTTTCTGGGACATAAAAGCCAATTTATTATGGGTCCCCTTACCTTTTGTGAAACGTGGGTTAGTAGATTCAGAATAATGAAAAGCTTCAGTCTGAAAATTTATCGCCTTTTTGTCAAGTCCTGGCTCTATAGGACAATACCTTCGAAAATTTGAACACGGTCTTTAATCAGCAACTGGAAGTTGTCAACTTTGCCAAGCGGGTGAAAAATATATTTCTAAATATTTAAGGCAAGAAATACCTGTGCACTTTTATAATAGAAAAGACAGATCCTAGAAATTAAATCTCCATTAGATACCTTAAGGGTTGATGCAAAAGTCAATGCTGAAATCAGTTAGTACATATGTGGCCTGAAATTGACCCGGGGAGCTTGGAAAGAGCAATTTTGGTACTCCATATGATACCATATGAGGTGTAGGAAATCAAATATTTGAGCTAGATGAAATAAGTTGAAAAGCCAGCCCTCAACTTGCAAAGAATCTTTAAGTTCGTAAAGCTTTTTTGTATTTCTTTCTTAATTCAGAAACATTAACCTTGCTTGGAAGCTGATTAATCTTTTCAAACGCAGCTTCTATTTACCGCTTTTTAAGATTAGTAAGCCTTGAACACAAAAACGGAGGAGAGATTTGCATTGATTTTCTTTGTTTTTGAATTATTGAAACAAGTTAGAGAAAAAACTCAATCTTGTAGCACACACAACCTTTTTTATAGGCACGTTTCCCTTTTTGAAAAATTAGATAAAATCCGTGCCTAGAATGTCCTTGAAAGACGAAAAACATTTTCCGCATTACTTTTGAGAGAAATGATGCAAGTTTCTTTTAGAGTCTGCGACGCATTCTCAAGGCGCGTCAATGATGTTTTGCATAGCTGCGGCTCGAAGGCGCCTTCATAGCTGCGTCGCAGCCACTGTTCACCTGTCGAGAGCACTATAACGTGTCTACATTTTTATCTCAATGCAATCTATAACACCATATTTCTTCATATTATGCATATAGTTATATCAAGTTAATAGTTCACTTCTCTAAACTCAAAGTAATATCTGATGCGCGACATTATCACTAGATTAAAGAATTTTTAAAAGTTGGATATTTTGACGAGAAAACATATTAAGTTGTTGGCTCTTGACGAGAAAAG
This sequence comes from Rhopilema esculentum, assembly GCF_013076305.1. Next base: position 2,774,807 of record NW_027019317.1, read on the forward strand.
ATATTAAGAAATTCAGGGTTCTTCGGCATAGAACATGAACGATGCCCAGAATATGATCAGAGCCCCCGGAATCACTTGCAAACAACTTCCCTAAGAAAAGTTCATATTTATATAGGAATGTGTTTCCGAAATATGATCGATGCCCAGAACATGATGGTCGTCTTTGTAAAGATATTTACACCAGAAATAATTTGCAATCAACCTCACTAAGAAAATTGAAGATTTACAAGGGAACGTGTTTCCGAAATTTTAAGCGAGCTTAAGAGTAACTTCGAGTAAACAATAAATGTGAATTTCTGCATAAAACAAGATAGCAAGAATCATACAAGCCCTTAAAGCTGCTGAAAAACTAAGCTAGAATTACCTTAATTGACACATGTGCCCAGTGGTACTGATCTCCTGAAATTCGCTACATGCCCTAAAAATTTATATTTTTTCATCTATTTCTTGATAGATCAACGATTCATATCCTTTAAATCTTGTAATATTCATAATCTATATATAAGAAATTCACTTTATAAGAAAGCAACTAAATTTTTCTAACCCTTTTAGTAAGTTTGTCAAAATTTTGTAAATAAGCTTTATTCCACTGAAATTATTCACACAGCATTAAATTCCATCAAAACTGCATTTCACAGAGAGCAGTTAAGCTTGGGCCGTACCAAATGCCAATAGAGTACTTTGAGCTTGCCTTCCTCTTTCTTTTCATATTCCCTTTTCGATATTTGATACCTGCATTTTTCGACTGTGTTGTCCCCTCTCTCCACCTTCAATATTCAAAGAATGCATCCCTTGCAACTCTGGATGAATAGATACCTAATAAAAAGCCTCTTTTCACAATGCTCAGAATTTCAGCTTAGCACCCGAACAATGGTTAGGTAAAGTAGCAACTTACGTACCGTATAGGCATTAGTCAAGCCTTAGAAAGTTTCGAAAGAACAGTTTCTAATCTGTTCAATTCGTGTTTTTTCAAATAGATAAATTAATAAAGGTTATTGGTTGGTCACAAGTTAACGAGTGATTAAAAAACAACAGCATTCAAAAATGCCTATTACAGAACATTGATGACTTTTTTGGAAAGTCCTTTTTGCTGAATTGGAAACCAAATGAAAAGTTAATAGGCTTTAGTTAGTAGCATACCTTTCTGGTAGCAGAACTCCATAGAAGTCTGCAGTCGTACCAGAACAAATCAGATTATCCCCGAGCTTCTTGGTCCTTGCTTTCTCTATCAATGGTAATCTCGACTAGACGAACTTTCAAGGTGCTGTGTGTTATCATTGAAAATCAAAAACCGCGTCGTTTGTTGCTTAGGCCAGGGCGGTAAAATGTTAGTCTTACGATACGTTTGTACTCAGTTAAACAAAACACTTTACAACTAATTCATTGCAAGGTGGACTTTCTCTGTACATTTTGCGATATACGAGTTTGTTGAAAGATCCCAAGACAGATTAGACGTTATCAGCCGATTAGTAATACGGCGGGGGAAGCTTATGAATTGAACAATTTTCAGTTTTAAAGGAATACCGTCCCTTCTTAACTACCGTATCAACAATGAAATTACGAACATTTCATTTATAAACATCTGAGGTAAACGTAGATTGGTATGCTTACGTTTTTATTAATCACGCCCATTCTGATTGTAACCTTTCGCTTGAAATATGCATTTTACATATTTGTTTAACAATTATTTTATCAAAGCTATATTCGCCAGATGAATTCTATCTGCGTTGATATTTGTGTCGGCAGGCAAAAAACTTCCATTGAATCTCACGCGGAATAGTGAAAAAAGAAGAATTCATCTAGGCATGTAGGAAGCTGCAGATAATATATTTGACAAAAATAAGTAGTTCCTTTATAAAATGATACTGGTGGTTGATTCCAGAAAATTTTAATAGGTCTTTGTGTCAACATATTTTTGGCAAGACCGCACTTGTACAGACCTTGCTGAGCTTAGTTAAGGAACACTGCCAGCAACTTTGAATGCAAACATAAGGAAATTAACATAAGGGAATTAAAGCAAAACGTTATATCTTTCATAGCAAGCTTCTTTGCATGTAATGATCTGGGTCAATTATGATACTTTTTGTCGTCACTTGAGAAGAAGAAGATAAACAATCAAATATATTACCTGCGCCATAAAGAGTCTTTGTCGAAGAAGCAGCACTTGGCACGGAGCAATATAGGGAGGGTGTTTTAACTCCAGAGATGACTGGAATCTTACTTTTAGAACCTTATGCATCAATATACAACCTCTGGTTTCATTGGCTCCTTGTCAAGTAAAATATATGTTTGGTATATAAGAAAATTCAACTATGTATGCCATCTAAAAAGAGGCATCTCTACTTTAAATGAGAGTTAGGGCTGTGAACCTTATAAATGAACCATATTTGCTGAATTTCATTTGTTTTGTTTTTGTTTTGTTCCCAGACTAACACAAAGTTTTATACCTTTTCCTTGATTTAAAGCTTTGGATACATTGATGCCATGCAGCTGTCATTTTGAGTTAGATTAAGGATCAAGATGGTAATTTGTTCTCGAATGAATAGCATCTTACAAAAAAGCGGAATGAATAGTGACTTAAAATCAAGCATGGAATGTCATTTTCTTCAAAATATCAGTAGCTATATCATTTTTGAAATGCTAATGTCCTGTATCCTTTAAATGATAAAAAGATACTAGAATATGACCACGTGTGTTTTTTATGAAGTAAGTAAGCTTTGTGCAATTTTGTTCAGCTATCTTGCCAAATTCCAAAATAACAGCAGATTTTTCCTACATTGATCCAAAAAATCACAAAAACATTTTTGCTGCAATATTTTTCTTACTTATGTAGTCTAAAAATCTTCCTTAGTCTATAAATTCTAGTTTCAAAACTTTTGATAAATTTTGATAAATGGTATAAATGTATATCAAACTATCTATGTAAAAAGGGTCTCCTGTTCATTGTACTGCACCCTCACCCCATTTAGAATTGCAGATTATGATGCAGTCCCTAAATTAGAATAAGTTCTTAGTTCATATGAAAATTGTCAAAAGAAAATCAAAATACAACAAAAAATATGTGTACTGATAAACATATGATAATGATACAAAGCAACCCCTCAAATCGGTATGTAATTATTAAGTTCAAAGTTTAATCTCTAGAACATATCAATGCGCCTGTGACTTTCATTTTTGAATTGCCGAGGACTTATTCAAGCACCTACGGTGGTGAAGAGATAGATAGACACTAATGAAAAATTGTCCTTTTTTGCAAAAGAGACAGCCTTCGTTAAAATATGCCTACGCAAATTTGTTTTGTTCTATCATCTTAAATTTTGTTTTGAAATCTCAAAGAAAGTCACCAGCATTATGCAATTTGGTGATGACTCATTGATGAGCATAAAATATATTTTGACTCAAGGCTACATGACACAACAGTTTCAAAATCTATTTAAGACAAACAGTACTTTATCAGTTTATATCACTTAGTCGATAATTTATTATCAGGTATAGTCTTTACAAATAAGCACTTAATTATTTGAATGGACTGTAAAACATATGTGCGTTTAGCATTTGAAAATAGTGTTTTAGTAATTAGCAGGAGCAGAGCATTAAGCAATGGCATCGGGACATACACATCAATATATTTGAAATAAAGTTTCAAAGCATATTTATGAATTAAATAATTGAAAAGCATTAGTCAAGGAGCTGTAGTTACTCTATATTGTATAGAAACATGACAGTATAGATTGATTAGCAAATGACAAAATGTGCAATTTTATAAAAATTTGTCAAATTTTAGCATGAAAACCATGTTTATATTTAATGGATGAAAGTTTTCCAAAACTTTTTGCTGAAAACTTATGTTTTTAGTTGGACTACTCTGTCAACATTATTTTTTATGACTCATTTTCCTTCATATCATTTTTACAGTTTATTCTAGCAGTACCATGTTGGCCCGTCGATGGCTTGTAAATGCTGCGGTAATGTCTACGTAAGCCTTTGTCTATTTGAAGACTTTGAAAACGTTTTTCAAGGTGTTTTCGCATTAAGCTATTGTCTGTTGTAGTTTCTTGAAATATATTTCGTGGTTTTGCTACACTATTTGCATCAAAGGTAGTTTTTAAGTCTAAATGTGCAGAGATTCAGTAATTACCCTTAAATATTTTTGAAAATACATTTTATGCATTTTTATAATACCCCTAATATATGCATTTATTTACTCATTCTAAAATGCTTAAAAACTGATCAAAATATTTTACCACGTTCTTATAGTTACGTTTATGAAAATGTACCCATGTTGGCTAATAAAGTATGGTACCATTAAATAATAAAAGTTATGAGAAACTTCGACAAAGGTGAACAGGCTCCAGCCCTCCAGCCCCCCCCCAACCCCCCAGCGCCCCTTGGATTTGCAGAAAAAATTACATGCAAGGACAATGTAGAGTATTGCTGAATATGCAAGAAGCTGTGTGCAAATAATACTGTCTTTGGAGGCTCAGGCAAAGAATATGAAATATGAGTGGGGGATTTTGACTCGACTCTGGTAAACTCTGATGCCTGGATCAATGCTGCGTGCTGCCCATTGTATTCCTTTTCATTCAGTACACTGTTTTAAAGGATATATACTTCATCCCCCCAGCATCCCAAGCACCCATAGTGCATGTAAGATTCTGCGACTTCGCGCCGAGGGGCTCCAGCCTCGTTCTCGCATTGTGCTCGCCTGATGGTCCTGGCGGGAAACAAAGCGCGAAGCCCTACATTCATTTTGGAAAAATTTACGAATCGGAGTCTTTGAGAAAGATGGTGCAACAGCAGTGGCCTATGACCAGATTTGCGAAATTTGAGTGACTTGGAAAGATGTGTCGAAGAAATTGAAGGTATGTTGTTACTGTTTAAATGTTTGAATAGGACTAAATAAATTTTTATTGGACTATTCTTTCCTTGACGTGATTAACATGCTACCCACTTTTTACGGCACGTGATGGTTTAGTCCTACGCGGTGTTAGGATATTTCATAGTTTTATCCTCATCCAATTATCTTGGTGACTGTTGTCTGTTTTGACATTAAATATTTGAATATTTTGCCTGTAAAACTATATACAACCGATTGTAGGTATTTAATAGAGAAGAGACCTCGTCGGGAACCTCCTAGCAGCTTGTATCGCAAACGCAAAGTTAATTCATTCATTAACTTTCGCAGCTGACAAAAATAACATTGACTTTTTTGTATTTCAAAAGGCTATTTTCTCATCTAAATGAAAAATTTTGTTCGTCGGCACATTAAGGATTTTTCCCGGGCAAAAGATGGAAATTTTTACTCACTCTGTAACCTTTCTGCAACAATTCTAACATATTAACATTTCTGTGTAGTTGAACATTAAAGTATGGAACTAGAGTATAAACTTTGAAACAGAAACACAGAAGAGTAGCATGTATGAGTATTTATCTTTTGACCACAACCTTAAATAGTGAGGCAGGCCCTTTTTTGTCTGCAAAAATCACCTCTTGAAAAAACCTTTTTTGGCTCTGCCCTTACCTAAATGACATAAAATAAGTTTTTATCCAATTATGAAAGAACAATTCAAAAAATAACATACCTGGCAACTTTACGTGGTAAGTGTTCCTAACTGGGTGTGGCCTATTTTTCTATCTAATAAGTTTCTTTATGAAATTTGGTGATGACTCATTGATAAGCATAAAATATATTTTGACTCAAGGCTACATAACACAACAGTTTCAAAATCTATTTAAGACAAACAGTACTTTATCAGTTTATATCACTTAGTTGATAATTTATTATCAGGTATAGTCTTTACAAATAAGCACTTAATTATTTGAATCGACTGTAAAACATATATGCATTTATAATTTGAAAATAGTGTTTTAATAATTAGCAGGAGCAAAGCATTAAGCAATGGCATCGGGACATACACATCAATATATTTGAAATAAGGTTTTAAAGCATATTTATGAATTAAATAATTAAAAAGCATTAACCAAGGAGCTGTAGTTACTCTATATTGTATAGAAACATGACAGTATAGATAGATTGTGCAATTTTATATAAATTTGTCAAATTTTAGCATGAAAACCATGTTTATATTTATCAGATTAAAGTTTTCCAAAACTTTTTGCTGAAAAGTTATGTTTTTAGTTGGAATACTCTGTCAACATTATTTTTTATGACTCATTTTCCTTCATATCATTTTTACAGTTTATTCTAGCAGTACCATGTTACACTTAATAAAATGTTATTGAAATATGATATATGCTTAATGAATGCAATAAGCATGTTTCATACAACATTTGGCAAAATTAAACTATTATCAGGAAACATTTCTCACAACACTTGAAAAGAACTCATCAAGCACAATTGCACCAGGTGTCCTGTGCTTATATACCTGTGTACACTAACATTAACAATTTTCAAATATCCATTGTAGTAAAACAATAACATAGCAGAAAAGAAACTTAAAAGTATACCAAAACAAGAGATTGCAAAAAAGATTGTTGTCTGCATAAGGTTTCAATGCTATTGCAATCACAAGTCGCAAAATTTTTTGAGAGTTTTGTGAATTAAAAAGGACTGCTCTAAGTTAAACAACTTTTGACATTGGTTTGTACTTAAATCTGATTTATAAAATTTTTGTACTTATTTGTCTTAAAATGAAATGACTTTCTTTAAGAGTTTGATATGTTCCTTTTTGTCCAGCTTCTAACATGTTTTCATGCTAGACTTCTATTTTTGATTCAATCGCCCTAAGACATGTTTGGTGTTTTTAAAAGGTGTGTTCTTATGAAATGATAGTGAAAGTATTTTTCCCTTTAGGCAGAGTTTCTTTACTTTATGTGTCCTTCCCTTTAAGCAAAATTGCTGCTAGCAAGAAATGGAGTTAAGTATAGTTGCCAAGTCTTCGTGTTTTCATTGTGTCCCAAACACTTCAAAGTGTATTATTTGCGGAAACATGTTATTAAGATTAATTTTTGTTAATACCATTGAGATTATGTGGAAAATGTTACTAGTTTATATGCAATGTAATGCATAGAAAATTTATGAGAATCGCATTTTTGAATTGTCTTTTCACACCCAAATGTTGAATTCTCCAGAAAAATATGGTAACTTGGCAACTATGTCTAACTCAATTTCTCGTAAGCCCCAAACTCTCAATAATAGTTTGAAACAAAATAACGATAATAAAGTTATCAAGTAAATTGAGTACCAGAATGAAATAAATAAGTTTGATAGTTAAAATCACGACGTTTCAAACATGTACTCATCGTCAATGGCTAGAAAAGAGATGAAAGTAGTTTGAAATGTTGCTGAAAGACAAAAAACACACGTCGCGCAGAAACTTTGCTTAAAAAATAAATTTAGTACAAAAATGACATTAAAAACAAAACACATACAAGGCAAAACACAAAGTAATATTTTTGTAAGAACGCACGAGCAGGGGCGTCCAGAGGGGGGTTAGGAGGGGCAAATGGTCCGGGGCCAGTGTTTCGATGGGGCCCGTAATAAAGTAATAAGATCTATTTACAATGCAAAAAGCTACTATTTCAGCTAATTATATAGAATGAACGCCTATGAGCTTACCGCAGAGAAATGTCTACGTGTCTTTGATTCATGTATAATGTATTTGCACAATCTTGGAAAAATCATTAAAAAACTTTTTCAACGATTGTACCGAAAAAGGGCGTTTCCCTTGCTCTCCGGTAGACTAAAGGGCATAGCGATCATAGAAACAATTTATGGTGAGTAAACATAGAATAATAAATATTGAAACAAGAGGAACATTTTAAGAACATCAGTGCCTCAAAATATCCGAAAAGTAAGAAGATGGAATCTCGGTAAAAGATGTCGGATTTTATTAAAAATGAGCATATTGTGTAGAAACTTCGCAAAAAGGCAACAACTCATATACAAGTACAAAAGTTGCTTAGCAGTAGTTTTTGTAAAGCATCTAGAGTGACAGTTTTATACTTCTTTGCATAACAAAGTTTTAGAAAAGTGCTTAAAATCGATCCTCAATAGTTGAACTTTAGTTACACAATGTCATTTTTATCTCTGATCAGTTAATACTTTGGTTATATACAACCCAATAAACAAGTTGCTTAGAATCTTAATGATGTACAACTAGAAAAAAAGGATACTTGTCTTTGCATTTATGATAAAACTCTCCTTTTGAATAACGGCCAAGATGTCCTGCATGCAGGGCCGCCGAGAAGATTTTTGCGACCACACCCTTAAGTTTACCTCAAAATGTCTTTGGGAATATTTTGGAATATTTATTGCAGTCATTTCTTGCAACCGTTTACAGTTTTTTTATTATTTTGAGACATTCTTCTACTTCTTTTGATTAATTTCATTCTTAGAGTTCATTACTTTATGAGGCCCTCTAAACCTCAAATTTTCCCTCACTGGGGCAATTTTCCCTCCCTTTCCCCCCTTCTTCGCAGCTGTGCCCGCATGCAACAGGTCATTCTGCAAATAACACCCTGCTCTTACGCCGACCTGATTATGTTAAAAAGCCACGATTCGTTAAGATAATCCAGTTTTAAATACTCTGTTCAGGTAACTCATGAACTTCTATTATTTTTCATTGTATTCAATAATGGTGTTATAGGGGAAACTTTACATCATGAGTTTTCTGTTTCATTGGGGCCACACCTATCGTTCCAGTATCCTTGATCAGAACAAACAGCGAACGATGTACGGCTTAAATTTTTTTCTCGAGATACCTAAACTTCCTCTTAACAGCAATACCTCTTTAATACTCCAATGCAGCACAATAAGCGTTAAGTCAACCACCTGGAAACTTTTTGGTCCCCAATAACGGAGTTTGCAATGTACAATAGCCTTGTAGTTTTGAACTTAAACCTTTGACAAAATGTTTTAGACATCTGTTTATAAAATTAAGTAGCGTTTGCAAGTTTTTTTCTCCATTGGTACTACATTTCAAGAATCTATGGTTGAAAATTATGTATTCCAAACTATATGGATGGATAGATAGAATTAGTTAGTAGATTTAGTTGGTAGCAGTTTTAATAGCATGTGCGCTCCAACTATAAGAGCAAAATAATTGGCGCCACCAGCTTTTCAGACCAAATATGGCAGTGCTGTTCAGCTGTTTAGTCAGAGGAGACTGTGTATTGAATCCTGTTGGAGAGATCCTGAGAAATCCTGAGAAATTCATGTTTCCTATTTAAATCGCCTTGAGCCTAAACAATCTTTGGGTATGATAAACCATCTCTATCCTAAAATTATTCATGTTTAAATCGTGAAACCTCCATATAAAGATACGTTACGAATATGCGTCTCCATAAGCCGGGAACCTCGGCTGCTTTTTAGATAATTTTGTTTAGTATACAGAGCTCAGAAATCGCTTCAACGTGCCTTCGGATGAGACAATGTTCTTAAATTCATCCTGGTATCATTGAATAAAAGTTCTTAGAAATAGAATCCAAGCAAAATTATCTTTACGCTTTGGTCTTTACGATGTGTCAGGAAAAAAGAAAAATTCAAGCACAATGGTGAACTCCTATTACTTAATACACTGTTTATTTGCCTGCCTTAAAACTACTACAAGGTTGGATGACCTCCCCCCAGCTCACTGTTGTGGAACCGTAATGGTTTCTGGGCTCTGGACGAATAGAAGCTTTTCTGCAATACAATACCAGTTTACCTTAAGTTAATTACCTTAAGTTAGTATCCGAAATGATTTTATCCTTTTATAATTTGTTTTAAGTAATGCTCCTCTGTATGACACGACTGCATCCCTCTACACATTTCAGATTGCAAAGAACATTTTTCTTAGCAACATTTTTCTCAGCCATGATATCTTGTTTCTTATCCAATATGCCTGTCTTTTTTGCGAGAATTTGTTAGAGTAAAAAAACTTCCTTCCATATAGAGGATCTTTTAAACTCTTAGATAATCGTTTTTCTAATCGTAATCGTGTATGCAAGGTTTCTTTGAAGTAAGAAGCTGGTATCACATCTAGTCACAGCAGTCCTTGAAAAATAGAAATCTACAAAGCTATAGTCTAATCAGTATAGCATGCTAAAATGCAACTTACCTTGGAACTCAATGGTACATCAAATCTACAGCAACCTTCTCTTTCAGCTTTCAAAGTTTGTTGATCTCCCAAGATTTCTTGATAGGCTCTAGTAGCAGCTTTGATTCCGATCCTGCAAGTTACCTTTAGACCTATGAGTCTACTTTACCACTTTGTTTGATAGATACATACTGTTTTATCCTATATGCAACAATAAGTCGATTGTTCAAAACTGACAACAACTAAAATACAGACCAGCAAAATTAAGAAAATCAAATCAGGTAGCAGGTAAATCACATATGAACATCTTATAGCCAGCTGTCTGTATATTATCGATTGTAAGTTTCTGCTTACAATTACCATATGATATATGTATACATTTCCTGTCTCGATTCCCCTTTTGGCAACAGGTGCTAATTATGGAATTTCAATGTGCGTGGTGTCCGAATTCATTGGGAAGTCTGACTACCTTTTAGTGAAAAAGCCTTTATTTTTCTTTCGATTGCAACAGCAGACGGAGCTTTCTCACAAAGTCCCTAGATTCAGCATAACTTTGTAGACACATCCGATTCGCCATTTTTAATTTAGTACTTTTATTCGTGTATCCTTAACAGCGATTTGGAGCAGCTTGACCTACACAGCCATAAGTTTCCCTAGCTTTCTTCCATGGTCGATTATTGTAAGAAAAGTCATTGGCTACCAGTAGCAAGTTTGATAAATAAACCCAGCACTAATCAACTGTTGACTCGTAGTCAAGTGTGGTGCATAAAACCAAATAGACTGTGTTCCAGTTCTTTTACTGGACAGCAGGTTGGAGCACTAGACAGTGGTGTAAGACAAGATAAAAGGAAATCTGTGTAGCAAGAATCAGTCATAACGAATATTGGAAAACTCAACAATTAGGACCTGGTGCTGGAATGATAATCGAGACAGAATACACACAGACATATTATGTACATGTAAACATATAACGAATTGATAAATTTTTAAACATCAAAATTACTGTTTATACCAAGAATATATTGAGCTAACTTAAAGCACTTTAATTTTCGCCGAACGGTAGTAATTATGGAGCTGTAGGCTTATCAAACATATATCCTTTAAATACTTGTGCTTATGAATTTTAAGTCATTATAATATCAAGAAAAAAATATTGTGAAATCCGCTTTGTTGTAAAAGCCTGTTTCGTATTATATTAAGAACCGAAGACCTACTTCACTCTAAACAGTTTGCTATTTATATATTTAAATTTGCACCTTTTACCCATGTAATTGTTGATATATCTGGAAAATTGGCTATTTTGATGTTATCAAAGATTAATTAAGATATTTTTTGTAAAATTTTATCATTGTAGCGAGAGATGCATAAAATTGTCTATTTTTTAAAGAATCTTGTCATTAAAAGTTAACGGATTTAATTTACATTCATTTTGAACATACCTTGTTCAAAATTCCTAAATGTCAATAACAACAATTTATTTCTAAGACCATGGATCTTCGACACACACCCCCTTCCATCTTTTGTGCATATATTTTTCTTGGTAATGGTTAAGTTAAACCTAGCCACCAGTTGGCATTACTAGCTATATTTAATGTTTACAACTGGCAATGTGCTGCACTTATAGGAAAAAATTCAATTAATGTTTAGCTTAAACAAAACTGGGACAAAAAACACTAAAGCAATGAAACCGTAGTTGTTTCTACTTATTTATCAAGGTCAGATAAAGTTCTTCGAGCGAAGAAATGATATCGAACCACGTTAACATTTGTCATTAGAACTAAATGCTGAAAGTCGCTTCAGGCCGATTTCCATTTGACATTTTTGTGCGCGCGGGCGTAGCGCCCAAATCTGAGCATGTGTAGCTAAGTGCTGCTGTCAAGTGGCCGAGCGCACAAAAAAATTGAGACCCTATCAACTTTCTGGCGCTCACAGCGGACGCAAAATCGAGACCACTTGATTTTAACTACGCATGCTCAGAATTGGGCGCTACGCCCGCGCGCACAAAAAATGTCAAATGGTAATAGGCCTTTAGTTGTACAACGTCCTTACATTCTTTTTGCTTTTACAAGAACACATCTTATAAACGCTTCGAAGCGATACCGAGAGCATCAACAGCCTCTATGAAATTAGAAGAAATCTACCCTTATGTTAACAAAACTGATTTTATTAGCTACGCAACCGTGCTACTTAGAATGTGATGCAAAACTATTATTTAGTCGTCTTAGAAAATTATATGCAGTTGTATGAAAATCAATTTGAAAAAAGAACCACCTTAAGAAGAGTCGAGCCTCAGATTATCAGAAATAACAATATCAAAAGTAGGCACCGAAATTATCTGCTTCTTATAAAACCAAAAGAGTGTATCCCTTAATCATCTTTAACGTACCCTAAAATCATATTGGTACCTTTTGACTGTCTCAAACTAACACACAGAAGGCGTCAACATTGAAAAGACACACGATAAAATTGCTGTTAATACGATCAATCGTTAGTTTGGACCGTTATAAGAATATCATTTTATTCTATTGATTTCGTTACAGAACACAGCAATATTCTTGTCAATCTCTAACCACCGCCATATGTATTCTTACATCCGCCATCGCATCAAAAACAAAAATTTGAGTTCAATTCGCTTATCGCCTATTTGTCAACATCCTAATATTAGTTATCTGTAAAAAAACTTAGTAAATTTTCAAAAAGTATTCAATCTGCTTGAGACGATTTTCAATTGTGTTTTGTATCAATTTCTAGAGACTTTGCCAATCGAAAATTTCCAGAATCTAATTTGTTGTGGTTGGAGCAGTTGTGCTTTTGAAAAATGTTGTGCCAATTGCTGCCTTGCTGGTCAGTTTACTAATTAAAAACGTAAAAGGCACTATCTCCTGTCTGTCAACCACTCATACTTTGTGATGCGTTGAGAAATAAGCTTAAGTTGCTGATTGGATACGTACTGATAGGTCTATTGTAAAGTCTAACCAATTGGAATTTAAATGGCCATCGAAATGCATCGGGACATAGCGACTTAAACGTTTACCTGATCAGTTGAGCACTACAACTTTTTATTGATATACTGTTAATGAAATCACGATATACTGTGTTGTCATCTCTCTTTTTCGTAAAGTTTGCAGTTAGAATAACACGAGAGACGGCCCTATCATAACACGAGAGACGGCCCTATAATAACACAAGAGACGGCCCTAGAAGTGAAAAAAGGGTCGTTTAATAGCAATAAACGACTGCTTCCAAAAGTTTTCTAATTTGTAACTTGTTAGCAGGATAAAATATGGCTTATAGCGGTTAGCTTAGAACTGGTGGAGTTTAAACCCGTTACCCTAAAGGCAATCGACAGAGGGACTTAACCAACTTTCAATCAAGAATTGACCAATCATTGAGTGTGATTCCACTCGCACGCTTATTGATTGGCTAATTTTGATTGTGAGATGACTTAAGCCATTTTTCATCTGTCGATTGCCTTTAAGTAAGCCTTTTAGTTCGTCAATTTTTGACTCGTAAACTCGTAGCCATTTGATCTTTAGTCAATTTTTATCCGGGTTTCCGCAAGACTGAAAAATGGTTTTTGACAAAGTTCCGTGGTTGCAAATTGGGTCATCAAAGAACGAGAAAATCATAAAGAGATAACAAGACACACCAGAAAATGCAAGCAAAAATGAAGCTAAAATGAAGCTAAAATGATTAGCCACTTATATTGATAAATACTCTTCAAACGTATGCATTCATTATGCTTTATTTGATATCAAAACAAGCACATTCCAGTAAATAAAAAGAACAATTTTTCTAAGCACAAGTTTCTGCACTGCTATAAATAAATTCACGGCATAGAGGATAACAGTTCGTTATCCAAATAGATTCACGACAATCAAATAACGAGGTTGCCCCTTCTGTCTTGATCAAGCTCGATTGCTTCAAATAAAGCCTTGAAATTTCCAGCTCCAAATCCCTAAAACAGAAAATCATTTCATAGACTGCGGTGATAAGAAATCTTGCTAGAAAGTTATAGTAGCTTAAGCAAGATCGCGGTTTTTGATGCAAACAATTCAAAAGAATTATAAGTAGAAACTAATTAATGTTACGAAAAAGAAAAAGAAACGAAAAAAAACAACAATATCCTCTTTTCTTTAGAGTTGCTCACAGAAGAAACAAAGACAAGTTGCGAAGAAAGACTTTTTTTAGAGTGTTACAATTACAGAAACTATAGGGGATATTTGTGTGGCATATATTTTTCCTGAACTTTGCTATCAAGAGTTTTGCGATAAACGTTTCCCCAAACTGTGCAGAAAATTACCATAATAAACTGGCAGATTTCTGTCCTTACAGACGTATTTTTCAAGAAATAGAGAAAAGAAAATGGGGGAAAACTTAATCTGTATAAAAAATGAATTATAGGAAAGTACAAGTGTTTTTAATAAAAAGATATTAGGGTTCTGCGTTTTAAATACGTACTTGATGGTTTCGTCGTTGGATAACCTCAAGAAAAAGGGTTGGACGATCTTGACAGGGCTTGGTGAAAATTTGGAGCAAATAGCCATTCTCGTCATAATCAACGAGAATTTTCAGCTTCTGAAGCTAAAATAAGACAATTTATTTAGTATTGACAGAAATTGTATAAGTTCTTTTTTTTTAATCGTCAAAATCAACATGTGTATAGATACAATAGAAGTTGCATTGTATTCTGAATAGCAAAAACTAATGTTTACGAATATGAATTGAGGAGAAATGCGAATTTGATGATAGAGCAGCTGGTTATTTGCACCGGATTGTGGCATGACGCACAGTTAACAAATCTGCAAATTACCTTAGGCAAACAAGTATCAATTTAGATATGCTCTGTCAACGACTTATTGAAGAAGCAATCTCCTCATTTACAATTACTTTCGCCAGACAGCACGTGGCTATAAGAGCAACAAGCTCCCTGATGAACATCTAACTCGACTCCATTTGATGTAGCTTTGAAAGACACAGAAACTCCACCTCTCACTAGTAACAGACTTGAAGGTGGTAGTAACAGATATGAAGTCTTATCCTTACCGCTACCGATGAAAGGATTAAGTGGGGGGGGGGGGGGGGGGTACAGCAGGGACCACTGAAGTGGGGCAGGGGGCTTATAGAGCTTAGCTCCCAAGTAATTCCCAAAAATATATTTAAACCACCGAATGAATCATCTTGCTTTTGGCTTCAAGCATTTTAAGCTCCAAGAACGTTTTAGCACTCCAATTTGTAATATATGCTTTAGTCCAAGGTGGCGAAGCGTCCACAAAATTGTCTTTCGTGGAACTTCTTTACAACAGTAAGACATATTGGAGACCTGTTTCAGGTAACTGAGAACTCGATCATTGTTTTCATCAGAAAATAAAGCCCCGCTTGTAAAACATAATCAACTGGGTCTCGTTAAAGAGCACTGATGATAAAGAAGGGTTCTACTGACAAAAATAGCAGTAAATGTTTTTTGTGAGCAAAGTAACGTGGTAAATATTATTTTGGAGTGTACTTAAAGCCTAGAATTTTGTGGTGTAATAATTTATAACTGTATTACTGGGGTATGAAATAGTCTCAATTCCAAAAAAATTTATTTGACTCTCACAATTTTGGTTTGATTTTCAGGGAAGGACAAATTCTTTCCTTATTTCTTATCGTCTTATCTCTACTTCCAGTTTGCTAAATAATGTGGATGCTCTTTCGTCAAGCCAATAAAGATATCCATTGACATGGTAGTTTTCATCAAATCCAAGGTATGACAATATATTTACCGTGTCCATGTCTTCTTTTACTGTAATCTTGGCGTGTTTAAGTCTTTCCCTCAGGTTTTCGTAGTAGGTATCAGGTATTGTCAAAAAGTTCATACCACGAGCTTTCAGATTCTGAATCTGGAAAAAGATGTGAATAATATTGAATAAACTAGTCTGGATGTCTTGGGTTGCAAATGCTATCATACAAGCGACCATTTTCAGTAATTTGTTGTTCCTGACCATATAGTATTAGCCATGCTCAAATGATGTCATATATGGTAAGGAGTGTAAAGGCTTTATCTAATCAGAAATAAACCTTATAACCAAGGGTCATAATTATTAAACTGATTCTTTAGTGCTATAGTTATGATGTCATCTTCTTTAAGCGTTTGTAATAGAGCATTGCACTCAATAACCTTTTAGGTTTATCACAGCATCCTTGGCAACACTTCACAGACATCTGTAAATTATATCTTCATGTTGCTAGCTCTAATGTGTTGAAGTAAATAGATCTTTAGTATATATCTTGTAAGAATGTTGCTTGATGAAATAAAATTTGAATTTGAATTAAAGTTGATCTTACCAAAATTCCCACAACATATAAGCATAATCAAGTACTAAAAAAGGGTAATGGCAACAAGGTGTTTGCATCATAAAGGGTCTCAGAGAATGCACATGACTCACCGCAGTAATGATGTCATCAGTGTTAAGAGCAATATGTTGGACACCACTATCACCATAATAATCAACATATTCCTGGAAAAAAGGAATCATGTAGAGAACGATATCTTTTAGGAGGACAGCTTAAGATACAAAAAGTAATAAAATGTATTAAGAATTCTTTTATCAATGAAACATATGACCGCAGAATTTCTACATTACCGTAAACCCTCGAATTAGGCTTATTCGAGGGAGGGGGCTTATACGAGGGAGGGGGCTTATACGAGGGGGGGGGCTTACAAAATTATTGTAGACATTAAGAAGACATTATCAAAAGACCTCGTTTATTTTAGTAGGAACTTCTTTATGAGTATTTAATTAATTACTATCAAAAGTATGAATTTGTTGTGGTAATTCAATAAAACATAGGGGTCCAATTCGATGGCAAAAATCATCAAAAGAAGGGGTCCAATTCGAGAGTTTACGGCAGCAGTGGAGGCTTATTCAAGGGGGGGGGGGCTATTGACAATTTGTAGTTCTAGGGTGGGGACTCATTTGAGGGGGGCTTATTTGGGGGAGGGGCTTTTTCGAGGTGGGAGGCAAATCCGAGGATTTACGGTATTATAACACCTGATGATTAATGTTCTTAAGAGAAAAGTGTTGAAGTGAAATACAGCTTTTTAATTTTCAATGCAACTTATCATGGGTCGTTAAACAAATGATGCTAATTATACAAATTGCACAATTTAAGTATAATTGATATTTTTTGGTTTAAAAAGAGTTAACTTCAAGACATAATTAATGATGGACATTATAGTTTAGAGGATATTGCTCAAATTCTGACACAAGTGGTCATATTGTCATATCATGTTTTATGATCAAAATAATTTTGGATTCATTAAACCAAAGAGCTGTTGGTTGCTGATGAATTGTTGAGGAGCTTTTCCTGTATCCAATGTTTAAATTTAACACACAACACATTGTCTAACCTGAATCTGACTTTTCCTTTTGCCTTGTGCTGGCTCATTGATTGGCATTTTGATTGTCTCTTCCCAGTTTGTGACAACAATTGATCGCAGGGCACTATACTCTGTATGAATCTATCAAATATCAAGATCGTGACAAAAATATCCACAAAATATATTTCTGCAAAACATATGTGTCAAAATCTTTTAACAAACAGAACCCCAATATCTTGAATGTTTTTAAATATTGTTATGGAGATATGATCTTGCAAGTGTTATTTCAGGATGTCTATATACGAATGTGAAAAGTTATAGTGAATATGAAAAGATCTTAAAAAATCCCTTTTTACCTTCTGCTTTCATCCTAACCAATTATTATTAAATTTGGTATCTAAACTTGCAGGATTTTAAAAAAACTTGTCTTTTCATACCTTAACATTCAAGAATTTAAAACAAACAGTCCTTACCTGTGAATCATCAACAGACCAGAACCTATGAAACTGCAAAATCTTTTCATACCTATTTAGAGAAGAATGAAGTTCTATTTTAATTGATATAAATAATTGGGTTTATGAGTTATGATTCTTGATATATTAAACAACTAATACTTTGATGAGTATTTTGCACTCGATCAGATAATTATCAATGTTCATTGAAGAGGCAAATAAAAAATGAACATAAACCAATATCTGTGGCTGCTTGGTCAATTTTTTTAGCATCTAACTAAAACACAGCTTTTATTTGGTTTCAATTTACAAAATGATGTGTTAAAAGACAACAAATCAAATTTCTCCACAAAACATCAATTTCCATAAGAAGCAAATTCAAGAAGAACTAAAATTAAACTGTTTTAGCATGAAAATTATGGCAGATATGAGGGTACATGGTGAAAGGCTTCAAGCTAAATTTTTGCCTGGAAAAAGATGAATAAAAGAATGGAGAATAATGTAAGTTCTTCAGACTATTGTATTTAAAAAGTAAATTTCAGTTGCAGCTTGTAAACATATATATTATGTTTATTAACAGTTTCTAGCTTCTTAGTAAGGAAAATGCAGGCCATACTCTAAGAAAAATGAAAGTGCTCTATAAAAAGAGCCCCTTAGGTGCTCTATGTTGCACCTCTAAATAAAATGTCATTGAGAGTGTCCTTTGAGATCTCTGGAAGCAATGCAATAATTTGGGCAGATATGTGATCGCTTATTTGCACAGGTGATTTTAAGTTATTAAGAAAAAACAGAAAATAATATTTCAACAGAAGATTAACGTTGCTTGAAAATCAAATAAATCTGCCAGAGAATATGCTTGATGGCCTGTGTCCTGTCCTTGGTGGTTATTAGAAGGTTGTTAGATTACAAATGGTATCGAAAACCCAACATTGAATTTGCTGCATTTTTTCTCAAGAGGTAATCTTACGCAAATCATAATACTTACCAATCTGCAACTGGAGTCATTACTCCATCTGGCTGATTGCCAACAACATGGTCAATAAAATTTAGCTTGCCAGGGGGCCTAGAAGAAAATACTATATCGTAACACAAACATTTTACTGTTTTATAATATTTCCAAGGGCCATTCATATCAAGAATTTCCACACTGATCTTTCACAAATAAACATTATTCCTTCTCATATGGGATGGGTATAATTGGCAATGGCAAGAACATTTACTTTTGTCACATAGCAAATAATTTCCTTAAAAGAATCCTCACAGGGCTAAAACAATATTCCAGGAAGCACAATATATTGCAATATGGATAATATCTATAACAAGAGATATCAGAGAAATTATTTTGTTGGTAAAATTGTCCATCGGTATGTGAAGAAGGGTCCTGTTTTGCCCAGAAAAGGGCTTTTCACTCCATATGGACAGCCTTTTATATGACATTAATCCCAAACCCTGATGGTCACTGCAAGCCATATTCATCCCAGACTGTCAAAAATGCCCAACCTCTAATACTTGGTTCTTATAAGTTCACAAATTTGCAACAAGTTATATTCAAGTAATATAGTGCAAGGTAGCAAGTAATATAGTGCAACATGAAGTACAAATGCTCTAATGATGCATGGTAAAGAAATCAGAATGTACTTCCTTTATTGGGGGAAATATAGTTGGTAAGACTTACAGTGTTTGTAAAAGACAATCCTGTTCAATGGGTTTTTTAAAACCTGGCAGGAATAGTCCATTATAGCCCCTTCTCTCAATGAATGTGTGTGTTGTTTCTCCATACTAAAACAATAAAATTTTGTAAGAGGCTAAACTTGCAGATGAAATCAGAAATCTTGCAAAAAGAAAACAAACTACAATTAACTCTATGAGAATTATTGTAAGCCTAAGCCTGTCTAATTGCATAGTGCTTGATGCCATATAGACAGAGCTTTACACCCCTTTCATGTATAGAACAGCATTGTTCCAAGTTGCAGTAATTTAGTTTTGCTGATTCAACAACAGCAATGATTATCAACTTATAATTTATTTCATTGTTTGCAACCTTTAATCTCAAAGTTCATGGTATGCACAAAATATAAAGTCATTTATATGATGTGTATCAATTTGGCTAAACTATTCAAAAACAGCTTATGTTACAGTTTATGTTACACATGGGGTTATAAATTATGAGAACCTAAAATAAGTCCAGATTGTTAGTCCTATACATACTGTTTTCACAACAGCAAAGGTGACAGTTCCATTTTCATCAGTCTCGTCCCAAGGCTCTTTGACACTAACTGCACCACGCTCAACTGCTTTCTATTTCAAGTAAAAATGGTAAAAAGTATAACCAGAAAAGGTTCATAAACTTGAAAGAAAAACTAAATGTTAAAACATTTTTCATTTAGCATCTTTGTTACTAACAATGTCTTTAAATAATCTAGTTGGCACTGAAAGAAAATTCTTGCTAATGGTACTTAGTAATGATAAAGTAATAAATTGGGGTTTAAAATAAACACAGGCTATGGGATTTTATTGAAGATTAGGTACTGTCTAAAGGTTAACATATTTAAAAATTGTTATATCTTTAACAAAAAGCCTCTAAACCAAACATAAAAATGTTGATTTGTCTTTAATAAAATCAGTACCTTGTAAATGTTTGCACAGTCTTCAACTTCAAAGGCAACATCCTTAGCACCATCTCCATGCTTCATAAGATGTCCACCCATTTCTGTCAAAACAATTATGATTGATAAAGGGATGATAAATGAATGTAACTATGAAAAGCAGATTTAGACAGTTCATTATAACTTTTCATAGCTGTCAAGTTAAAGTTCCCAGATGCAGAGATCAATTATCCTACTTAAAAAGTTCTATGTTTTTGTACTTTCTATTGTTTCTTCCTTCTCAAATGTGCGAGAGTTGGTAGGAATATCTTTTATATAATTCATTTTCAACAGATATAAATTCCCATCTGTGCCCTTTCCTTGACTCTCAAATAAGATATTACAGCATTGATAAGTACAGAAGATTTAATTGGCTCAAGTTGCCCCTGTTTTACCTTCTGTGATCTTTGCACCAGGTTCATATGCTGACTCAAAAACAAATATGATCTGAAATTTAAATAATAATTATATTAAAATGTTCTAGAGGAAAACCAGAAACTACTGACACTACTTTCACATTCACTAGAAAACAACCACTGAAACAAATCAAATATCATTTGGGCTGCTTTTCATTTATGATATGTTTGCATCACTAAATGAAATAGCATAAATGGTACTGAAGCAGTACCAAATGTTAAGCTAAGAAAAAATTGGTTTGTATAAAAAAGCTACTAATCTTTGAAAACGATAAGAAAAAATTCAAACCTTGTTTTGTTTCACAGCATGAGCACAAACTTGTCGGGAACCAGTTTCTAATCCTTTATAAGCATATGGCTCAAATCCCATCCGTGTGCAGTAATATGAAGCAGCCTAAAATAAGGTTGAATTTTATTATGAAATCATTTACTTGCATTGGAAGGTTATACTTGTTCAGATATCGCAACAATGTAGGTTATATAACCTGCCGAATGTCTCGTGAGCATGATTGCTGATTGTTGTCAAAACAGCTATAAGGAAATATAACTTTGTCATACAGTTTGAATATATAATTTTTGTTATTATCTTTGAAGATTCACCATAGTTGTGATAAGTGATTCTTGTGTACATTACATACATGAATTTGTAAATCTATCAGAGGATTTATTATGGCCTTTTTTAAGAAATGGGCAAAAAAGCTTAAGCAATGATAAAAAATGTGCTTGAATGCAGAGAGAAATTGAATGTTCTATTATAAAAGCTATAATGCAGGCCTGGCCGTTTGAGGCGAGCGATAGCTCGCGCTCGCCTCCACGCTCCCCTCGCAACCTGAGGCGAGCTATGAATTGCTCTCCTAAACAGAACATGAAGGGAGAATCGCTCCCCTAAAATTTCCATTCATTTGCCCTTTTCCTACTCAGAGAACCCTGAAAACGGGTTAATTGGCTTATTTTTGTAACAGCGATTTCTCCCGTCACTGCATTTTTTGCAATTAACTTTTTGCTTGTTGGGCGGTTTTTGTTATGATATGCATAAACTTCGATCTATTTGGAAAAGGATAGTTAACCGAAAGGTCGTTTGTAGCGTTAACCGAAATAGTCAAACGTCGTTTGTAGTGATTAGAACCTTTCGATCCTAAGAAAACAGGAATATTTTTGGAAGGAAAGTCGAAGAAATGGGTAGGAATTGTAGATTGGGGATATAATAAGACAGCAGGTCCCTTCCAGCAATAGAAACAGAACTATCCCTCAAAGAGAACAGGGTACTCTGTCTTGCAGATCAAAAACGACAACCAAAACATGGAATTCCACTATCCAGCAGCATTTACTGAAAAACCCAGATTGGGTGAAAAACTATAACGGCGACATGTTTCGCATTATTGGCAAAGCCTGATCATCGTTCCATCTATGTAGCAGTTTGTGAATCTATCTACTATATAAACATGACCGACTGCTTTTGTGTAGACATAAGTGAGTTCGTTTTCACCATAGGACTCCGTTGGTAACATTTTCAATAGGAAAGGGGCACTTATTGGAAAACCTCAACAGTCATGTCCTCGCGTTTTCTGATGGCCTATTTCGATCCAAAATTGGGTATTTTGTGTAGAGTTTTCCTTCTATGTTCTGACGTTTTATTCTCTGAAGAGTGCTAGACGTATAATTAAGTTTGTTTCAAAATTTGTTTTTTAAAGCCATTTTCAAATTCTGTGCAACAAAAAGATTGTTTTGCAAGAGAATTGTTGTTTTTGTGTTGTGCCAGCTTTACATAAAACGGAGAGAGTCTGTTCTTTCAAATACTTCAAGTAAAGGGGGTGCAAAATGCAAATTGAAAGAAGTAAAACAGCACACTCCTGACTGAGGCTATTACATTAAGGCAACCAACAGATACTAAAGGGGCTTATTAAGTCATCTGTCGATTGTCTTTAAAGTACATTCTATGTGTTACTGATTTAGCTCGCCTCAGCAAATGAGGGGAGCAATTCACAGCTCACCTATGAAAATACAAACGGCCAGGCCTGTATAATGGTATATTTGTTAGAAACAATATTAGGCAACAGTATCAAATATGAAATATTTTAGTATTTTTATTTAATAAGAGTTGCAAACTAAGAATTGATGATACTGAGAAAATTATTGAAATAAAGGGAGATCAAGACAACTGAGGCTTCAAATCACGAGTCCTTCTTCTAAATCAGTTTTAGAGATGAATGAGCCTCAACAAGGCCTCTGGCAAGCAGCGGACAAAAGTGCTTTTTAAATCTCCTGTTATGGGTGTTGAATTTTTCCTCCACCCTCCACTTCCAACCTATGTCAGAGCCTGTGCTCAATGGCAAACTAACAAACCTTGGTATGAAAAGAACACATGGAAGATGCTTTTGGGGGAGAATAGTTGAATGACTAACACCAAGAACATAAGGCTTCTTAGCTTCTTATAGCAAGCAATGCCCAATAGCAACACTAAAAGATGAGTTATTGGTAAAAACAACCAGCACCCTTTCACAAATTTTAACTCACATCCATAAATATAACCTGCCCAGTAACCAGCAAACTACGTCCATGATTAAAAATTTTATTAGGTAGGCATTTCTCTACAATCATATAACAATGTTTACTTTAAACAAATGTCAAGGTTCAAAGCAAACTAAAACCATACCTGCTTGGCATTTCCAACCCAAAACGTGATATGATCAAAGCAAAGAAATTTGCCAACTTCAGGCTAGAATGAAATCACTAAATTTTTTAATAATATCTGAACCATACAGAAATCCATGACAGATTTAGTTGCACAGAAGACAGTTTTTTTCACTATACAAAATCTTGCAACCATTTAACAGATAAAACGGTGAACTTTTTTGAGGCAGGGCAAGGAAAACAGAAACTTTCCACATGCATACTAGAACCCATTAAATAATAGTAGAAAAGTTTTGGACGGATAGAGAACAAATCTTCTCTCCAACACTCCAAAATTTTTTGAATGTTAGCATCATTCAAGGCAAATTCCAGTTTCATTGTAGAAATATTTTCAAATCAATGATCAGGGAGAAATCAGCATAGGACAAGTTAGTAAGCTCAAACTAGGTACACTCTTTGCGAAAAAAATGTATTGTGATCATGCAGCAAATATATCATACCTTTTTCCCCTTGTCTGTGTATGTTGTCTAAAAATAAAAGTGAAAAAATACGTCAGATATGAAGGGTCTTTTTGCAACTAAAGTATCCAAACATTATATAAGAAAGAGGTGAGGGGGTAGTTCTGGTCATATCATCATTATGTTTCGGGACCTTATTAGACTGTAATAACGATGAATGTAAGTAAAGGGCAACGTTTTTCTTGATAACAGACTATGCTCTAAACGACGTTATTCATTTAATCATTTTTCTATTCCTGGTACAATTTACTGACATTCATCGTTATTATAGCATTATATTGTATCGCACGCAATCTAGCATACTTATTAGACTATGTTGGTGGACATCCAGAAAAACTGAGTCCAGTGAGATATCACCGTGCATTTCATAGAAAGGTAGGTTTCTTAAAAAAAATAAGTTAATTATTGCCGGACTCAGACTAAATTAAGGACTCAGATTCTTCATAAACAACGAAAGGATAGATGCATGGCGGTACAAAGACCCGCCATGCACACTTTAGTGCAGGTAAAAACCATATATATCTTCCTTAGTTGTGCAGCAATCTTACAGAATATTACAGAAGACAATCATGATCTAAGTTTTGCAGTATTTTCAAAAATAAACTTACCATCTTTACTGGTTAATCTGTTTTCACTACGCAGGACCGATTTAGGCCGTAGGTCACAAAATTGTTGCGCGTGTACAAGAATGAGTCAATTTGATTGGCTTAACTTTGGAGGCGTGCTTACTGACGTCATTAAGGGGAGGACGTGGCATCGAATTCCAAGAAGCAATGTGCCTGGGGCTGGGGGTATGCACTTACAGTATGTTTTTCGTTCAAATCAAATCAAATTTTTTTCATTCAACAACAAATTTTATTAACAGTTTTTAAAAGTATACGAATGATAAATATCAATTATAAAGTCTATTGTAGGGTTACAATTTCGATTTAATGTTGCCAAGGACATTAAAACAAACCAAGAGGTTTTCGGGCCCAGTGTCCTTTTTATTGAATAGTTAATACAATGGATACAGGAACACTGAAGTTTAAATAAAATGTGACATATACCTGTAAATGAAAAATACCATGACTACGAGCTAAATTTTGCAAAGTTTGATTTCAAATTTTTTAAACAGTAACAGAACAAAGATAAGAAAATAAAAAGAAAAGAAAATAAGAAAAAAGGGAAATGGGAGGACACGGTGGTTTTATTGATGGGCTTGATTAATAAAATGTAAATGTATTAAGGAAGGGGTAAAAAATTTTAAGTCACAATAAAACTAATGTTTGGAGCTTTCTAATAGCGTTGCAGTAACCATTTATAGAGACATTTATTAAATATTTTTTCGTTTGGCATGGAGCAAATTTTAAGTGGGCATGCAATTCCATATTTCGATGCCAAGGTAGTAAATTTTATGTTGTCCCTAGAGGAAGAGAGAATTGATTTGTGGTGGCTTGACGAGTTTTGTAGTTGTGTATTGTCTCTGTTTTTTTAAATAGGTCTCATATAGTTGATACTGTTGCTGTTTATTGGTAATACTGTTGCTGTTTATATCGTACATAAATTTTGCAACTTCTTGTCTACAAAGATCTGCAAAGCTTAGAATGCCTAGTTTGGAAAACAAGGGTTTTGAATTTGCTTTATAATCTGCAAAAATTCATAATTCTGACTGCCTTTTTAAGACTTGCCTGATTAATTTAGTGGCAGTGCATTTTCAAGCCTCCCCCCCCTATTTAATGAGGCCATAGCTTATTTGTCGAGCAATAAAAACATGATATAGTTGTCTCAGCATATCTATTGATACAAAATGCCTCATTTTTGCAAATATTCCAATACCATTTGAAATTTTCATGATGACATATTGAGCGAGTTGTTTCCAGTTTAATTTGTTATCTATAAGAATGCCAAGATATAGTTTTTCTCTTTGATGGAAATGTATATATTTTGATATCAATGGTAGAATCCGTTTTTATTTAATACAGTAAGAAAATTAGATTTATCAACATTAAGAGATAATCTGTTAGCAGAAAGCCATGCTGAAACATTCTTAAGTTCACGATTTACAATGGACTCAAAGTCCTTCGCATTATTATGAGAAAAGAGTTGCTTGTGCTGGTTAGGCATAGCTGTTTAGGTTCCCGGATTAGGGCCCCAAAGGAGTTTTTAGGCAAATTTCTTCTGCCACGTCCTCCTGACTCCTGGTAACAAGTAAACAGCTACTTTTAGAAAAGATTATTTAAAAACTTTTTGAAAATTCTATTTAAAAATGTTACGAAAACATAATATTCTGAGTCAAGGGTTCGCCGATGAAAGCAAAAGATGAAGTGTGCCGAAACCCCGCCTTGTCTTCTTTGTTTTCCAGTGGAAGTTTCCAAAGCTTGAAGAAATTGTCCGCTGGAAGAGCTGACGCTTTTCTGGACCGTATAGCTGAATGTGAAAAATGAATGAGATACTGAGGTATGAGGTATGATCACAACACATTGTGTAACATTTTTATAGGCCCCGGATTTATATATACAGACTGTTTTTGATAGCTCGAACCAAAGAAGCAGAGTTTGAGTAGGGCATAAGGCCATGGGCTGCCTTTGAAGAAGGGTAAAGCGACGAAGAATAAATTTTGTCCATGTGTTTAACTCTTCTATAATATGAATTTTTTGGTAATTTTGAAAAATTGCATTTTTAGATGAACTTGTTACCTGTATAAATATTTGATAAAGATAAAAGGAAATTATTTGTATATTAAGAGGTGTTTTCTTCGAGACGAAAACTGTTTTTAAAATATCAAAGTTTAAAAGATAAAAGATCAGACTGTTTCTCCAACGAGTGTTTTGGTATCAATGCAATAGGGTATCAAACTACAAACCCAGATCCAGGGCTAGCACAACACCAATATTTTCACTTTCATTACAAAATTTGAATCTAAGAAAGGGGTGGGGGCGGCAGATGACAAACAAGCACTCTAACTTTGCTCCTTCCTTCGGTCTCCCGCAGGGCAAAACGACCAAAGGGCAAGGAGGTTGCTAGATCTTTGAACTGGTTGGCAGTCAAATTTTTACAGTTGACGGTTAGCCACAGATAATATACAAAAAAACAAGATTTCGACCAATTCTGTGGAGTAATAGTGTAATAAAAATTTGCTTTTTTGTTATAAAAGCTCCAATTTGCTTTCAATTTCAATTTTTTGTTATCTTTTACTTTTTATCTTGCTTCTTCGTTTGCGATTTTGAGATTATATTAACAAAACTTTGAATATTGTCTGTGCGAGAATTGTCGTTTCCTTTGGATTTCTATTGCTTTCAACATACGACCAAAATCCGGTCAATTTTTGCTTCTTCGGCCAAATCAATTGTCCAACTTTTGCTTCTGCTGTCATAAGAAATTGTTGTACAAATTTTGAAAATTTTTGGCATGAAAATGGCACTACATTCAAGAATTCAAATGGATCTCTTCAATAATTACAAAACACCAAGATCAAAAGCATTTTTATGAAGAGAGCGCTTTGGCCCCGTTGCCCATCCTATCAAAGGGCAAGAGGGGTGGTTGCCCTCCGTCTTCATTAAAAGCCAAGCAGATGATACTTCCAAAACGACTACCAACGTGTCTGACATATTGTATCTAGCGCCCATACTGCGTTCATCGCCTAGGTGGAAAGGATAACAGCTGAAAATTTCTCTTCAACTTGAAGCGCTTTTTTACTTAGAGTATTTTTTCAGATAAAATGAAAGAATAGTAAATATTCAGCTTAAATGTTATTTTAATACACATAGAACATACAACACTATCTTGTTTTTACCGCGCTGTTTTTACAATGGTTATTGCAAAACGTTTATTTTCTGCGAAACACATGAATCATTTTCAACGAGTTGCTAGGCCTTGGTTTACGTGATTATCATTTGTGTTTTTTTTCTTTCATTGTCTTATGTTGTATTAAAGAGCTTTTTATTTCTTAATCACGTAGAATACTTCCAACGATTCTACCTCATTTCAGCCACCGGCGACTGTAAATTTTGATCTTGTTTGCTTTATTTAATATAAACGACATTTTCGCTATAGAAAAACATTTCAATATTAAAGTCCGGATATCAGGACATTCTGCAGAGTTTTTTAAAATTCTTATATATTTTTCACAATTTCAATTTTTACTTTCAAATATCTGCATTTTATATAAGTAGTACAATACACTCGCACTGACAGTGGGCACTGCATTTCTAGTTGATTTTTTCACTTGAAGCCTTCTATATTTGCTATTTTTTCCAATGTAAAGCAAGAAAAGCTGTCCTTGCAAGCAAACACTTTTTTATTGCAAGAAAAACTGATTGTGTATGACTTAGCCAAACAGATTTTTATTTTCAAACTATTTTCCATAATCTTACAGTAAGCGTCTTGGTATTACTCGATGAAAAATGTTTACCAACGAAGCCCCATTTCTTTCATTATGCAACAGGTGGTGCACAAACCAGGGCTGTTTATGTTTCACAAGGAAGTATCTACATCTGTCTGTACATTTGTTTCTCTAAGCCCGAGTAAATAAAGCAGTTCGGTTTCTTAAAAATTAATTATAAAAAAGTGATTGGCCACCTGTATAAAATGATGGATAGTACCTTTCCATCGTGGACTGTATTGAGAAAGAATGAACTCGAGACACAAGCATAATGAAATACTTTTTAGCAACAGAGATTCTTCTTGTTTTGCTGGCACAGTCTTATTATAGCCATCTTTGCGATCCAGAACCTTCATTGCTTGTCGGCACAGAATTTACATCACAGAATATAGAAGTGGTGCAGACCTACACCGTCCATCAATGCCAGGATCGCTGCTACAGGAAGGCTGGGTGCGTGGCATTCATGTTAGAATATAACAGCACTGCCGTGAACACAAAGCATTCATGCCATTTGATCAATGGAAACGATTTCCAAATGACACACAATTTATGCGATTCAGAAAAGTGTTTTATATCTGGACGGTTAGAGCCAGGAGAGCTAAACATGAACTGTGACCAAGAATAACATCTTCTGTATGTTCTGCAATAATAACATACTGTACATCGACATTTCTGTAGTACATGGATGGTCATATAATAAATATGATATTTGGTGATCCAACTTATGATAATAATTGATGATAATGTTAATTATCCATTTCTCCTCATTTATGGCAGAGAAAATAACGTATGTGATACTTAACTTTGTTCAGTAATTTTGTAAATGTTTATTATTTTTAAATGAATAGAGGAATGGGAATGACTATAACTTCACCTAAAGACCTTGACTCCTGTCTTATGTTCTGATACCAGTATGGTAACAACTTTTGTTCTTAAGGAGGTTCGTGCCCCATCAAAAATTGTAAAAATTATTTGTTTCCAACGAACAATGCTTTTTGTTTCGACTATTTTCAAGCAATGGAGCTCCTCCAGAAGTTCTCTCATTCCCTACGGTACTTTTCTCTAGAGTTTACTTTTTTTTGTATTTATCAGTCTGATGCAAGCATTTATAAAGGGGTAATCTTTTTTAACTGATCTCTGTTTCTATTTAACTGAAAAGGAAATTTTGAAAAAGCAATTCTTCCTCCATTCTTTTTTCACTTCCTATCGATTTATGGCCGAATAGCATACCAATTACCCAACAGCTTTTTTTAAATAGGGGTTAACTTTGACAGACAAGTTACAAAAATCACATTTTTACAAAGAGTGTTTCATTTCTGACAACAAGTTTTCAAATTCATTGCATCATTCTTGTTTGTACCTAGCATCGATCAATTCACAACAGCAGCTTTCTTACGCTTGTGCTTATGAACTTGAAATTCCCATAGGTACCTCGTTCTGTAACCAGAATAATTCTACTCTATATTAAAAATCGATGTTAGCTTTATCTTCTAAAATATTCTTGCTAATTATTCAACTTTGCCTAAAGACCACGGTAAGATCGTATGTTTACTTAATTTTTAATGCTTTGGTACATAAAACCTTGTTAATAGCTAGCCCTTTTTTCAAAATTTCTTTCTTCAAGTTGCAGCTGGCATTGTTAATTTTCTTTGTGTTTTGTTCTCAAATCTCAAGATTATATCTCCGCTTTATTTAACTCCGACGAAGGAGTAAATTGCGACTAAATCAATAAAGAACCACGTCATTGATATTACCCATGTAGCACAAACCATTCTTATAACAGGACCTCTAGAAGCCTCATTCTGTCTGCATTGCACCCTCTATCTACATTGTTTCCCATTTAATTTGTTGATCTTACACAAAGAAAAATACTAAAAAACTTAAGGTAGGCATAAGGCTGAATCCATATCATCAATTCGAGTGGTTGTATTTGTGTGAAATAACGATCTCTGTTTCATGACCCACAATCGTAGGGTTAAGCAAAATCAAGCAACTATCAATTTTGAAATAAATATTCAAGAGAGAAGGGGCTCCGACGCACGTTGGAAAGTGGGGGCAAATCGAGTGTCCATTAAAAAGATTTTGCAAGAATTCGGGGCACGCCCAATCGTTGGAGGCCATAGGGTCGCCATAAGCTGTGTATTATGTGGGTTTCTGTATTACTCGATCATTTTTGTACAGGTTACGTATATATAGATGCTTCTGAATTAGAAGTTATGATACAGATTGGAGAACAGATCAGAGAATAAAAGTAATTTAAGAAAAGGGGTATTTCGCTCCCCAGGTTAGTTATCTTTGAAAAGTGTTGTCATGACGATGATCATGACAACAACAACATCATTAATGGTGGACATGTCAGCCATATTTCGATAGTTATGCCTGCGGAGGTAAGATTAGCTGTTTTTTATGTTTAATGGGTATCAGCATTTAATTTGTAGACTAGATGATATTTCTGTGAATTCAGGAGCCTTTAAGATAACTCGTATTCACAGGATTTATAAAGTTTTTTGACGTTTACCTTTTTACAAGAAATAATCGTTTTTGGGTTAATTGTATCACAAACAAAAAGTTAGCATTTTCTACATTTCCCTCTAGGTTCCTTTGCCGAAGTCAGGACCGACGGCCCAAATTTGTGTTTGGTAAGGCTTTTTGCTCTATAGAGAACAGAATGACATTAACTGATTGAGCCAAAACTCAAACTCAGTTCAGTTCAGTTCAGTTCAGTTCAGTTCAGTATTATTTTAAATTCCACTGGATACATACACTTGTTACAAATTAGAAATATTCCAAGCTTAAAAGTATAAACAATGTAAAAGGAAGTTAAATAATATAAACGTAACATAACAAATACAGAGTATTGGAGAAACAAGCTAGTACTGTAAACAGGGAATTATTTAAAGGAGGAAACTTTCTCAGTAGTTTATAAACTAATCGAGGAGAAAGCACCCCCTAGTAAATTAGATGCGTTCTGCTTATTTTTTTAGTTCTAAAAGTAAAAGAATCATCTGTAAGTTGCTATCAGTCATCCACAGAAAAATATCATCTATTTATAGACTAAGTTTAAAAACCATCATTGACTACTATGTTGTTTTGTAAAAATATTTTAAGATTGTTTTTAAAAGAATATTTTGAAGGAGAGAATATTTTTGAAACTCAAAATCTTTTTAACAGCATGAACAAATTAATTAAATTTCACCGTTCCAGGTTGATATAATCGATTCTGCATCTCGCTATCTACAGACATTTCTCAAAAATGGACGTCAGATTTGAAATCTTCACTTGAAATTTGTTTATATTGAGATCTTCATTTTGTTTGCACTGTGCAGTCACGAGTTACTTTGTTTTGAATAATTATATATTTCTTCAGATTTGACCGGAATTTGCTGCTGTAGTGAAAAATTTCACAACAGCAACAAATTCGATTGAAATGTATAGTAAAAGCTAAATTTGGAAATGGGGTAATTTGCTGCCAGGCGGCCTGAACAACATGGAATTTTCAACACAGCCTAATCTGAACATGAAGATTCCGAGTTTTGGCAAATACAAAGATAAAAAATTGCTGGGAACAGAGAATATACTGGAATATAGCAAGAAAAATATTTATTTGAATGCACTTATAAGAAATTTTTCTTAAATTTAATTAGAAAAATTATCACATGAAACTTTTGGCTGAAGGATACATGAAGGAAGAAACTCAAAAAGAGCTAATGAGGCAATGCATGTATCCTTGAGATTGATTTAGTTTGAACACTTAACAGTAAGAAATGACTAATTAGGAATTAGAATCAGTAAAGAAAAAAGATGAAATAAAACTAATACAGAAGTAACAGAATGAAGTAATAAAGTTGTAAGATAATACCGCTATGTTCCTATTCAGAAAAACATGAAACGTAAAGTAAACAATTTTTTGCCTAATATAATCATATGGCTTGCTGTAATGCTACAAAGCGAGTATGCAGTTCTTTAACACAATGATGGCTAATGGTTTGAATAAGCTGCACAAGACATTTGCAGATAACACAAAGTTTGATTCCTTGTGTTTATCAAGGTTTAGAAAGTGACTTACTGTATTTTTCTGTTTATAAGACATATCCTTGAATAAATTGCACCATTAATTCCTATTTTTGAATTCTGAAAATATATATATACTGTGTCTTACAGTGTAAGAGACACACCCCTTTTCTTGGTACTTGTAAAGCATGTGATGTGTGTTTCAATGAAAGAATAAACTTAATAATACTATAGACACTAATTCTGTGGAGGAAATTTGTTCAATCCAAAATGTTTCAAATTTTAAGTAACATTAAAATACTATGTTGAAAATCATCAAGTAGAAGGTTTAATATAATACAATAATCAAAATCATCATTAAATTCAATAGGTTTTAAAATCCATAAATTATTGTTCGTCATCCGTTTCATTCACAACATTCACAACTATGACAGGGATGTGCTGGCCAATTAAGAGAATGCAGGGTACAATCCTTCCATTTGGGAGTAAGAAAGCTTGTCAGATATTTCTCTGATTTGTCAGATTGAAAGAGTGCAATTATTCAAATTAAGAGAACAGATGCTCCAAATATCATAGTATTATTTTGTCCTATAAAATGACACTTTGCCTTCAAAAGAAAATGATGGAACAACATTCAATGTTACCATGTATATGATGCACCCTAAAAAAAGCCAATAATAATTCGAAAAAGGTGCTTCTTATACACGGCACAATGTGATAGTCTGTGAATTCATCAAGATGCTCCGGGTATTCAACATTGTCTCTTGCCAGCTCCGTGTTTTCTGCATGTTAAATTAATTAGACCATAAAATCAAAGTTCTACAGAAACAAAAAGGACTTACAACATCAGGTCCAGTATAGGAAAACAACATCATCTTAAGTTCATATACACCATTAAGAACTACAGTACTCTGCAGACAGGTCTTAATCATGCCTTCATTCTCATATGTTACTTGTTGATTGCCTGCAAAGCATGTACTTTTCTGGCTTCTGCATGCAGTCAGCAACTCAAATAAAACTTTCTATTGATATTCATTGCAGGGCTGATTTTACATTGAAGGACATTGATGAATTAAGCTGGCTACATGAGCCTGACAAAATTAAAGGGTAACAATCTCAAATTCTCATTTTTTTCTAAATCATGTTTTTTCTACTTTCCAATAGAATCATTTGAAGTATATTTTTTAAGGTTTTCAGTAAGCAAAAACGCAGATAGGTTTGCAATGTGGTCTCATTAGTGAACCTTGAAATTGCCATAATGACTTTGGTTGAAGGGCTCTTCAAAACAACTTTGTCTTTCAATTTTAACGTGTTTTCTGAGAAAATTCAAAAATACCAAATGCTATAGAGATCATCCATTTTTTATTAATTTAACACAAATGCCTTGTTAATGCAAAAACTTATGCAAATGATGTGAGCCAGTTAATTGGGCCAATCAAAATAAAGAGGGGGGTTCTTGCACACAATGTTGTGAAAAACAATAGCAAAAGTAGTAATTTGCCAATTTTGGCAGCAACAAGGGGGCTCAGCCCCCCAGATCCCCCTAACTCTACACTCCTGGTTTAAACTTACAACTTTTACATGCTTATTTTGCAAAAATTAGCAAATGAGAAATTTATGCTTCTACATGATGAAACTTTTATTTGATTAGCTTTTTCATTGTTGCAGGAAAATTTCTGAAGTACTTGGTATTAATGTGATTGAAAGCAGCATTAAAAAAGATATTTTGGTAGATTTGTTCTACTTTGCATATAAGTATCCTTTTCATTTTATAAATGAGATGGCATGTTGGTGTGTAGAGAAAAGTTTTTTAACTGTCTAGTATAATAGCAGGATCACAACAAGATGACATCAGAAAGGCAGTCATGTACATTTTCTTGCTAAATTATGTCTAATGCTATCCTGTTGCATTAATTTTTTAGCTTAACAATATTTGCTGTTCATGTTGTCTTATAAAACATTTGCCTTCATAAAATTGAAACAGATTCGGAAGGGAAAGATGTTTCAATGAAGAACAACAGAGTGCATTTTTGTCAATAATCAAAAGGACTCATGAAAAGGCTATGGGTAAGAAGTTTATATTATTGCAAATTTCATACGTATTTGTAAGGCATGGAAATTTTGGCTGGTTGGATTTGCTTAACTTGAGTTACCACTTATTTTATTTTACTTTACTTCTCTTTCTATTTTAGTGCTATCTTAGTCTTTTGTGGGCCTTTAAAGATTCGCCTTTCACCCCTCAACCTGGTTCTGATTGGCTTAATTCAATCCATTGGGTTTATGCTTTCTTTCCTTGTTCTGTAATATTATACTCATGACAAAAAGCTTTAGCTTGTCCAAAATCGCTTCTTCAAATATTACTTTTTCATCATTGCACTTGCTATTCCTTGTAAATCTTTATGGATTATTAATGGTTGGAAGGAATGGGATAAGGTGGTTTCTTACCTCTATTTTTAAGTGGGTATCTTTATATTTTATAATTAGGGGTATCTCTATATATCCCTTACTGCTGTATGAAAAGCATTGATTGAGTTAGTAAGGAATATGTTTGTACTTATGCCAACCCTCTTGTTTTGTTGTTGATATCTAGTAATAAGAAGTAGTAAGATTATGCCTAGCTTCTATATCATTTTTCATCCATTATGTTTTAAAATGTTCTTTTTCCGTGCTATTTCTTTTATGATGATGTGATGTGTTAGCAATCAGTAACTTTTTCTGTGGCTGGAAGCAGGGTGCAGGGAGGGGTTCAGCCTCAAACAATTTCTCAACATTATTATATGTTATCTCTATGTCGGACCCTTCAGACAGACAAAGATCCATATAATTTTTGTTCTAAAATAGGTTTGAATAATATTTGGACAAAGTAAGTTAATAACAGGAAAAAGATCTTCTTCAACCAAAGAAGAAGATAAACTGTTATGAAATAAGCCATTTGAAAAACTAAATACGATATAGGGAATTGTTGCTTTTTAGACTCCCCTTTTGGTAATGTTGACGCTGCTTATGAATATTTCAAAGAACTTCTTGTGAGACATTGTATGAAGGTATGGTAGCTGTGTTAAACTTTTTGTCAGTATTTTCAATGGGAATTTAAAATTCTACAAACTCTATTTGAAATTATTTTATCCTCTTTCCTTGTCACTTTTTCTTCGTTACAACTTGGTAGTTGACCAAAATTTGCCAAAACACAGGGTTACGTGAATTTTCAAACTTATTGCCAAGTAAAGGATATCTTACTCACTTTGTTTGCAAATGAATTTAAGACCCTATTAATTTAAGAACAAATTAATAACAATCCAACCTCAGATTTTCTGAGAACTTAAGAATAGCCAGCTTGAACTTCAATTTATTGCTTTTA
The DNA here is from genome assembly GCF_013076305.1 of Rhopilema esculentum. The sequence goes on from NW_027019317.1 coordinate 2,810,604, forward strand.
ATTAAAAAGAGTGTATTTATTGATTGTTAAGTAGTAAAATGCACTTTAACAAGATAGGGGACAAGTTATAAAATAATTTATCTAAGAAATAAATGTTGTAATACTTTTCAATTTTAGAGGCCTCCATTCTGTGTGCAACTGTACAGTATGGCTGAAGCAAAAAGCATCACTGACTATGTACTTAATACGTGAGTTTGCTTACAAAAGTGCATCTTAGCTTGCAAGTTATATCCAGGCGCCAAGAAGTGCCAAGTCTATTCTTTCAAAGAAAAACGTTCAAGGTGCCAAAATTTGTATTCTACATAATGCTGACAGAAAACGGTGAAGAAATTTGCAGGCATCTTATCGTCAGAAAAAATGGTGCCCCAGATTGAATGTTTTTACGTGTTTACCTTATCAAGTAAGAAGACAAAAAGTTTTTTAGAAATCGATAAAGGGCCGATGTTACTGGGAAAGCTGTGATAGACTGGCTTTGGAGGGGGACAAAGGGTGATTCACTCTTGGAGAAAGAGATTTCCACCAAAACTGAAGAATTTACAGCGATCTTCAGATAAAACAATAGGGTTTCTACCAAAGTTGTGCGAGATTTCCATAACATGGTTTGCTCCACGGGGAAGGGGGTTGGCTAAATCTGACTCTGCCCGATGAACAGTTTTCTTCAAAGAACGCTCTATTTTTTGCATTATCTAGAACTGATTTTAGTATTATGGCTAGGAAAACAATGCAAGGTACACGTAATGAAAAGCACTTTCTCGGTTTTCCGCTAAATGTCACCAATGTATTTGCCAGCCAGCTCTAGCATGAAATAATTGCCGTCCACATGCACGGTATAGTCAACTAACATATGAAGAGCTAATGCAAGAAGAATTAAGATATTTGTTCAAAATTTCAAAGCCTGCGAAAAACTGAAAAAATTGAGCAGAACGTAAAATAATTTAGCCTATCATTGGTCCTTGAGTGAACTTTAGCATTTCAAATAACAAGATGAAAGCACCAGATAAAAAGTATATGATTGGGTAACGTAATATTGAAATTGATTTCATCCGGCCATACATCCATGGGTTTTTTGTCGAACCACTTCAAATTAACCTTTTTCGGAGTAGCTAAAAAGAAAATTTTCCTTGTTGTTGCACTTCCTTGCGAAATTTCCTCTTTTAGATCCAAAATTTTCTTTCCAGGTACTTCAAACATTATAAACTCTACAAATATGCATTTACTCCAAAGGTATCACTGCATTGTACTATTTTTTTATTAATCTTTCCGTTGTATTATAGCTAGCATGATGCTCTATGTACTCCTAAGCATTATGCTACATTTACAGAGGAAGTTAATTCTTTGTTCACAGACACTTAAAAACTGATGTCAATGTGTTTCATGTAATTTATTTAAAGTAGTTACCAAACCAGATATTTTTTAATTTTGCAAAGCATTTCCGGCAATTATAGTTTAACCTATCTGCGAAGCGCACGTCCCTCTTTTAAAGTTACATCTTTGCCATTTTATATTATTTTATTTAACAAAAGATTTATGGTCAGGTGGAGAATTCCGTTGAAACCAACCAACTCTCGTTGTCCCATATTCCATAATCTTTATGATATACATTTGTAAGATTTGAAGCAGCCTTTTTGTGTGTCTGTACTATAAGCCAAGGCATATCGAAGAACACATTGTGCAAATCACGTACAAAAACTCTATATTTACAAGATTCCATATAGGTTCTGGCAAGAAATCACGATAAAAGTTTGCGACCTGATAGTCAATAGAAGTTGAGCGAGAACATCATTAATTCATGACAGTATGGCAGCACTTCAAGGGTACATCAATTTTGAAAGGAAACCGTTACAATGTATGCAATATTCTTTATAAGACAAAGTTTTTATATATATTTTTTGCTTCTTTTCAAAGGTTCGGCTTAATCTTACTTTTGAGTACAACGGATTGCCCGAGGAACCCGCAGAGATTGAAGGCAAGCACGTACATTCATTTTCCTCAATTTATCACTGTGTATATTATCACACATGTATTTCGTAACCATCGTATGTTCATCTAACTTTATTTCTTCTGAAGGCAATAGTTGACCAGTGTTGAATCATTGCTTCATGGGTCAAACCATTCTCAGCGAGCGATAACAACAATGTACGATCTGACATAGATATACCTTAAATGATTTGTTTTTCAAATCATCCATCAATTAATTCATAAGCTGGAAACATGAAACAAGCATTTTTATCAGCTAAACGATTCTTCTTCCTACAAAGTCTATAAGTGTAGGTTACGGGATGTTCTTAAAGCAACTATAAAGGGCTAAGTGCCAAGTGACGTCATGTTTCTTTGCGTAAGATTTAATATAAATCGTTTTGTCAAATTTGCCTAAGCAGTAGCTTCTTTCATTTTATGTTAGTAATGTAGAGCTATTTACATTTTCTTTCGATCCTTTACTGTATAAAAATATAAGACCATGATCAAAGTCCTGAAAAACCTATGAAGGCTTTCACAGTTATTTAGGGTACAACTTTTTACGGAGAGTCGTTGCAGGGCTTAAGAATCAAAGGATTAATGATTACAATCCGTCTGAATTGAAAAGCTATCTTTTGTTTCTAGACCTAAAACACCAATGTATTTGTTTGGTTGACTTTGTAAAAAAGCCTATTTTATACACAGATTATCATCGAGTTACTATGAAAAGTTAAAATGTGTATCTAGCTTTTTTGGTTTTTGTATACCGTCACTGTCATATTTTCCTTCAGGTGAAAAGGAAGAGCCGGAAGGTGGTGCAAATGTGGTGAGTTCAGTTTGCTTTAGTTTTGTAAAACAAGGTATTGAATGTACTTTTCGTCAAGCTACAGAAACCTCTGTTGATGACTAATATAATCTTTACATACCTTGGCTTTTGTTTTATTTGGTGCGAGGAAGGCTCAGTGGTTAGGGTGGCTGACTACAGATCAATGGGTCTGTGGTTCGAGCCCTTGGCATGAGGAAGCTTTCATCCAGCGTGAGGAGAGTCGCCAGCTCTCTGTAATTCCAGGCGTATGAATCACGAGGTGTGGTTTTGCATGAAGGGGAAGGACCAAGTCACTGCTCGACAAGCATAGCTTCTCAGTATCCTAAAATCACCTTCGGAAGCTAGGTAGCAAAATACCAATAAAATACAAAGCTAATATTTGCTAAGTGCTGCATGTATTATGTGAAAATGACGTTTCAATTATAGCAGAAATACGTTGGCACATGCTAAAGCATTTTGTGTCTGACATCCTCAAAGTATAACGATGATAATGACCAAAAGGTAAACAGAAGTTTCTTTTCAAGTGCAGATGATTTTAAGAAATGTTGTTTCTCTCGATTTGTCTACATTTACAGTTTTTGACAATAGCATTTACACCTATCTTTATTTTATTAGGAATAAACTGTAGGAACCAATTTGCCATAGCTTTTTTTAATACACGTCAAGTAGACCAGGGAGTTTTCTTTACCTATAGAGAGAGGGTTTTTCAAAACTATATGCCAACGCCTTTTTGCAATAATCACAATGCTCTTTTGGCGTCATAACACATTTAGGCTGCATTCTTATGCTACTTTTTCTCTTCGATTTTGTTGTTGTATTAATTAAATTTGTAGCTGAAGAGGTTTAGGACATTTTGTAATGGTTGTAGAAAATTATTCAGAAAAATCCAAAGTAAGCTTACGTAGATGCTGAATGAATACTGGACTTAAATGTTTATGTAGTTAGGCCAGTAAAACTTTTTCTTCTGTTTGTATAATCAGAATCTATAAATATGGACACGCAAATCTCATTATTATTTATTATTGGTATGCAAGTTTTAAGACAAGCATAAACTTCACATTTTATTATCTCATAGGAAATTACGGTTGAAGGAGATTCTGGTATCGCTGAGCCAGAGCAAATGGAGAATGAAGGTATTAAGAGACACGATTTAACATCAATTGCGCATAAACAAGTCTTTCCGAAGGGCTTGTTTTGTCTTCCAAGATTATTATGTAATCGATTTCTTAATTTCTGTAGTTAAAACGTACACAATTAATTCATTAGGCCGTTTTTCAAGGGCCTGTTAGTATTTATTAGGCCGTTAGTATTTGTTAGTATTTATCAACAATATTCCGTTAAGATGCAGCTTGATTCCGAGGGGAAAAGTATAAAATTCCGATGCCTAATCACTATGTCTTTATGTTTGATCAAGATTCCTTTGCCGAATGTACATATTCTTGCAAAGCTGCACGTTCACTGTAGTCTCCACCCATGTCTCCACCATATCCCAACGAGCAATGGTAACCACCGGTTGATCAATCAACATGTTCTCCCTTCTTTTCTTCACGGATCATTACGTCCACAGTACTTAGCAATCCAAGAGATGCAGTTGCTTCACGGCTGATTAGCTCTGCCATTTAACAGTTACGTTATACTATTCATGTCCAATGTTTACAAACAAATCAAACGCGTTTTTAGTATATTGGACAATTTTTTTAAAACTGTTACAAAGCTTGCTGAAAATTTTTTCAATGTTTTGTAACGTGACAAAAATAAACTGTTGGGGCTTCTGTTCTCCGTAAAAAATTTTCTATTGCATCTTGCTTCGTTCATGTATCTTATATCGAGCCCAACTAAAGGGGGGGGGGGGGTATTGGCATCCCTTACTGAACCTGTCCTCATTTTTTTGCTGTCCAAAATCGTTTATATATTCAGTTAAATCAAAATAAGGTTGATTTAGAGAATTATGTATCCTATTTGGTATCTAGCATTTTTGGCGAATTATGTGTTTTTTTGTGACTATAAATTCTTCCATATATGTATAAGTTTCTAAATTCAGAAATGTCACCTTTATTCAGTAGCGTGACCAGGGTGATCAGATTAGAGGGGGGGGGGGGCAAAGACGGGTTGAGTGAAGGGAAATTAGGGTTACACGCCCTTTGGAACACCACTATTTGTGATTGAGAACGATTCAACCTCTCTTGCCTTCCCATTTTTACACTACTGTCTTCATTGTTTAATTTATAAATGTTACATTGGGAATTTTTATACATTTATTTGCAGATCCTCCTGCTGTCAAAGAACTCAAGACAATTATAAATTCAACTCTTTCAGATCAAGTCCAAAAGGTCTGTATTCTGCTGCAAAAGTTATATACATTAAAAATTACATAAAAATTATTTTTGCAACATTTGCAACCAGAAACCCAAAATGTCATTTTTGTTGCCGTATTTAGTGCACCACGACCTGTGTTAATTTATTTATTTTTGTTTCGAGGATTTGCTATAAAACTAATATAATTTGTAATTCTCTCAAGAGAGAAGTATCTTTAAAATAAAATTTAAACACATAACATGAAATAATGGAGATATAACAAAGTAGTAAATACATAAAAACTCGGGTTTTATGTTATTTCCTCTAAAGCTAAATAAACGCTGTATTTAAAAAAAAGAAGGTGCGTTCATGATAGTATATTGACACCAAATGTGTCTTGAAAGGCAAATGGCTTTAGTTCTGGTACTGCAGCATGCTTGAAGTTGCATAAGGGATTTATAGAAAAAAGTTTCTAGTTTTCAAACGGGCTGTTGCTGTACAGTTGGAAAAGCTAGAATAAGGGAGCCAACGCTTTGCCATCTCTGATAAATTATTCCGTTATTTTAGGCTTTTTACAAGCTAGGTTTATAGAGAAATAATTTTTTGAAGTCCATAAAGTTCTTATGACATGGGCCCTGGAACAGGGTGGGTAGACAAAAGTCCACCTACTCTTTGGCCAAAAAAGATTTTTTCAAAAAAGGCAGTCTTCTGAAATTCTGCAAAGGCAAAAAATATCTACAGTGCAATGAAGTCGTATTGATAATTTTACTGAAAAGTTTTGCAAGGTATGAAAAGTGAAAGATGTTTTGACATTATTAACTGAATATGCAAAACTTAAAAGTCACTAAATTTATTTTCGAGGCTGCTTTAACATAAAAAGTCATATTCCAGGAACTAGTTATTGGTTTCATAGCCTAAAAGAGGAGCAGGCTTGTTACAACCTTATCGTTTCTCTTTTAAAACGGAGTAACTGCATGATATATCCGAGTTAAGGAACAGATGTTTACACGCGTTTTTTAAAAGAATCTTGCTATAAGAAAGGAGTACTGGACAATCAGGATGAGGAAACGAAAAATTTTACAGATCCATGAACTCTGGAAATTTGTGGCAATCGGTCTAGGTAAAATTTTAAACAAAGAATAAAAATACACTTCCTTCATCTATGGACAGCATTAGAATGGAAGGAAACCTCTTGACGTGCATATGAAAGCAATAGAAACATTGACAACTCTCACTGTCTGCATCTTCGAAAACCCTCCCAAACAAGTTTCTTTTCGAAAATTTCCTGGCATGAAGAATTAGATATAGGACCCCATGTGTTCAAATTAACGAATTGTAATTAAGAAACTTTTAAGAAACAACGCGTATTGGCATTTCCCAAAACATTAAAAACTGAAGAACTCAACATTGACCTTTTTTCTTGTAAAAAAGAGAACATCTTAAGAATGTTCTTGTGAAATTACCTGTGATCATCAAGCATGGCCATAGAGAAGGAAATAGCTCCCTTCCCATTAACTCTTCCTGTATCTCTTTAAAAGGCTGCTTAAGTTTTCAGATGTTTTCATTTTGATATCAGCCTCCCTAGCAAAATGTTTTTGTGTTCCATTGGAAACATTGTAAACATACAAGAAGCAGTTCTGAGAATTTTATGTCAACATAAACTGCTTTCTTGACAGCTTAAGATGAATATGGATGAACAGTTGAAAACAAACGAGGAAACACTCCTGAAGAAAATCTCAGCAGCTGCAGGAACAGAAAGAGGACCTAGCCGAAAGTCACGAAAGAAATAATTTCTTTCCACCTGTCCAAGTAACGCTTTGTTGTTTTATTTGTTGTGTTATATATTATGGTGCACTTGTGGTAAGGGTATCTTTTGTATATATTATCATTTTAAAACTGACTTTAATTAGCTAAAAACAAGTAGGATTGTAATAACTTATGAAACCTTTTTTCTGATAAATTGGTTAGAGTGTTATCTTGCCAATTTGCTGTCTTGCCCTCTATTCAAATAGTCGCTGCTTTGAAACTTTGATGGTTGCTCACCATTTTTTTGATAATATTGTGTTTCAAATTCTCAGTTAACATGCAGATGATCAAAATGGTTATTGTAAAGGTCGCTCTAAAATATTAACAATTCTTTCTGGAAATATTTCACAACTTCAAAGAATAAATTTGTCTTGAATAAGACATGAAATCATATTTAATGTTATTCAACATAGTCAAGTTCTTCTGGAATTCCAAAGTTTTTGTTTATAGCTGCTTCTTCAATGGCAAATTTCCTTTTGCACCAAGTCTTCACAGAAAATATGTTATCTGTCCAACGATTTGCTGATTCTTTAGCAATTAAAGTTTTTTCTTTAACTTCTTCCAACACTTCTGGGTCACATTCTCGCAAACGCTCAAGTTTTTGTTTAAGTTCCTGTGTTTCCTTCTCTTTTTGTTCTAAACTTGCCAATAACTTTTCTCTTTCACTCTACAAATGGGGGATTAAACCAGGTTAATAAAAACATCTAATATACATCTTGTGAGCTAACATAAAGAGCCCTTTGAAGGTCCATGATATGGAAGTGGCAGGTTTTGGCTAGGTTTTGATTATATAATAAAATAATCCATAAAATTGTCAAATATTAAGCTTTAGTGAATAATCTGAAATCACTATTTCATGTAGTTCAAAACTAGTTAAATAATGGTTTTTCAGCTGCAAGTCTTTGTAAGGAGATGTGAAATTGATATTTTGATCTGCTAGGGTTGAAATGTGGAAGGAAGGCCTAATAGTATATTTGTATTCTGAATAAGTTTCTGGTACTGCAAAATTTGAGGTTGGTATGAAATAGCCAAAACACAGAATACTGAAGTACTTTTCATCCTACATTGTTCAGAGTATAAACATCAGATAATGACTGAAAGTAAATTGAAAATTGATATATAGGTGTGGATTGAAAGTAATGCAGGAGGTAGAAAGACATGATTGATTGGTTCTTTTGTATTTTGCGGTACTAGAAGTATAATGTTTAATGATGTTGATGTGATTGAGAAAATAATGCAGTAAACCATGATGAAATAATGATCATCTTCATATTGAAACAATATTTGGTGTCTTAATGTTTCATTAAGGCATGTAGTTGGCATGGTACAGTGGTGGGTATGAAATTAAAGGATAGTGTTTTACAACCACTTACACTTTCTTCCTTTCCTTTATTTGCAGTCTCAAGGTTGGCTTCATTTCTCTTAACCTTTTTCTTCAGCTCATCAACTTCAGATTTGAGATTTTCAATTTTTCTTTTTCTCTAAAAATTGAAGAAAATCTTACCATTTCCATTATGATTCTCAAAATGGGCACTTATTCACAAATGGTTAGACTAATCTTCCACTATATTGCAACTTAATGCCATAGAGATAGAATTGAAATAGAATTGAAATTACATCATTTTGTGTATGACATATGACACTACTTTTTGTTTTCATTTTCCAAAACATCATCTTTTTTGCTGCTCATTCTTTCACTCTGTTCACTCTATATTTTCCTCATTTTTTGTTAACTCGTATTTTCTGTTTTTATTGAAGCAGTCTACAGAAATGAAAGAATATAAACCATATATATCTATGTAAAATGTCATTTTATTCAATAACTACTTACTGCATGGAGTGCTTTGCTTGGATATGCCCAAAAATAGTTTGATGTTCCAATACGTTCAGTGTCAACCATTGCATCATCTACTAAGCTTTGCAATACATCCTTCACTGACATTGATGCTGAAGAATATAGTTCAAACTTTATCTACATCATTACAGTTGGCTTGCTTGCTAAAATAAACTGGTGATTAATAATAAACAAAAAATTGCTTGATGGTAAATGAAAAAAATAAACCATAAACTAAGGTTTTCTTCAGAGTTAAAGTTTACTTTTCAAAAAGGTTTGTAGGGTGAAAATACATTTTAACCAAAAGTTCAGAAACTAAGCTATTGTTACATGGACAAACAAGCTTTGTAGAGATTATTCTTCTAAAAGCAAGCATCCTGTCAATACACTATTGATATTGAAGCATAATATAATAAACCTGATATCATCATCGATAACAAATGACATACTTATTCCTTTCTGCTTTGGTGCAATTTTCTCAAGTTCTTTTAACTGGTAGAAGTCTTTCTACAATTAGAGCAGAAAACAAAACAAATTGTTAGATTTTTTTATCTATATGGAATTATTTGCAGTATTTTAATACATAGATATATTTATAATTATTACTGCAATAATGAGAATATCAATAGGAATTTCTTGGGTATCACATCTTACTTCTTGGTACAAACAGAAAAACAGAAATGAAATTAAATCAAATAAAAATCATTTTTAATCAATCGAAGCTATTAAAATTGAAGATCAAACCGTTTCAAAAAATAAATCAAGAAGTCTTGTTCTTTTCTCTTCGAGACTGAGGCCTTTCTTTTTCGACTGAAAGACAAGACAAAAAAGTTGTTGATCTTGCATCGTTTGTTTTCACTAAAATCAGCGCTAAAGGATGATTGAAAACATGTTTACATATTGAAGACATAAAATAACAGAATAAAGTTAAAATTTGAAATATTTTAATTAAAAACAGAAATAATAATATTAAAAGAAACGAGAAGTTGGACGCTAATTTATTTTCGTTGATGACAGAAGCACATGATCCATTAATTATCCATTAAAGTTTAGAAAAACAAGTTGGTTAGGAGATAGGAATATTTTGATTCGAGTAAGTTCTAAAATTTTATTGTTCTTTAATAGGTTTAAGATACATAATTGGACGATGACTCACCATTTCTTTAGTTATATACGTTTATAAATATAAACCTGCCGCCAAGTCGCCACCACAACAAACTATACAAGTTTTCCCGCGTATTCTTAAATTCGCCTCGGTTGTATTTTGCGAAAACGAAGCTGGAAACACAGGGCGATCGGCAGATGCCGTGTTTATTTTTGTTCGTCTTGTGTGCTATACAGGTGGTACATTGTGTTTGATGCATTTGGCTGCATAACATACAGAAGGCAGTTTTAGTCAACATACAGAAGACTAAACCTTAAAGAATAATATTCCATTAAATAGCAAGGACGTTACCAATTCTTGTTTCTACGTTATTTTGATCTGTTTGAAGACAGTCAAGGTCGTCTTAATAACAACGCAATAATAATATGAAGTTAGTCCGACACCGGCCTTGTTTAGAACAAATGGTTTTAAATGATAGGCCGATAATTATGGAATAAAGAAGAAATTAGTTTATTGTGAAAGCTGATATCGGAACAATGGAATCCCAGAAACATCCTGTGACTTTATACAAACGATGCCTGTTCGCTGTGGCAGAAAATCTAGTGATTTTTGGAAGAGACCTCAAGAGTTTTCCAGTACAACAAGTCTGTGATGTTTATGAACAGGTAAAGGCATTCACTTGCGTTTGTGTGTAAACAGGAAGCATCTTTGATGCAAACGTTTATGTCTTTTAGTTTGTGAAGTTACACTGTTGAAAGCTTCCTTAGAGCTAGGAATTTCCAGGGATAATGCTTGTTATTACATCACAATGTTTCCCGATTAATTTCAAATGAAGAAGTGATCATGGTTCGAGGCTATTCGAGATCACAGTCTTAAACATCTAAAGATCAACATAGCTCCCAACTTCTGAGTGTCGAAATGTCAAGAACAAGATTTAGAGCGCCAAAAAATTAGGTTTGACTCGATAGCCGATTATATTTTTTTCTGTGTAAAGGGAATGGTGATTGTTTGAATATTAACCTATTTTCTTAATTTCCCAGATACATTAACATTAACATATCTTGGATCATTCCTTCACTTTTGCTCACTTGCATAAAATTTAATACTGGAATGTTTTTATCATGAATCAAATTCACTAAAGCACTTAAGATTTTTGTTTGAAGTAGAGCAAACTTTTATCTTTACCTGCTCAAACCCAATAAATTACACACAAAGAAGCTATATGTGAACCTGATTCACATCAAAATGTAATCATCAACTTTTAAGGGACTTGCATAAAATTTTCAACTCAGTTCGATATAATTTTGAAAGTTCCACTACGTTACAATAATAATCTGCAAGCGTTACTGATCAACGGAGTTAGATATGGACCAGATTCACATTAAAATGTAATCTGGTCCCGGTTACAAATCAAAGGGTCTGTGGTTTTACTCTCTGACATGACCAAAATTTAACTTTGAATTTGGGGACTCTCTGCAATTCTAGGCTTGGGAATTACAAATTTATCTCTCGAGGAAGGACAAGGGCACTGCTTGATAAGCATAACTTCACAGCATCCTAAATAAACTTTTGGATGCTAGGTAGAAAAACTGCAAATGAAGATACAGATACAAATATAGGGCCACATACAATACAGATGCAGATAATGCAATTGCAAATACAGAAGCAAGCACAAATACTAATAGTTCAAATACTGACACAAATGGAGATACAGATACAAGCACCAATACAGATACCAAGACGGGTACACATATAAATACAGACACAGATACTGATAATACCAATGCAACTGCAAGTACAGATTCAGATACAAATGTGAATACAGATGTAAGGACAAATACAAATAGTTCAAATACTGATACAAATGGAAATACACATACAAATACAGATGCAACAAACAACTTACTTGATGTCAAAAGCAAATAACAACAAGTAATTATAAGGAGCCTTCCTAGTATCTTGATTTATCAAAGAGAGAGCTCAATGCTAGTGTTAGAGCATCTGTGTATATGAAGGAAGCATATGATAGGTATCATTATTGTTGCAGTATCTTTGGTTGCAAAATGGCTTTCAGTTAATTGTTGGCCAATACCAGTTTACAAGAGTATCTTTGTATTATAGGTATGCAAAGGAAACAAAATTGAAGATCTCTCAATACAGTTATCAGATATTCAGCACTTTTTGAGAATTTTAAAATCAAATGCTTCTAACTGGTAAGTGTTCAAACCAGCTCATTTTTTAATTTTTATTTCTGTTTAAGATATAAAAATCCATTGTTTTCATTCCACTTGCTATTTTTTTTATAACATCTGTTGTGACTGGAAGAATCACTTATATTAGGCCATTTTAATTTCTATCAAAAGGATGTAGCGGGGATCAGTAGAGGACTAGCCATGTTAGAAATTAGTCTTTTCTGACCATGTGTTCTCGGTCAGGATAGGAAGATTTGGTCTTGGTGTTCTTGATGTTCCTGATTGTCAGCATTTTCATTTCCGTGCAGATCTATCATAATAACCTCATCTTTGGCGAAAAAAATGTCACATGCCACTAAACGCCTGGATGTTTTCAGGCGTAAGCACACCTGCTATATTTTTCCTATGAAAGCCTGTCTACCTACTATTTCCTTTTGCATAAATTTTTGATAATGAGTGAGTGAAAAAGTTGATGTTTATTGGCATGAAATGCTAGATACCATAAAGACAAATCAAGTCTTGAATGAGTTCCAAAAATTGTTTCTAGGAACACCTTGTTTGAATGTGTGCAGATGGTTTTGGTTGAGAAACAAGACTTTGGAAAGTTACTATCTACTTCATCAATCACCGAAGTAACCAATGATGTGAAGGAGTGTCTGCTTAGTAAAATCAAAGACTGTATATTAATGAGTAAGTTCCATTATTGATCAATGAATAAATGCAAATCTATTGTTTTTGCCATCAATATTGCTTGCTTTTTCAAGCCAGTTTTAGACGTGTTCCCCTCAAGAATAGCTTTTTTAGAATATCTTTCTTTAAACACAAAAAAGCCCAAATTTTTCAAGAAAGTTTAAAAATGAAAGTACTAAAAAGCTGCTAGTGTATCAGATTTCTTGAGTATTAATGCCATATTTTGTGAATTTTAGAACTTTGCAAAACAAGAAGATGTCCTTATGATCTGGTTAAGTAGTCCAGAGATATTCCAGCATTGATTCTCCTTTCTTTGTTCTTTCAAGGTATATTCTTTGCGGAGTGTGGTCTGTTTGAAAGTGCAAGTATTTGCTTGTCATGTGTAAAGATTCTACAAGAAAGCGAAGATACTGAAATGTTAGAAATGGCAACTGAATTATGGACAAGGTAAGGGTCTTTTTATATCAAATGAAACAAAATGATATTTTAAGCTAAAGTAGTATTTATGAATACATTGATATCTCTGAAGAGGAAGTAGCTACCAATTGGTATTTTGTATTCCTTTCCAGTAATGCTTTTGCTAAAGGGAAGTAATGGCAAAAGTCTATCCAACAATTAAGCCGTTTACTCTTAACTATTAAGATTGGTAATAGAACATTGCTATTTTGGTTTTAAGCCCACAATTATCTTGCCTAAAACTTGTGTTTATGTATGTTTTAGACTTGCACTTGTGTACACTGCTGACTGCAAGTTTCCTGAAGCAAATTATGCTTTGAATGCTGCCGAAAAAATCATCCAGCAAATCACTTGTCAGGAGAACAACAATGTAATCAGCAAATCAATGTTTTACACTGCAAGGAGTTCTCACCTTTATGCCCTTTCAAGATACATTGAGGTATGGATATTGCTTTTTGTATGTGGGCTGAGGTATTGTTGTCTAACTTGTTTGAAAGGAATTTCAAACTAAAACTTAAGGGCAACCAAATGAAAAAAAAAAATCAGAACGAATTGAAAGAACGAAATTTCACCTTTTAGGCCTTTAATTTTTAATTGTCATCATTCCTTTGATTTGATTGTAAACGCAAGAAAAAATTGCCCCACAAGATTGATCGTTATTCTGTCTATGCAGTCGAAGTAAGGAAAGCCTGTAAGCTTCTGAAGAAAAAGATAATGCTAAGTTCACACTCTTTCTTAATCATTTAGCTCTGTTTATTTAGATCGGTTTTTTTCATTTCTTTGCACATTTAAATGGATTGACCCATAGTGTTCACCTTTTGTTTTCATTTGCTCAATTTTTATGGGAAGCATTTCAGTGCATTTGCGTATAAAAATTGCGCAATATGGGTGGGCTGGTCTGACCACGATTGCTTAGTCTTACAGTTTCTGACTGTATTATTATATTCGGTTTGTAAACAAAATTATAATTTGAAGATGGCACGAAATAGCGGAAAGTGCTATGCCATACTGAAGTACTTTTCACCCGACATTTCCAAAGTGTAATCGTCACATTATGACTAAAAGTAAGCTGAAGTTTATACTGAGATTGGCATAAAAATGTATGGACCAGTTTTGTAATTATGTTCCTACAGCACTACCGAATAAGAACATATAAATCGGTGATTGGACAACATTTGCTCACAAGTCTAGAGTGTTGCGAAACGTATGTTAAAGACAATTTCATAATCATTAGGCAGGCAAGGTCGCCTTCTTATTTAAGCGTTTTGAAATCTGTCTACATCAAAACAAAAGTTTCTGGCTTGTGTAGACAGCAAATGTTCGTTTTCTCTCTTGGACTCTTCAACTAGGTGAGAAATTTCGCAGTTGCTGAGTGGTAAAAACAAAATAACCAATCAAGCTCGCCTTTCTTTCTCTCACGTTACTTTCGATCCAGGCTTTGATATAAATCTACTGCTTCCCTTCATTGTCATTTTCGGACATTGATACTTTGAAGATTGTCCGAGAGAAAAGTACTTAAGTTTACTTTGTACTTCAGTAGCCCTTGCAAATGACTTTTCTGTTACGGAAATAATAAAAAAGGAGGTTGCAATGAGTGAAATTTCTGTTTATTTAAAAAAAGACAGTCTAAACTTAAGTACTGCAACAAGATGATTTTGAAATTGATTTGGGTTTACAAACGATACCATTTTGCCAATTAATAATAAAAGGCGTTAGAATTATTCTCAACATCGACGTTAGTTTGTCTCTCTTTAGCCAAAGGACCTATTAGTTTGAGTAGTTTCAAATCATTACAAAAATACACAATCCATGAAACTTGTGAGAATAGTGCTATTGTTTATGCAGCAAAGATACGGTAGCACAGTTCCATTTTTTCGTTGAGCAGTTTCTAGCATTTCTATTAATGTTTGTTTTTTGTGACAAAAAAGTTTCTACTTAAAGAAATGTGCTTTGTTTTGCTAAGATTTTATAATAAAAATGCCAAGTGATCTCCTAAAATTGCCTTGATATAATGTTGCTTAATGTTTCTATCAGGAATACCCTTTATATTGTAGGCGCATGAATCAGCTATTCAAGCAGTTGCTGAATTATCTCCAAAACTCCCATACAAGGTACACACTTCTGGCTTTATGCCTTAATTATGTTTAGCAATTGCTTTTCAGAGAGAGTTTGGTATTTTAAAAGCTTTCAAAAAGTTCTATATTACTCTTTAACGACGCTTATTTATCATCCTATGAACAAATATTTTATGCTAAACGAGGAAAATTTCTGCACTGCAAAGTTGGATTGGATAAATATTTCAAGCACTTATCTCCATGGCTTTTTTGACCCATTTCGATGCGATTCTGTAATCAAGGGGAGCTTATAAACTTGGGTAGTTTTTGAATATGTAGCAAGTGTTGAGGACTAAGTACAAAGTTTTGAGATTAATTTTGAGCAAGAGAAGAAATTCGAGATCTCCAATTAATGTTGGATGACACAAAAAAGGCGAAAATTTCTTTGTGAAAAAGGTGAAAATTTCCAAATCAGCACCATTTATGAAAATTATGAAAATTAGAGTTTTTTCTCAGTTTTAAATTCATACTAATAATCTCTGTATGTTTTTTATGGTTTTTGTTTATAATGAAGTCCGTCTTACATTTTAAAGAGCCCCATTCGTTACAGTATACAATCGAGTGGCTTTTACACATGGATGGCTTATGCACATACACAAGAGCGGCTTGTAATCGAATCAATATGGAATATTTTTCCAGCCTTTCCTACCAACATGATATTCTAGTCATATAATCATGCATTTATAATTTTCTGTTTGTGTAAATAAGCAAATCTTTTTGTTCATTTCTGGTTCTTATGTTTTTATAGGTTGTCGTTGACTCACTGAGGCAGGCAGCAAAAGTAAGTTTCTGCAGTGTCATCATGCATTATACGAGCTAAGTGATTTTGCTTACAAAGCTGCCTTATTACAGGAAATTAACACTGTACAATAATTAATGCAAGTTTGAATAATAGCAGTAATTAAACCACAGTAATTCTCTTCGCTTTATGCATTTGCGTTAAATTTTTCACCATTTTTACTTGTGTAAATTCCACCACGTTAGATAGTACCCTTTTTTTTTGTGTCATAAGGTAGACTTGAGACTTTCCATTTTAATCACAATTTGTGCATGTATCATTTGGATAGATTTCTTTGCTTGGTTTTAGATAAATTTTTAAATTACTTGAACATATATGTCAATGTAATTTTGTAAGAAGTCTCAGACTATAAATTTTTTATAAGAAAAAGTCCTCTATTTGAAGCCTTTTCAATTCATCGCAAGAAACAACGAAATGTTTATGTTAAAAATACTTGTTCTGTAAAATCTTTGGGTCTTATTTCCCCATTAAATTTTAATCAATTATTTTATGTTATATTCAGACAAGTATAATAAAGAGGATGTTTAAACAAGCTGGCCTGCTGGTAAAATATGCAGTTCAGCTTACCAGGTATTTTTACATAATTCGTAATTCTAAGGAACTTTTTTAAATGCCTGAACGAACTTTTTTTGAGTTAAAAAGACTGAAACTCTCTCATAAATGGAAGATATTCCAAGCTATGATATTTCACAGGCTCAAAAAATCTAGTTAAAAATTTTGAACAGAACAGCATGTTTCTGCTCCCCAGAATAAAATCAAGAAACTTCATCTTACCTGTCTCTCTTTCCTATCCCTCCCTCTTTTCCCTTTTTAGTGCTCTACTCTAGGCTCCCGCCCCTTTTTCTAACATAAACAACTGAAAAATTAAAAAGAAAAAGTAGTAATAATGTTTTAAATTTAAGAGATAGAGCAGTCACTTAAAGCATGTGCGAGGACCGGATTCTACATTTTATACTTTTTAGTCAAAAATGTCAGACAAAAATATCAGTAAACAGTAAAATTTTTGTTTTTAATGCAGTCTTGCAATTTTGCAGTACAAAGGCATTGTTCAGTTTCAGATTACCTCGTGCTACCATTTTTTATTTTACTTGCCTCTTAAATTTATCTAACCCTTTATTGAAATTGCATTTTGTTTTGTGTTTTTATAGACAGGTGTTTGGTGAATGTCACCCTAAATACGCCGAGTGTCTCACGGACTATGGCTTCTATTTATTGAATGTTGATGCCGTTGCAGCATCAGTTGATGCATATCAGGTATGTGCATCGGTCATGTACGAATTTTCATACGAATTCTTTCATAGGTCAGATAACACCTTTAGCGAAGCACTTTTGCATTTACTAAATACTTATCGAAACATGTAAATTGCCCAATCCACATAAACTTATTTTGATGCTCTAGCTGCCCTTGCAATATAGAAGTTGGAAGATAATTGCCCAGCCACATAATGTATTGATTTTTGATTTATTTTCCTGGGGTTTTTATGCCAATTTCAGCTGAGTGTGTCCCTTTATATTTGAAAAAATTTGGCTTCTCGTAGTGTATCTTCTTGTAAGCTGTGAGTCCTTTTTTAAAAAGGAAGTCTTTCCAAATACCTAGACAGCTGAGAAAAGCGAAAGCCAGTCTACAAGAGATGATTTATTGTCGTATTGTTCCATTTTAAATTGCAAACTATAACCCTCCAGATATCTTGTACCCTTTTAACATGTCAGTGAAGAAAACTGCTTGTATTTTCCCCTTTTATTTATTTTGGAGCTAGCTTCATGCTATGAATTCCTAACCCTAATGCTTTTGTTTTGAGTTTAAACGTATATATTGCCGGTCAGATCTGAGTTGTGTTCCTTGTATAATTTGTCAATAAGATTAAACTAGAAAGCTGTAGCTCCGTTTCTTTATTTTGAGATTATACAGCAAGACAATTTTATAAATTTATATCATTGTTGATTACTTACAAATGATACAAAGAATCCTTGTCTGCTAGCTAATTCGTAGAAGCCAAAGTAATCTGCACCTTAAATTTTTGTTGTAAATGTATTTTACATTTTTAAGGAAATATTATAATGTATATTTTTAATGCTGCTTCACTCATTTCATTACAGGCAGCTTTAGAGATACGAAGAAAAGTTTTTGGTCTTAACAATATTCTGACTGCGGGCAGCCACGAGGATTTAGCTTACGCGCTCTATGTCAGGGATTACAGTTCAGGAAATTTTCACAAGGCGAGGTACGTGGTCTACATTTTTAGAAGTGCTTGCAGAAAACTGCACTGCCCAAAGTTTTTTGAAGTTCTTGCTTAAATTTGGAATCCCTTTCTGTAAAAGGCTGCGATTGTATGGCCAGAGATAATTATGTATTTTTAATGGCCTTGTTTGCTGATTTTTAACTCAATTTTCCGTCAAATAAAGATTCATCTGCCTTAAAAATGCTTTTTCCACCTCTGTATCGATCATTAAACGACTATTTTTAAAAACTATTAAGACAGCATATTTGTTACGAAATTTATTTCCGAATTTTTCTCTTGTATAGTTCAGCGGCGAAAAAGAAAGCTCTTTTGCTCACGAAGCCTCTAATCTGGACATTTTTCTTTATGGTCGATCCACCAGAGAATTCTTCAAAATTTCATATCATATATATGTTTTTGCTGATACACAGTTTCTATGTGTGTTGGAGCTGCAACAAAGAATGTTTTTCTATTGAATATTACACAGATATAAGGTGCACTCCCCATTTTACATTGGCCAGAAAACTAAAGTTGAAGATTAGACTTTGGAATTTTTTAAATTGGTACTTTGACCCACTTTTAAAGAGTGTTAAAAGCCTTTGTATCATTTGTAACAGAGAACACGCCGAAGTTGCCATTAGAACATTTACAAAAGTTTTGGAGCCCGAGCACTTGTTGCTTGCATCGTCAAAGCGAGTTAAGGGTGAGTACTCTCAGCTTGTATGCCTCCACTTTTTTCAGTTTTTTCCCAATAGAATAGAGTTTCAGGGTTTTTTTCATATGAAGATTCTTGTGTTTAGATGATCAGGATCGTTGGAAAAATTAATTGATTTTTTCCCAACTTTTTCATGTCCATAATATAATGAAATTAAAAATGTCATTAATTTATGGTAAATTTGATTTTTTTTCTTTTAACTTTAATCATGGGTAAGAAACGAAACAGTTTTCAATTAGCGATGTCGCATTTTACAGGAATAGAAAATCCTTTCATTGACAGTTATAGGTGGACTGGGCTGTTTAAAATGAACGGCCTTTTAAAGTTAGTTGTGAATCTTCATGTACCTTCAGTTGAGAATGTAATAAATTTAGAAGGTAGAAATGTTCGAGCTCGTCAACTTGATAAGAACTTGGCTACGATATTTAAGAGATTGTATTTGTCATAATCCTTGCCCTCTTTTTTATACAGAGATATGCTTTAGATAATCACCTGTCTTGATTGCCTGCTTTTGATGCACATAATGATTGATTTTTACTCCAAGCAATTTGTCTCGCATTCTTTTTCAATAAGAAAATTCAATCATTTCACAGTTGGATTTATCGGTATCTTATCGAAATTTCTTTTTGCTAAATCAACAACCGGGTATATGTTTTATTAATTTACCAACCTATTATGATAAATGCCTAAACGACAGGGTACATGAAGCTTTGTTGGCTGTTTTTTGGTTTGTTGCTAACTCCATGGCTGAAGTATCTCTTTGTTTTCAGCATTGATATTAGAAGAGGTTGCCATAGACAGTTTTGATATGCTCAAAAGAGACAAATTGTTAGCTGAAGCAGAAGAATTACATCTTGAATCTTTAAAACTAGCCAGGTAATTGTTTTTTGTTACATTCTGCATCGATCTGTTTCCAATCAAAATTCCATTTCTTGATGTATGTCAGTGGTTTTGTTTCTGGAAGGAGTCTCATTCTCAAAAAAAGCTTCATTGAAGAGTTTCACTGAAAGGGCTTTATGTAGCTACATTTCTTATTGTAGAAATTCCTTTGGTGAGAGCAATGTCCAGACCGCGAAGCATTACGGAAACCTTGGTAGACTTTATCAATCGATGAAAAGATACAAGGTAACGATAGCTTTTGCAAATATTTTTTCACTAATGAAGCTAAAGCATTTCCACAAAGTCAAGAGAAGAGGTCATCTTCCCTCTGGCCAGTAAAGCAAGACTATTTTAAACTCTCTCAGAGAAAGCGATGGTTTTGTGGGTATAACCGCCAGTTTTCCTCTGCGTTAGGTTTTTGGTAGAAGATTATTAGAAACAGTAATTTCAACAATGCAAAATTAGTAGTTTTAGTTAGTCTGTTTATGGTACGTAACCTGTTAGCTTAAATATTCTATCCTCTACCTGTTGAATGTTTTTTCGCTCATGTTTAAATCTCTATTTTTTTATTCGAGCTTTTTATATAGTTGATGTAGCATTTTCTCGCCTCACATTCATTTTTTTGCTGAGAGTGAATTGATAAATGTTTGTTTTTAATATCTAGGAAGCTGAGCAAATGCATTTGAGAGCCATACAAATTAAAGAAAGCCTTCTTGGAAAAGAGGTGATCATTTTTTATTGAATAAAATAATCGCACGATGCAAAATAATCTATTACGAATGTGAAGCTATCAAGAACGTTTGTCTTTCAAATACCAACAGAACATGTACCAGGCAGATTGTTAAAGGAACCCACTATCTTTGTGTAAGCGATTAACTGGGTAAATCAAAATTTTAAGCAGAAGGCAAAAAATTTACATCCAGTCCAGATATGGATCGTAAGTGTTGGGTGTTCCAAGTAATTTTGGCAGTGATAAAAAAGTACTTAAAAATGTTTCCGCTTTCCCGTACTATTTTCAAATTTAACTTTACAAAAAGCTGTTTTATATAACAATAAACGGTTTATTTCTAGGACTACGAAGTGGCTCTATCACTGGGGCATCTAGCCTCCTTGTACAATTACGATATGGCAGAATACGAAAAAGCAGAGCAGCTTTACATAAAATCAATTCGAATAGGTTTGTTAGCATTTTATGTTATATATTATTATGCATAAGATACAGTAAACAATCTATGCTTGCAGAAGTTTAACATCTATACTTGCATCAGTATTCGTCGTGCATCAGTATTATTCATAACCCATAACAAACCTGTGCGTAATAACTATATATTCGGTTAATGTACATTAATGGTATAGATAGATAGATATTCTCTTTGTTCTGTTCGCCCAGGTTTATTAATAAAGACTTGGACAACGCTATTGTTGAAAATATGATTTAGAATGTCATGCCTTATTGTCTTGGCTAAAATCAAATTTCAAATTGCCACTTGTTCTGGATTCTGCAAAGATTGGACCGTTTTAATTGAATGTCAAGTTATTCAAACTGAAAATCGCAAGAATAGATCTTTCTTGTTGGAAATAATTTTTTGTTAAATACTACAATGCTCAACATCCATGCTTTTAAATAAAGAAGCTTTTTCGAGGAACATGTTATGGACATTAAAAACTGAGGAGCTTTATATCTTATATAATATTTTATATTCAATTGGCATCGTGTATTTTTTCAATCCACTTTTCTGATTGCTAAATCTTGTAGTGCAGCAGATTTTTTCAAAAAGAGCCTGAAACCGAAATGGAATGATGTCATTTGTATTCTACTTTGCTCATCACAAAAAATGGCCTTGCTGGGGTAAAATTGAAATGATAAATATGGTCCAATGTTGCTAGTCAATCTTTGTCGTGATTTTGGTACTCCCCAGATCTGTCGTTAGCCATGCCCAGTTAGCTCAGTCGGTAGAGCATCAGGCTTTTAACCTGAGGGTCGCGGGTTCGAGTCCCTCACTGGGCGGTTCTTTTTGTTTCATTTACTGCAATTCTGCACTTTGTTGTCAGTTTGTTGATAAAGAAGATAAACCCCTTTGAGACTTGAGAGTTTCGATATTTTTCAACTCAATCAAGGTTACTAGCTGGTTTTCTGAAATTGTATTATAGTCTGTGCTGTACTTTTATTCAGAACAAATTATTGAAGATGAATGTTGAATTTCTAGGCTGTCACTTATTTGGAGAATGTTACAGCGGTCTGGAATATGACTACAGAGGACTGATAAACTTGTATGCAAACACGGGTATGTTATAAATGTTATCTTTTCACGTTGTTATTTTCATTAAGAACAAAGCGAAAAGGGGGCGTGGGCAGTCACACCTTGACCACACCCCTCTAGAATCACAGAGTCGATGGGCAAATCGCTGCTGTTATCGGGCTTATCATCTATCAAATTTTACGGTGTTATTCATCAGGAACAAAGCGATAAAGAAGCGTGGGTAGTCATACCCAGACCACAGCCCTCTAGAATCACAATCGATAGGCAAATCGCTGCTGTTATCCAGCTTATCTTGCAAATTTTCCGTGAATTCAATTTTAAGGCCATATCCGAGAAAACATGTCATGCTTATATTGTCGGCAAATTTCTTATCATGCACCCCCTGCTCTATCAGGATTCACTTGAGTAAAGCAGTTTTTTACAAATTTTGTTATTTGTTCTTATAGAATTTTTTTAACCCAAGCTTTTATAACATTACACCCCCAGCGTAAGAAAGAAGCCCAGTGAAAGCGGTCACCGCGATGACCGCACATCACTGCAAGCTGAGATTTTTTGTAATGTAATGTAATGTATTCATTGCACAGATCCTAAGTATAATACAGGTTTTTCACTGGCAGTGAAATAAATAAATAAATAAATAATTAATAAAACAAAAACCTATAAGTAAATATCACCAAATGTAAGTACACCCCCACTTCTTTCAAAACTTGTTCCCTTTTTTTCTAGAAATTGAGTAAAAAGCGGTAGGTAGGGGTAGATTATATTTTCGCCTTTGGAAATTCACCTGTTACAAAGCACTGAAACCAAGCAAAAGGGGCGTGGTCTCACTGGCTACAGCTAATACCCGCCTACTTGGCAGTACCTGGCACCACCACTGGCTTTAGGTACCCTTTTTTGGCACTGCCAGTCGAAGAGAAACTGTGCTGTCCCAAAAAGCTTACAGGCTTGTTACACTGGGGTGACCCATACTATTCAATTTTTTGAAAAAACTTGATACCCGAGGGCTTTCCTTCCAGCTTTCAAACAGATTTTATTCCATTTTATACACTGGACCTGCCCTTTTTTCTTAGGAAATTATGTAGAAATGGCAAGATATCACTTGGTGTTAGCAGACTGGCAAGAACTTAGAAAGAATGTCAATAAACCGCCTATCATTGAACAAGTAGATCAAGATCAACCAGTATGCTTAAACGACTTTATAAAAACGTTTCAGATTCATAGCTGATAGCAAATAACTATAAATAGAAATTGTGTATAATTTAAATTCCAATTTGCCAAATGATTTTGATTAGTTGTTAATGTTCAAAAGCAAAGAAAACCTCAGAATGTAGATAGTTTTGTTATAAAATTTTGGTTGTTTGGGTTTTGCCTTGTTTTACCCATAGGTCACAAACTTGAAAGTTGACATGATTTGTTTTGTGCCTGTTTCAATACAGCCCACTATAGCAGTTACATCTGAGTTTATTTGACAAAAAGAATGAAAATTAGGCATGCAGCCAAGCGTGCATGGATGCAAATGTTAGATTAGTTCCTGTATATATTATAGTTAATAAGGATGAGAATTAAGAGCTCTGTTTCAATAATGTAATTAGAAAAGATCAACAGGCAGACAAACAATAAGGGTAGAACAGAACAATCACTGGTGATGTCCTTATATGAAGGACAAAACTCCTTTGAAGTGGAATTGAATCATTATAGAAAGGAAAATCAATAACAGAAATGTTACCTCAAACTAAGCTTTCCACTCAGTTTACTGATAATATAATGATGAGGTCATCATGAGCTGTGTCTAAATTTATTTCTACCTTACACACAAAGAATAATATATATTTGAACATAGCATGGAAAAGCAGAAACTGAGCATACTTGTGCTTTTCCATATTATCCTCAAATTCTGTTGTACCAGAGGTTTATTTAGTCAAATGAGTATGCCTGTCCTGATCTTGTTCATTTAGCATCATTCCTGATCTGACGTCTTCTCTTTGCTGTTTTTTGAGTAATGTTAATTTTGTTACCAATTAGTTATATTGTCAAATATCTGTATATTATCAGGTAATGTAAATTAACAAAGACATTGTATTGAAAAAAATTGTTGACTTAAAAGAAACATCTTTTTGTGTTATGATCAGTACACAGAAGAACCTCTGCTATTTTCACAAATTGAGAAGTCAAGTATAACAGAATTATGAACATGGCTGTTGCTGTATTTCGACATTTTATGTCTCTGATATCATTACTGCATAATGATAATGTGAATATTAAACTTGAATTCAGATGATGAGACTTCTATGGCTCATGACAATTTAACTTACATTAAGTACAACAGATTCTAGTTAAAATAAAAATACATACTAGAAAAACTAAACTCTATAATTTGGTTGCAGTTTCTTTATCATAGATGCATGTATAATTTATTCTAGAGATTTCTATTCATTATTATTCTTCCTCAAAAAACATCTCAACCAAATCGCTTTTTGCACATTCTTCCTCCACAAGTCTTTTTGGCTGTAAAGAAATAGATAACATTTACAAATGCATAAATTTACAGTAGTGTCAAATATCAGAAGAAAATTTTAGGAGTATATGGGTTTTGAAAAAACATTAGAAATATATTGATATTTCAGGGAGACACTTAAGGTACTCACTGAGTTCCATTTGATCAGTGTTGGTATGGCCTTCAATTTCACTTTCTCATGGGTTCTAAATTCATTTTTTGGGTCTTTCCATCTGCAAAAAAGTTGAATTACCATTACCCATTGCATGAGATATTCCTGGAATGACTACCATTACATTGTGATGTTATTTTCACGACTCCATTGTGACCAGCTTCATTGGAGCAAGACAGCTGACACCAGCAAACAGGAAAATAATTGAGATATCAGCTTAGTCTTATGAGAATATTAGGTTTTCAGTAGTGGTCTATAATCAATGATAAATGTCAATTCCCTTAGCTTCATATTGCATGATGCTGTTAATCCTATTGTTGTAACATGACTAAAAATATCATTTGTTTACAATTACGACCCAATTGCATACTTTTCCAGGCAAGGAAAGATTTCTTCCATAAGTAGAAGTTTGAAATAGAACGATTTATGTTTTCATCAGACTGTAAGTTTTTCGTCTCTATAATTATTACAAGGCGACCCTTACTTGGCACGGTCTCCAACACTACAAAGGATGAAAACGGCATTTTGGTCTTTCATTTTCTGCACACATGCTTCAACCACAGGTTCAGCTGCAAAAGAAAAAACCATTTGTACTAGAAACAGGATTATATCCTCCTGAATTGAAGATATTTCGATAATCACTCTCTGTAGCAACTAAACTAACAGAACCGATGCACCTGCTCCAAAACGATGTCTTGTTTAGGGCGGTGCCTTTGCATCTTGTAATATACAAAGGCATAAATAATTTTTTTATCATAATGTTACATATTTGAATCTAAAATATAAAGAAACAGAGCTCGATTGCTAACAATTTAAACAAAAGACCAGGAGTACGAATTTTGTCCACAAATTTGTCTTCTCGGTTAGGGCATAAGGTTAGGACTGATTGAAACTACCTTTTACACAGTCCGGACACCAGCTTTCACCTGAAGCATCAGGTTCACCGCAGAAGAGTATGTAGATGCTCTCTACATCCTTATTTTCTTCGACGAGTTTTAGAAGATCGGATACTCCAGAACAACCAAGCTGCTTCGTCTGGGCAGCCATCTTCTGTTATCTTCACCACCAAGCACAAATGAAGGTGAATTCGAGGTTTCTGACCTTATGAAAAGCCATGTGACCATTTGAAACACGTGCATTCATTGGTTCATCCTCGCTTTGTTTGTTGGTAGCAGTAATGGATGCTAGCACAGAAAAAGCTGCGAAGAAAAAAGTCTTGCATTAACAGATGACCAATTGTAGCTTATCGTCAACATGTCCATTTTAGAAGAATACGATAACGTAGAAGAAGAAAAAGTGAAGGTATTCATAAGCACATGACGACGATTTTCTCCAGAAATCGAGTGCTTGACTTCTTGGCCTAGGCCCTTTTGACAATTTTCAAAATTGCACCAAAAACTTATTTTTCTTTGATTTTTCTGTATAGTATATATGTCAATCTCATATTCAATACAGGAAAGAGTTTTTGGGAGCCTAAAGTGGTGGTTTTGTATGCTATGGCCAAATTCTCCGGAAAAAAATGTTCAGCTAAGTTTTTCGGTGTATAAACACTCCAGACTGGAAACTTTGCTTCTTGCGCGGGCAAGTTTATTTTGAAAATTTGAGACTGCGCGCCTGAAATCATGCACTCTTAGTTATTTTTATTGTTAATAATGTTAAATCCTATTGTCAAGGGATGTAGGGGATTTTGCGCGGCCAATATGCAAAAGCGCGCAGAGGTGTGCGCGGGCAATATATTGCGGGCGCGCAGCAAAGTTTCCAGTCTGGTAAACACTTACCAATCCGGCATTGCTGACCAGTTTATTTTCTAATAATATCACTTTTCTATGATGAAGACTAACCTACTAACCGCCAATACGCCATGCCCATTATGGGGACTGTACTGTAACATTTAGATTAGATTAGATTAGATTCGATTAGACCATCCCACTCCGTAAGATTGTGAGTTTTGGGGTGTTGACTAAATTAACAGGTTTTTCAAAGATCGCAAAATTATTTTTAAAATTTGTTTGCAAAGAGACTGAAAAAGTATTTAATTTTGAATTGAGTAATCCTCTTGAGATCAGGGCAGCCAAGGAGTTTCCAAGCCCTAGCGCAAAACTGTAAGATGTACTCATACGAGCAAAGTTAAGCTTAAAATACTTTTCAGAATAAATTAAACATAGGACCAATTAATATCTTACTACAGCGTTTTATAGCAGGATCGACGAAGATGAGAGAAATATATAAAGATCGTAATCTTCAGTTCTGTACAAATGCTAGGAAAGAAAAAAGTAATAAATGAGTAAGACTGCAACGCGACAAGAATGATCAACAACAAACACACATAATTCAATTATGGCTAATATTTGGCCGTTGCACACAAGGCTTCATCAGAGCCATGCAAGAAAGAAAGAAAAGCCCTGTAAAAGTGTTGAAAATACTGGTGGTGACCAAAAACAAAGGAAACTCCTTCAAACCTTTAAGCCATGGGGCAGAGAAGACCATGGAAGTGGGAACATTGCCGTGATAAAGTTTTTATTTCAAAAACAAAGTCGCCTTGAATTGTTTGAGTTATAGTTCATATGAATTGGTTGACAAAGCTGAAAGTCTCAGATCCCCATAAGTACAAGACATCAGTCGATATGGCTGTTTAAGAGGTTGTTCAAGTCTCCTCTTGTACCATGCGATTTTCAAAAGCTGTAGCTAAGCTATGATTGTTTTTTACTTATTATTTTAATGTGCCTAAGTCAAGCATTTATAAACAATGGAAAGTTTTGAAGATAATCTATATTTATTTTAGTGATAGTCACAAAACGTCCATACAGTTTATGGTTAAACTGAAACAAAATGTATATATACAATACAGAACATTTATTTTGGCATTGCTGCCTAATTCATGGACAAGTTAGGTGTAATTTATGGACATTTTAGGGTAGATTCATAGATGGAAAAGTGTCCGAACTTTATTGATGAAAACTGCCTTCCTCCCTGTTAGTGAACTAACTTTTCCTTGTAGCACAGCTTTCTGCGAATTTTATGCTCTATACATTTTTTAAAAATGCTGGCTAAAACTCAAGTTAAATGCGAGCAATCATTTTTGAAAGTTTAAAATAATAAAATCAATGCTCTTATTATCAATAACTCAAAAAAATCTATATTGTTTCACGCTCAAGCATGAAGAATGAAATCCTAAAGTCTTCCCATGAAGAAATGGTAAATGGAGTAGCCCAAACTTGCTTAATCGTGTCTGTATCTGTTGTCATGCTTACTATCAAGATAAAATAAAAGAATTGATTGTCTTATTTTATCTTGATTATTTATGCTATATTACCCAACTGGCCTGCTTGCACACAAAGCAAAAAATGGTTTTCTGGAAAGAATAGGCCTCCTTATGGTTATTTTCTCCAAGCCTCTTTCTACAAGCCACAAGGCTCCTTGTGCTGTACCTTGCTATTTGCTCCAAAGCAAGGGCCTTGTATAAACTACTGCCTTGACTTTTTCATTTATTATATTGCTTTTGCCTTTTAGATTCCTTCATGCTTGAGCCTGTTTAATGAATGGAGAATATGCAGTTGTAAGTAAGAATTATATTTTGCTGAGTTTTACAACATCTTATACATGCATAGCTAGTAGACATATTACAAAAAACTATCATTGTTTTATTTCTACGTTGAGGTGTGATTTATATGTTTTTTGAGTTGTGGACATGATTCACTGAAATGGATATCAGTTCATATAGATTTTCAAATAACAACTTTCTTGTCTGTTTGTCATCTTTAAGTCCACCTATCTCTTTTAATGACAGCAAATCAAACTGTCTGCTGTTCTGACATGGCAATACACTAGTCTTATAATTCCTGGTATGTTACTAGATGTTACTACATGATATTCATTTGCTTTTCATTGTTGGAAAGTTCACTTTTTATGGCTTTATGTTTTTAACTTCTTGCACAATGTAAAGTTTAATCAAATTATATTTATGTTTTTGAAAATCTCCCAATGAACTGATGAGAATATCCTTGTATCAAAACTTTAGTTTTATTTAACTCTTTCTCACTTTTCAGCCTCTCAGAGACAGTTTCAGCACTACTACATTTATGGAAAATTTGATCGGTGCTCTGATGAACAAAGCAATTGGACCAATTGCCTTATATGGAAGACACAAAAAAAGAAAGAAGCAAGGGTAATTTTTTTGTATTTGCCACACTCTGTATTTTGTATATATGTGTAATATACTGTATTTTGCTAAACACAATGTTAATTATGTGTAAATACCTTAAGCCGAAAACCCACTCTGGAAAATAATCCGCCGATCTGATCAGATTTTGTGTTGCACACTTACTTTGGATGCAAAAATGGTCATATGACTGATCCACGACCGATCGAAATGGATCAAAAAAAAGTTTAAATCATTTCAACTTTTTTTTAACCATTCTGGTACAGTAGTTTTCTTTTGAAAAAAATTGAATTATAATTTTTTGAACAATAGAGCACTTGTGTCATGATGCAATGATCCCGTGGAAATAAATGTCAATGTGCATTCCAATCTGAAAAGATCTGTGGATCGAACAGAACTGATCAGAACAACACAATCTGATTCGATCTGCTGATCATTTTCCAGAGTGGGTTTTTTGCTTTATGCTTTCCTGTGCCACACTGGAAAACATTGTTTTGATAAACACACAGCACAAGGGTCAGATCTTATTGAAAATGTGCTTTCAAATAATGCATATGGTTTTAGGCCCTTTGTAAATGGAAAAGGTAAATTTGGAAGACAGACAAAAACTTTTTCAGGAAAAAGTACTGAACAAGCATTGAGCAAGTTTCTCTAATGAAACTTAACCTGATCACCAAAGTTCTTGTTTTTATCAAAATTTTGTGAATCACCACTTGTCTAGTGTTTTATTGAATGCCATGCATTTTAATCTTTCCAGGACTCTATACTTGAAAATGTTAAACGAAAAGAAGAAGAACAAAATAAAAAGCATTCTGCACCGGTGTGGAAGTTCAGGAGGGACCCTGCGCAAGGTTGGAATAGTGCTTAACTAATCCAGTGCTTGTTGCTGTGGTCTTGTAATAATTTCCCAGTGCATAGTGCATAGTATTGAGTGTTTGTTATTTTCTATAAATAATCTAATGTGTTTTTACTTTCTTTGGTATGAAAAGCTGTCATTATTTTTGTTGTCACCCATCCTCTGCTTTACCTTACTTGCTTTAAAAGATTCAACTGATTTGCACTATTTCAAATATTCTATAGTGATCTATCAGTTTATGCTGCGAAGAATCAAAATTTCTAAAAGAACTTTTGAAGATATCACATTCTAATCTCTCTATATTCTCTATACTATGAAGGGCCTGTACCGTAAATCCTCAAGTTGCCCTCCCCCTTGAATAAGGCTCCAAATAATGTTGGCCTCTTGAATGAGCCCCTACCCTAACCTGCCAGTTTCTGTGCTTAAATTAGCCCCCTTGCAGGCTGAATGGAAATGCAACAGAAAGACACCCCATTTTAGTTTATAACTGATAACACATTTAGCAGTGAATGAAAGGAACTAAAAAACAAGACATTGATGAAGAGACCGCTGAAGACAATGAAAATATCAATAATATTCTGGACTGAAATATTTTTGCGCTTTGATTTATACTGGGTTCAAATATCTAAGAAAGAGCTATTTAGTAAAATTTCAAATGTAGTGGACTTGAAAATCGAGAAATGCTATGAAACGAGCTTTTTTATAGCAGCAACCTCCACTAATAATGGACGTTACTGTAACAGCTCCCATTGAATCAGCCCCATCTAAATAGTACCTAGATTAATAAGACCAGTAGATGATTTTCAGTACAAGGAGCAAAAAACTAAGGGTTTATTAAGTTTTGGCACAGTATTTTTGTCATGAAAAAACTTACATGTGATCACAACATGCAAAGATTATTGCGAACCAGGATGTGAAACCTTCATATTGTTACTTTGAAATGGTGCCTTCGCACAAACTCTTTAACTTCTCTAAATCAATGTGTTTCATAGAATGATAACGCAATAGGTGAAAGGTTTCATATTTCTTTCCTCTCTATGTTGTTCTACCCTACCCTCTAGTAATATAATAAATCAAATGTGTTCTTTGTAATGCCCCGCCTCAAAATCTCTGGATCGGCGAAAAAGGGGCGTTTTCACTAAGCTGAAATAAAAGGGCGCGTTAGATAGTGAGTTACCCATTTGCTACCTGAATGTTGAGGGGTTAATTTTCTTTCATAGTTATATCGTTATATAAAAAATAAAACTTTGTTGGGTTGTAATTACTTTGCATAGTCTAAATAGTATGGCTATAAAGAAATAACCATATTCAGCGAAATCTCGAATATGTTTTGAAATTTGTGTTTCATTTCATACAATACACTTTTGTGAGAACCAGATAACTTCTGCCAAGGCTTGATCTTCCCATTTTTTGATAATTTGACACCAATGTCAATTCGTTTTTGATAATTTGACACCAATGTCAATTCGTTTTTGATAATTTGACACCAATGTCAATGTCATTTTTTGATAATTCCAAAGACAGCAATAAACAGTTTTACGTGACATTTTCATTAGCACAGTAAATTAGCTGATAAAATCTGCGCTGTTTTGTACACAGAGATCAGATCAGATCAGATGAAATAAAATCTTGAGATAAAATGTTTTTACGTTGTTCCTATTTTTCAGGAAATCAAGCAACAGTATTTTTTTAAAGTTCATTCCTAGAAAGACGATTGTAATTTAATTCTTTTGTGAAATGATCTATATAGTTGAATGACTTAAGGATAAGAATGAGAAACGACACTCGTCAAATGGCATTGAAAATGTCTTTGAAATTGAAAACCTCTAGATGTTATTGCTGTGAATTTTCACACATTTTGAACAAAGAAATTTATGTATGTCTTTGAAAACCTGAGGGTGTATGTCTGCTCTGCGATTCTTTCAGCCCCTGCGGGGGATATTCCTGGCATAATTTTTCAGGGACGCATGCGCTTTTGATAAACACAACAGTGAAGTCAGCACAGCTTTGCAAATATGTAGGAAAACGGCATCTGCAACCTGTCTAAGGAGGAAATTCAACAGAATGAATCGTCAAATGAATTAGCTTGATGCCAAAAGTTATCAAAATGGCTATGGATCTCTCATTTATGGCGAGAGTTATTGTGCTCATGCTGCTGGCTGGCTGTGTTTTGGTTACGATGTCAGACGATAGAAGCTCTTCGTCATCAATAGACAAGCAACATTATATTCACTACGATGAAATGAGACGCATTTTACAGGGATGTGCAGAAAAACATAAATCAATCGCAAGAGTTAAAAGTATTGGGAAGTCTGTAGAGGGTAGAGATTTGTGGGCAATTCAAATAAGTGATAAACCAGATGAGGTCGAACAAGGAGAGCCAATGTTCAAGTATGTTGGTAATATGCACGGAAATGAAGCAATAAGTAGACAAATTTTAATATATTTAGTTGGGTACTTGTGTGATAATTATGGTAAAGATAGTAGAGTTACAAAGCTTGTAAATACCACAAACATTTTCATACTGCCGTCTATGAATCCGGATGGATTTGAGCACGCTAATGAAGGAGACTGTAATGGTGTCAAGGGAAGGTCTAACGCCAATGGACTTGATTTGAACAGAAACTTCCCAGATCAGTTCACAAACTGGCATGATTTCAAGCTTAAGGAAGCACAGCCAGAAACTCAGGCTTTGATGAAGTGGATCTACAAGTACCCATTTGTTTTGTCTGCTAATCTACATGGTGGTTCTGTTGTTGCCAGCTATCCATTTGATGATGGACCATCTCATATAACAAGCGGCATGTACAGCAAATCTCCTGATGATAAAATATTTAGACAGCTGGCACAGGTTTATGCGAAAAATCATCCTATAATGAAAACAGGAAATCCAAACTGTGGGGATGGGGAGACCTTCAAAGAGGGGATCACAAATGGTGCCCTTTGGTATGATGTACCTGGTGGAATGCAGGACTTCAATTACCTTATTGGTAATTGCTTTGAAATTACAGTCGAGCTTTCATGTTGTAAATATCCTTTAGCACGACATTTAGAAAAGGAATGGAACAACAATTTAGAATCATTGTTATCATTTATGGAACAAGTTCATAAAGGTATAAAAGGCCATGTTACAAATTCAGCTGGGGAGCCAATCCAAAAAGCTAAAATTGTGGTTGAAGGGATCAATCATAATGTAACATCTATCAAAAATGGAGATTATTGGAGATTGCTTACACCAGGAACATATAACATAATGGTTGTGGCTGAGGGTTATGAAATTGCAAGGAAATCAAATATTGTCATTCCTAATGGTGATGCGAAAATTGTAAACTTTGTCTTAAAGAGAAAAAACCAGGACCTTTTGTCAACTACTCTTCCTACTAAAGTAAATTCTGTACGTCATGTGACCCATGGATTTGTGACTCGCAGACAAGAAAGTACTTCAGATAATGAAGATCAGCATTTCAATGTATCTACACCATCTGTGCAGGTTTTCAAGAAAGCTCAGATCCAATCGGCTATGAATTTGCTACCATTGGAAACATCACAAGTCAAAGAAATGTTCAAAATGACAAAAGAGCCTGTAGATATAAAGCACCACAATTACCAAAGCATGGTTAAATATTTGAATCAGATTGTTGCCAAGTATCCTAAAATAACAAGGCTTTATAGTATTGGAAAGTCAGTAAAAGGTAGGGACCTTTGGGTAATGGAAATTTCTGATAACCCAGGGATTCATGAGGTAGGTGAACCAGAATTCAGGTATATTGCAAACATGCATGGGAATGAAGTTGTTGGTAGAGAATGTTTGTTATATCTCATGGATTTTCTTTGTAAGAACTATGGTTCAATGGTGGCTGTAACAAGCATTATTGATAATACCAGGATTCATTTAATGCCTTCCATGAATCCAGATGGCTATGAAGTTTCTGTTGAAGGAACACAACAGGCTGGACCTGGAAGGCCAAATGCAAATGGGGTTGACTTAAACAGAGATTTCCCTGACCAGTTTGACAAGAAGGCTGATAAGCATGTTTTTCAAACAGAGACTAAGGCTGTTATTGAGTGGATCAAAAATGGTTCATTTGTTCTGAGTGCCAACTTACATGGAGGTGCCCTTGTTGTGAATTATCCATTTGATGACACTCTGACAGGACAAGAAGCCTTAAACCCAACACCTGATAATGATCTTTTTAAGCACCTTGCCATTGTGTATTCTGAAGCCCATCCGATAATGTCAGTTGGCAAAGCATGTCCAGATAATGAGATTCAGCAGCCATTTAGGAATGGTATTACAAATGGAGCCCAATGGTATAATGTTAAAGGGGGAATGCAGGATTATAATTATCTTCATTCAAATGACTTTGAGGTAACCGTTGAGATGGGTTGTTATAAGTTTCCACCTGCTTCTGCAATGTTGGCTTATTGGAATAGCAACAAAGTTCCTTTGGTGCGTTTCATCATGGAATGTCACAAAGGAGTCAAAGGAATGGTTGTAGACAGCCAAGGGAACGGTATTCCTGATGCTCTAATTTATGTCAGCGGGATACAGCACAATATGAAATCATTAAAAGCTGGTGATTATTACAGGTTGCTTTTGCCAGGAACTTATAATGTAACTATCCGTGCCAAAGGTTTTTTCCCAACAACAAAAGAAGTTATTGTAAAAGATGGTCTGGCTACAGTGCAAGACTTCCAGCTGAATGAAATCTCCAAGACCCAATCTACTACGCAAGAAAGCATCATGAAGACAAAACCAAAGACAAGTTTAGCTAATGAAGCTAGTACAAAACCACTAGTTGCTAAATCGCATGCACCTTTGATTGAAACAACCAAAAGCACAGGTATGTGATGCTCAATTTTTTTCATAAAGAATTCCACTTTGCATTACATTATGTTATGATGTATGGCAGACATTTGATGCAGTGAATTTTTTTGATGAATCTTTCTTTTGGTCAAGCTCTTATCTGAAAGTTCTAGGGCCCAGCTTACAGATTAAATTCCAAAAATTCATTTTGTGGTCCTAAACCAGTTTGCCAGTTTTTTCAATATGTTTCACATTCATTCAAAATTCAGAATCAGATTCTTATCACGTGCGACCACAATACAGGGTGCTGTTAATTCTACAATCCAAATAACGTAGCCCCAAGACTAAGACAGCTCATTTTCTGAATGCGGAAAAATATTTCTTATTGTCTGCGGCTTTGTAATCAATAAGTAAGTATGTCATCACATATCAAGTGACAGTGCAATGAATGGCGGGCTTTGTAAGTATTTCCTTTTAGTGAGTATGAATCATAAAGAAAGATAAAGGATTTTCTTTTCAATGAGATCATTTGAGCCCTTTTGAAACAATTTCTAAGCTTATGTTGAGCCATCTTTGAACTGACAGGCCAGTCAGATTTAGGGAGACAACAAAATTGCTAATGATGAAAGAAAAGTGTCACTTGAATATGGTGGTTTCTTATTAATAGCAGTCAGTGGGACAAATAAAACATAGGGTCATTGGTTACCCGGATCTGCCGATTTAGCATAGAATGACCCGGCTGTCTTTTCAACCTTATTTCAATCAAATAGGGTATCACCTGACTAGGTGGGGTTCTTAACTTTGGTGACATGTTGGTAGTTCACGATACAAAAGAGTCTACCAGCTGGTTTTATTGTGAATAATTGGATCTTGTTATATCTGTACAACATGACAGCAATGTTTAGATCTGAAAGGTAGCAAGGTGGTCCAAAGACCAGTCTCCTTTTGTAAGACATAAAGTACTATTTTTGCATAAACTTGACCTGGTTACTTATGTTTTGAAATTTTATGGCAATGGCAGACAGCATGTTTTCTCAATTTATTTAGATTACAGATTCATAGTTTTTATTTTCAACTACTAGTAAACCAAGATTCTATCTCAATTTTAGCAACTTCAACAAATACTTGGAGGTATCATAGTTATGACCAACTTGTAAAGTACTTGCAAGACCATGAGCAACATTTTCCAGATCTTGTCACAGTCTCTCAGATTGGCACTAGCAAAGGTGGTAAGGTTATATACTCAGTTGTTGTAACAAACAATGTTGGCAAAGGCAGTGTTTCTAAACCAAATATAGGTTTTCTTGGAACACTTCATGGCTATGATGTTATTGGACAAGAAATATCATTGATGTTTCTGCATCAGTTAACAAAGAAATTCAAAGAGGGCAATTCAAGAGTCAGCCAGTTGCTTAATCATGTGAGGATTCACATAATCCCTAATTCAAATGTTGATGGTTTATCTAGAGCTCAGAAGGGTGACTGCAATGGAACATTGTACAGCGGGGAAGATTTTTACAACAGCTTTGACAAGAAAAAGAATGAATTGGAGGAACTGGAAGTAAGAATAAATTTTTGCATTTAAACATCAGTTGGCCAGATAGTGTTGCATTTTTTGTTAACTTGAGAAGGTACTGAAAAATATATAGAAGACTGCTAATTTTTGGAGCCTGTTAATGATGAAACTTTGCTGAAATCTTGTAATTTTAACATCAAAGATTAATTTTAATTTAAAACATCAAAGAAACGAATATGTTTCCTCCCAGTAAAAGTAATTTATCATCAAACTTAAGGCATATTCAATTGACTTTGAACAACATTTCCAGATTGTTATGGATTTTAAAGGGGCTAGCTGGCCATTGATGCCATTTTCATTAAATAAGGCCAACAGCCTCATTGAATATTATCATTCAAATATAACAGGTATGTATTGCATACCTTTTTTATTTCACTAATTTCTTCTTTTTCTATTAGTTATATTAGTTTTGTTAAATTAGTTATCCTTTTCTATTTTAGATAAGTGAAAACATCCAACCAGTAGAAGTGCAAGCTATAAAGAGATGGATGACCAAAAACAATTTTTTGTTTTCTGCTATCTTAGAAGCTGGGGATCTTGTTGTGAGGTAAATATTTGGCAATATTATAAGCCTTTTTAAAAGCATTTCTTCTTAGAACTCAAAAGATCAAGCTTATACATTATGAAATATAGTATATGGTGTTTCAGTTTTATTTGCAGACATTCTAAACCAAGAACATTGAAAATTGGGAAATTTTTAATATATTCCTGTGAAGTAATCAAATTTGGTACAATGCAATACCTGACTAGATTTTTTAACAAATTCCACAAAATTGTTTTTCTTGCAAAAATTAATCCCCTTAAGACCTTGGGTAGGTGATAATCTCCAAAAGTGAAGTGAAACTTTATCTCTTACCTCTGAATTCAAGATTGTTTTCTTTATTTTACCTTGCTATATGAATACAGCATTTTGTTGAAATTATCTTTGTAATGCATATCAGGTTTCTATAAAAGTGTGAAAACATTGGCAATCAAAAAGATTGAGATGACAGAAACATTCCAATGCACCATGTATATACTCAAGTTGAATTGAATGTTCTTTGTTTTAACACATACACGCAGACTACGTTTTTGCAATGCAATTCATCAGAATAATTTATGTTGTAATAAGGGGTCAATCATACTTTTGTTGCTAATTAAATTGTTGCTCTTTTATTTTGTGACATAATTTACCAAAAAAATCAATGGAGCGTCTCAATAAAACAAATGAACTTATGAATGATGAAAATATGAAAATTTAAATGTAAAATTTAAGTGAAAATGGGGAAAATGTAAAAAATGTAAATTGTGAGTGGATGTAAAAAATTGTCTTCTGATTGACTAAACAATGTCCATCTTTGATCACGGAAAAAAGTCTGCTTGTCCACCTCCCTAACAAGAAGAAAAATGAATTTGGTAAAATACAGTGACAAACTTCACATACACTTGTGTATATTTTCTTCTTTTGTGCAACATGTTTTTTTTAAATTAATGAAATGATGATATTTATTTATACTGGATGATCTTTTCAGTAAAGATGTTACTGCTATCAGCAAGGATCATGTTAGAATTAGAGTTTTAAAGTAAAAAGATCAGACTTAAAAGAGATGTTCAACCTTTGTCAGAGCCCATTATATTGATAAGTCGGTCTGATATAAATTTTAACAAGATAGATTGCCCATCTGCTGCAAAATCTAATTTTTATAAACCTTTTTTGCAGATATCCTCTGGATGAGGCAGTCAAGTCAGATTCAAGAATTAAAGATGAAGTAACTGCTGATGATGACATTTTCAAGTATTTGGCACATGTGTATGCCAGTACCAATCCAACTATTAAAAATGGCAATGGCTGTTTACCATTCAATGCTGTGAAATACCAAGGGGGTATTGTCAAGGGTTTGCAGTGGAAGCAACAACAACATACCCTACCAACATATGCATACACTGTTCTAAACTCACTTCAGTTGTCTCTGCATATTTCATGTTGCCACTTTCCAGAAGAGTCTGAGCTGACAGCAATTTGGCAAGCAAACAAGGAGCCTTTGGTATCTTTAGCTGAACAGGGGATGTCTTACATTCATGGCTACATCAGAAGCCACAAAAACAAGCCCTTGAAATTGGCTTCAATAACCTTTGAAAACAGCAATATGTATGCTAATGTTAGCAATAACAGTGAATTTTATAAGTACTTGCCTCCTGGAACTTACAGTATCACTGCACATAATCCCCATTTTGAAAGCCGTTCAAAAACTATTTCACTGCAAAAGGAGAAGCCAATCAATTTGCCGTTCTATTTGCTTACCAACCCACACTATCACATCCACTCCTTTGATGAAATGGAACAAACTTTGAAAAGACTCAATGCAGAGTATCCATCAATCACTAGACTGTACTCAATAGGGGAGTCTGTGCATGGCAGAGATTTGTGGGTATTAGAGATTAGCGATAACCCAGGGGTGCATGAAGCTGGAGAGCCTGAATTGCATTATGTTGCAGGTATACTCACATTTACCCATTTTTGTAATTCATGTTTTTTTCCATCACAGCCAGAGGTGGATACTTGGTCAAATATTGGGGGGGCAAGACTTTTGTTTTAATAAGATGACATCACATTTCCCATTCTTTTAGAACACAAGACCATTGTCCTCTAAAGTATTGGGGGCTGTGGCCCCCCTCGCCCCCCCCCCAAGTGTCCGCTACTGATCAGCATAGGCTCATAATTTTTTCATTACTCACAAATCATCCATTGTTGATAAGGTGTGCAAGGCTATTTATTTTTATTGTGGTTGTTTTGCATTGATATCAACTCATTTTGAACAATATTGGTTCTGATGCATCATATGGTTTTCGTGCCAGACGATTTTCTGTTTATATGGCAACAAAGAATTCTTGTGCATATCACAAATAACAGGTAAATCCTCTTGTGAAAACAAGATTTTACTCTAAAACATCACCAAACCTGAATAGTTGTTATGAGTGAATTGAGTTAGGAAATGCTATAGAAGATGAGTCCAGTATTTTGTGATTAAAATAACTTTTTCATCAATTAAAATATAAATGCTGATCACTGATTGTTATATCAAATACCTATCAAAGATCAACTGCTGATTGTAGATTCCCAAATCTACTATATTTGAATCATTCCTCCAATAGAATCAGGTATAATGCATATAAGGCGCGAAGGTTCCTTTTTTTCTGAAAATAATTTTACAATTCCTCTGCAATTTAGCTATCTTACATTTTTTTAACTTTAGAAGAGCTATTTTCACATCTTTAACTATTTTTCTTCATTATTTTTCAGGTTTGCATGGAAATGAAATAGTTGGTCGTGAACTTTTGATGTTATTAAGCGAACACTTATGCAAGAGCTATGGACATGACAAATCTATAGATAGCCTTGTTAATAACACGCGAATTCACATTTTGCCAATGCTGAATCCAGATGGAGCTGCTGAAGCTGTTGAAGGCGACTGTAGCTCAGAGAGGGGAAAATTAAATGCAAATGGAGTTGACCTTAACAGTGATTTTGGTATGGTTATTGTGATTTTGTCATGTCTATTTTTATTTTTATTGATTTGTACTCAGTCCATCTTATGTTAATGTTGACTTTCTGTTTACATTGACTACCAGACTTCTTGAATTATTATCCTGCTAAACTAAGTGCTAAGATGATGCTAAAGTTACCTGTGATATATTTTCCCTGTGGTCTGTTTGCTTTTAGCTCTCTGTGCAAAATGTAAGCTGTTAGAAAAATTTTACAAAGTGAGTTTCTTGGGCCAATAGAAAAGTAGGTGTAGAATGGACTAACAAGTATTTTCTGATAATAGCTTCTCCCTGAATCTGAAACCTCGTTCTATATTGTTGAGGTAAATTGTTGAGTCATTACTTTATGGGAAAACCGCCCTCCACAAACCCGCATAATTTGCACCACTAACACCCTTCACTCAATGGTCCTATTAGTTTGCCTAATTAGCGTTTAGTAGTCTCTGGAGTGTTGCCAGTGTCGAAAATCACCAAGAGATAAAAAACTTGTCTTATAGCAAGCAATTTTGTTTTGCATCTAGAAGAGTTCTCAATCAAATATCTGATACTGTAAATCCACAAATTGCTTCCCTTTCTTGTTTAAGATCCCCTGTCCCTTATGTAATTACCATACAGAAAGACTTGTGGTACATTTTTGTATTGATTTTGTTTTGTCTGCATTTAGGTTCCAGCAAGGCATCTAAAATGCAGCCAGAATCAAAAGCTGTAAGAGACTGGATGAACTCTATACCTTTCACTTTGTCAGCTATTTTGCAAGGTGGTTCCCTTGTTGTCAGCTACCCTTATGACTCAAGTCCATCAGGTCTCCCTGAAGTGAATCCTACCCAAGATGATGATATATTCAAGTTCATCTCAAGTCAGTATTCAAGTCTACATCCAACCATGCATCATGGGAGGCCGTTTTGCCCTGGCCCCAATGTTAATGATCACTTTCCGAATGGAATTGTGAATGGTGCAAAGTTAGATACTAAGAAAGGAACAATGCAGGACTTTAGTTATGACAATATGGGCACATTTGGAGTGACAATTAAGACAGGATGTTGCAAGTACCCTTCTTTTGGTGAGCTGCAGCATCACTGGAAAGCACACAAAGTACCTTTGATAAATTTCATAAGCCAGGTTTGTGTGTGAAAGCTTCAATCTATTCGATTAACTACTTGATATGCTGATGCTTTGGTTAATTCTTTTGGTGATTTGGTGATTTTTTATTTAAGATATTCTACATTCTGAGGAAATATTTGGCTATATGTATTGATAAAGTTTTACACTGCATTTTGTCATAGATCCATAGAGGTATAAGAGGATTTGTGTTTGATGCTGAAACTATGCAAGGGATACCAGGTGCTATTATAAAGATAAATGGACATGATCACAATGTCAAATCTGCTGCCAATGGGGACTACTGGAGGCTTTTACTTCCTGGAACCTATAGGGTTTCATCATCAGCAGACAATTATGAGGAGAAAGACTTCCTAGTGCATATCAATAGCGAAAAGAAGGTGAAAACAGTTAATTTTGTGCTGCAGAGAAAAGCAAAGATCATGGGAATCCGACCTTTGATATTTGTCTCTCTATCAGCATCTGCGGTATTGGTTTTTGCTATGATTGTATACCTTGTTTGGAGATTCTGTTTGTATAGAAAAAGGCGAAAGGGGTTTCTGCGAATGGACAAGAGCAGGATGTATAAAGAGGAGTTCTTTGACGACATGGGTCATAAAACATTTAATTCTAAAAACTTATTGACAGGAGTTTACTCAGATGAATCTGATGCAGAAGAGGAAGTAATATTTTTTGATGAAAACAGAACCTAGAAAAGAACAGCAAATTTGTATGTTTATACTTTAGATTTTGATTTTTGGTCTAGGATTTTTCATTGAATGAATTTTTGATACTTTTGAGTTGAATTAAATGGTTATGACAAGTAGGGCAGTGTTTATACTATCTTAGATGTTGGAATTTTTGTTTTGAACACTTGTATTTCCTATACAGTCAAACTGGCATCAGTAAGCAAATCAAGTATTACATAACTTTGGCAACTTTGACCCTGTCCCAGTCCAATTGGTGTAAGTCCTGTCACATTTCACATAATTCAGATTTTTTAAATTGGTTATTTGTAGTCAGATATTTTATGTGAAACATTTTTTATCTCTGTTTTGAAAAAGTCAGACTGAGCAAGAAAACAAAGATATTGTATTTTTCAATTTCCATGGCTCCCTTGAGAAACACATCCCTGACAATCTTTGTTTCTGTGCAGGCATTAATTAGATTACATATTGAATTGATAACATTTGCAGGTTTTTTACTCTTTTGAGCTTGATATCGTTTTCAAATGTCAAATTTGTTTTTTTTCCTCTATGGGGCTTCATTTCTGTTTTTCATACATGTAGGTGGGGTTTACATAAATGTACCAATTTGTCTGGACCATAGAGATCTACTCATGCAACTTTGACTGTCAACCCAAATTCCTAAAAAAACTGACATCTACATACACTTTCCATTCCACACCCATGTATCATGTTAGTTTTGAACTGTTGATCTTTTGAGTCGTCAAATATTGATAAATTCGAAGCTAAAGCCTTTTAAGGAGCTTAAACCACTACACAACAAAGTACTTTTTATTTATCTTCCAGTCACCTCCCTACAACTTGCATAATGTAAACACTAGTATGTATTTCATTGTAGAGCCAACAGCTTTAGGTTTTGTCTGATGTATTTTTCTAATAGTATTATGCATTGACACAATTAATATAGCTTATTTCCTAAATATTTTCTCGTAATGGCTAAAGGGGTATTTGTTGTTGTTATTCTGTCTATTCTCAAGTAAATAAAAGTTTTACAGTATAAATTCACTGTAATGAATGCTGGGGTGCTCATTTAATTTTTGGCCTCAGAGTGGGGGCACTCATTAGAGAGGGATGCCCATTGAAACAAAAATAGAATTTGTAAATGCCAGCAATAGCTGATTTACAAAAATTAGTATTCTATAGGATAACAACTGTTATAGGCATAATATATACATTATTTCAATTACTTTAGAGTCTGAACCCTTCATGATTTGCATAAATACTGGAGCTCTATTATGTTTCAACTGATGGCTATTGTGATTATATGCTGATCTCCATCTGTCTAGTTTATGATATTTGGTGGATGCCCATTTGAGAGGGGGTGCTCATTCAATTTTTGCTTACAATAGAGGATGTTCATTGGATTGGTAGTGCTTATTAAAGAGAATATGACCTGTTGTAGAGTTGTGAAATGGGAGGTATTACAAAACAGTATGACAGCAAGATCCTAAAACAAACATTTTGTCAACTACCATTCCAGATACAAGATTGGAAACAAAACACAAAATATTTGAGTTTTCACCTTTTCATTTGAGCTTATGTAGAGAAAAGCAAGGCTATTTACACAATTTACATATACAATTTGGTTATTCTAACTTGCTAAAAGTTTCTCATCCTTTCAAATACTAGAAGCATATGCTAAATTTTAAATATGACAAGTAAGATCTGCTGGATGGTGCATTAAAATATTAAATAGAAAACTGAATGATATAATTTCCCACTAATGAACCAACAACCAAGTCTCTTTAGATTTCTTCTAACTGTGTCTTCTTAAATGTTATAATCATGCCAAACACTGCAATAAAAAGAAAATTGAAAACAGAATGTAATCTATTTGTCAATATATTGCTTTATGTCAATGGCAAAGTTCACAAGGAACATGTCATGCAGACATCAAATCTCATGGTATGTAATGCTGCATACGATCTGAATGTTGAAATGAAATACAAGTCCGGATATGGATTAGAAATAACTTATATCAATAGCTGTATTAATATGACTTTTATCAAAGGGTAGAACATGGATACATAACTTACATTTATGGTTGTTGATTGATTTAAGCAAGTTAACTTCAATCTAAACTTATCTTCCTTTGAACTGTTTACCAATATTTGTTTGTCAACATTTGTAATTAATTTTGTGTTCTTCAAGAGCACAAAGAGTTTGTTGATGTTCCTCATAAAACTTTCAATAGAATCTTACCATTCCAGATATCTATCATCATGGATATTTTCTTCAATTATTCTCTTAACATCTTTCGGTGGATTAAGTCCAAAATTATTTGCTCTCTCCCACCGCTCCAGTCTTCTCATACCTTTAAAAAAACAAATATGTTTATTTAAAAATGACATTAGTTCTATTTATGTTATGTTTAAATGACTGGAAAATATATAGGTTCTTTGTATGTAACTGCAATCCAAACAAATCAAAAAGCACAAACGACAACCAGGATTACATTTGAAAAGTTCAAAATGTTGTCTAGTGTCTCTTGAACTTCATAGCAATATTATTAGAAAACAAACTGATTAGGAGATTAGTTCAATTTCGAATTTTTACAGAAATTCTTTAATGTAAGGTTTATCAAAAGATATTTTTTTAATTGTTATATGTTGATCTTACCAATACATGGCCCATATTCTGCTTCCAAATCAAAGTTTCTTAGAATCCCAAAGTCGTTATCTTCAGACTTTTGCTTGTAGTCTGCAATGAAAGAAAATTAGGTCTTACCATTTGAGACAAAGAAACTCCATTCTCCAGCCTGTCACATAAAGAGAATTCCTGAAATTTCAATGCTAATTCATTGACAATCTTTACACCCTTTCTACTACCCATAAGCAAAATGACATATTCCTATTAAAAGTGTTATTAAAAAGTTTGGACAATTTTCCAGTAATTCTCTTTAAGTATTAGTTCTCTTTGTGATGCAATTTGATGAGAAAATCTGACTGAGCCAGATCCAAAATAAATCAATTAACTGGGTGCTAATGAAAATAAACCACACAGAGAAACAATGTCTTGAATGAGGCAGGGTAGATATGCAACGAACTCCTTTCCTTACCCCTCTTTTCGTCGCGACTTTCCTTTACATTTTCGATGAAAGTTTTACTATCTTCTGGTTTTATGTATTGCCTTTTTTCTGCTG
Organism: Rhopilema esculentum; assembly: GCF_013076305.1. Next base: position 2,855,323 of record NW_027019317.1, read on the forward strand.
ATGTATTCTTTACCTGTTTGAAGGTATCGGTGATAAGTTTGGTAGACATGATCGTTGGTGAAGGCCTGCTCAGCTGATTCCGACACCTTTGTTTATGGTTATTGCGCCTCCCTGGTGATCCATGACGTCATTGAAACAATAAACTGTTTGTTCTTATGACACGTTTTGCCTCTTCTTGGTAAAGAGACTATTTTGAAAACGACTCGCCGAAAGCAAAATTTGGGGAAACTCCGGTTTGAAAATTATAAATTAAAATTGCTGCTGAAGAGATTGAAACGCGCGAGCAAAATGCCAACTGGACATGGAAAAAGCAGGACGTCAGCAAATGCACCAGATAGTACTGGCATTTCAGTGAATGAGAAGATTTTAAGGGAATGTCATGAACTTTATGTGGATAAAACGTCACCAGAAAGAGGTATTTTTCTTGTTCAGCTTTCAACACACTGATTTGAGGTTTATTATAAGTTTCCTGTCTATAAATTGGACCTAATATTTGATGTTTCTCATATCATTTTCTTCCCTGAAAGAAATGCCGTTTCATATTCCACCTTATAATGCCTAACACTGAACAGCCTAAGGGGCATACAAATCAAATAGTGATTAAGAAATTTGCATAATGCTAAAACAAATTTTACCATTTTCATAAGTTATCTTTAGAAAAGAGTAGGCCTAGCCTAGCATCCTCGATTAGCCTAGCAACCGCGAGAGTTCCTTCTCAAGAAATTACCCTGGATACTACCTGCTTCACAATTATATCAATATTGTTTCTGTAATTTTGTCCTAGAATCTTCTAGATTCTATTGCTAAAAACTACTAGATTCTGAGTTACTTCTATGTATTGTATTGTATGAAGAGAAGTATCTAAACAATGAAATAATACCGAAGAACTGAATGAAACATGAATGAAGTTTTACTATTTTTCAGTCTACCTTAAAAATAAACTGTTATTCTCTCCCAAAAGTAAACTGTCATCCTTTTCTTTGCCTCCCACTTTATATCTACCTTTCCATCTGATTTATTAATATAGAGCAGCAAACTATTCAGCTTTTTAACCATAAAGATGAGGCTATAAACAAACAGCAAATAAAGTAAATGCATTGTTTTTTAGATTATGCTGCTGTTGTAATTGAGATTTTTAGGATATAACTTCACATTTGTCATTAATTCCAAATGGGTTAGAATTTCATAAAATTTTTTTGTTTAAATATTTTTTTACAGGTTCAAGGGCACTTAATTTTGAATTTTTCTACCTACAAATATATCTGATGGCAAAAAAAGAAGCAGATCATTTTTAACATGCAGCACTAATGCACTAGGACACTGATCCTTACCCAAACCCTATTAACATGTATGGCTTCATATGATAGTCCCCCCAAAGAAGTATAATAGTGCATTAGTATCTTAACATTCTTACTAGGGGGCAATTGCCTCGAACATATTATTCTTATCAAGACAAAAGACTATAATTGTTCCCTTGACCATTCAAAATTCCCAAGCTGAAGTCCATATTAAAATTTTATGAGAAAAAGTGCTTAACATACATCTAGGGAATTTCTTGGGAAGGAGCTCCCTCAATAGATAAATGAATGATTGAAGCCCCTGAACTGAAAATTTATTATTTATGTATGTATAGAATAATAAAATCTGTTGTTTCTAATATTTATTTGTAATATTTATGTTAAATTCTTTGTTTCGTAATGTTTTGTTGAAGCAAGGCCTTTTTTGAATTTTTCTTGACCTGTTTTCTTCCGGTATATTCACTTTAATTTTCTCCTGATTGAGCCATTCTTATTACTCTTTATTATCTTTTTTATAGGCCTTGTGTATATAGCAGATACTGTTGGAATATCTTTGCTTGCACCAAGAAAGAAGATAACAGTTATGCTTATGGGAAACCACTCAGCAGGAAAAAGTTCCTTTATTAACTGGTTAATATCTAAACAATCTTTTGGTGTTACAGAAATTTACCATGGCTTTGAAAAAAGCAAACATTTGAGTATACTAAAGCTCGAAAAACATAAGCACAAAAAACACTTTATTGTTTAGACAGAAGGAGTTGTTTCACCTTAGCACTCTATTGGTAACATTCTCAATAGGCAAGCAGCACTGATTGGGCAACCCCAACAGTCATGTGCTAATGTTTCTGATTGGCCTATTTTGATCCACAACTAGGTATATATGTATTTCCTAATGTAGAGTTTTTTATCTTTGTTCTGACAATTTATACTCTGCAGAGTGTCAGACAAAAAGTCAACCTCTTTTTCGCTCTCTATCCTTGAAACTTAAGATCTATTCTTCATTTCAATGAGCCACTTTCTCATTTCCATTGCCAGGTATGTTGAAGAACATATCCAGAAAACTGGTGTTGCAATTGAAACCCAAGGCTTCACATTTATTACCAGTGGAAAGAAAAGAGAATCACTCACTGTAAGGAAATCTGGGGTTCTGGCAGATCATTGACATTCAGAAATTGATTGACGCTCATAAATATTTCATTCACCAATTGATTAACGATTTGATGTGGATATTTAGAATCTAATCCTCTAACTTATGGGTAGAAAAAGATGGTTCTATGCTCCCACATACCAATTGGTCTAGAGCTCTATCTTCACAGCATCAAGCAGTATATAACAGACCAGAAACATTTATGAAATTCTATCTAATGAAATTACTGTACCAGTCATTCATAAAGTGCTCTAGGTCGTCATGAATAACCAGTTGCCTGATGATCACATCAAGTGTGAAATTTGAATGAGCAACTTAGAACTGTCCTGTTCTATTCACGAAATAGTGTACCTTTCTATCTATATGTATATTAGAAGGCAATTTCCAAAATTTCCCTCTAGTACCAAAATATTACTTTTTCCCTACAAGAAACATCAAATAACTTTTTAACTTTCCTTTTCTGATAAAGCCACTCACTTTATGATGTTTATAGAGTGTTTATGATTACCAGTTTTATAGCGCCTATACATAAATTTTTGTTTGAGATAAGCACAAAGCACTATGCTTTACAATTCAATGGCAGATCTTACAAGTATTCATTGTTCAGAAACATGAATTGATAAATATATTAAAGTTTTTTCAGAGTGGCCAAGGTTCATTGAGACAGGGCGGTTATACACTCACAAAAAGAGCTGCATAACATATTGACCATTTTTTCTTACATAGGGAAATGCAACATTCCATTTGTTCCCTCACTTCAAGCCTCTGCAAGAAATTGAAGGTAAATTTGCATTTAATGCTTGTAGTTAAACAATAGGTTGGTGAATTTGTTTTTCTTATCATTTGTTAAGTCCTAGCAACTCTTATAATTCTCTTATTATTCTATTGCTTTTTTAATTAGCAAAATGATGAAATCATTAAATTCTTTGTTTAGAATTTTATAATTTTTAGCCTATGTTCGTCAGAATGATTAATTCTATAAAATGTTGCTGTGTGTAAAGAATGGAACAGAGAATAGCCACATGCCCATGTCCTCATTAATCACTTTAGTTTGACCTTGGTTGTAAAATCATAAACAAAAACATTAGTAATCTTTTAGTACATTTCAGTCACCTCTGGCTGTGAAGATTTTGGAAATTTTATAGATTCTTTGGGACTCAATTGTCCAAGTTTTCACAATCTTCAAGTTTTCACTATTTTGTCAGTAAATGATACCATTTCATAAAACTATTTTCCAGCATCATGAACCATCATGTTTTACTTAAATGCTTGAAAACTATGTGTTGATGTTGTAGACTTCATAGCAACCAGCCTTGTTTAGCTTACTTCATAGCAACCAGACTGAGCCCTTACTTTTCTTTCACTTGTTTATTTCATATATAACAGGGAAACTTTGAAAAGTAGCATTTAGACATATAGTGTTATACTTCAACAAAGGTTTTTCAATTTATTAACTAGCATTTGTTTATTTGTTTTGAGGAGTCAGAGATTATGTATCAACTGAAATTTCTACATCAAAGCAGAAGAAGTTCAATTTAGTGATGTTTGTTGATACACCAGGCTTGGTGGATGGGGATATGCTCTACCCATTTGATGTCAACAAGTCAATTGAATGGCTAGGTGAGTAAACACAGTTATTGCCCAACATCATGCCTGAAGAATAAGAATGCTATACATTCTCGATGAAAGGTCCTTTATCTTTACTTTCTCAAAATCTCTGCATGTCCATATGAAAATATTGTTTGCTTCAGTCCATTTTATTTACTCTGATTAACCCCTCTATTTTTAACTTTTTTGAAGTTTGTTTTATTTACATTTGGTTGCTTTTCGTTGGTTTGCATTGTTCCTGCCTCAGTTTATTCAATGCATGATTTATAGCATTGGGGGAATGGCCTTATCCAGCATTTCTTCCTTTTTCTAGATGTTTGTAGAAGGTGCCCCTTTTTCTGAGACACAGTGGCCTTCCCGTGCCCATCAGCTTTGGAAGGCTTCTGAGGTCCCTCTGCATCTCGCTACTTTAGTTGTTCACTTTAACCTAGAGGACCAAATAACACAGTGCATTTATTTTTAATCCGCCTTTTGATGTTCTTTTGCCAGGATGAGAGCAGATTATATGGAACAGAAACTTAGCAACCCATGTTTATTCTTAAAAGGAATATTATGTGAATTTAATTTTCATTCTGGAAGTATAGCAATTTAGAATGGCATTGACTATTATCTAAACTTTTTGTTTCAGGGGGACTGTGTGATTTGATATTTTGCTTCTTTGATCCGATTGGACAAGCTCTTTGCAAACGCACATTGAACATTGTTGGTAAGTGTACATGTTTTAGTAAAAGTGTGTAATATGTGATGAATGATGTAAAGATAAAATGTTGATCAAATGTTTCCAAAGATGCAGTACCTTCTCATCACATGACATGTTAACCTATAAAGTCCTCTTTTAACATTGTGAAACTAAACCTGAAACTCTCTTTGTGAATCCGGCCTCTTGTAAAGCGACAACAGTACAACACATCGCACTTTCATCCATTACACGACAATGATATTTTCTTAGGCAACTTTACAATTGTTGAACGTTTAATGGGTGGTATTTTTTAATTACCCCCTGTAATACCCCTGATATAGATCTGCTCGGAGTGTCCATGCTGAGTTTGAGAATATCCGTTCCTATCTGTTTGTGGAACAACTAATGTAAAAGACCTGTAATATGAACGCAATTTAGTCGGATGCGTTTTGGGTTCACTAAACCGCCTGCGATAGATTTATTGGGTAAGGTCAAGCCAAGTTTATCTGCCTAAACTTTTAGTGTAAATATAAACGCTATAAGTCGCATTACTTTTGAATCCATCAAGCGTTGTACATTTTGGTTTTTGTGTTAAGCCCCTCTTTTTTTATTAAAGAGCGATTGAATGAACATGACTCAGATAAAATCAGATTCTTTCTGAGCAAAGCTGATACTGCTGGAACTGAAAGTGACCGTCAAAGAGTTCTGATGCAAATTACACAAGAACTGTGCAAGCGGCCTGGTCTCAACAAATGTGGGTTCGACATGCCCACTATTTACATCCCATCTCTGACGGACAGGGTAAGAGAGCCATTTTATTTCTTGTAATAATACTTTACTTTATTTCTTGTAATAATACTTTACTTTTGATAAGTGCCTGACGTACCAAGATTAGTTTCTAAGGTTACAATTTTCTTTAGATCTATGAAAATTATAAGTTTGTGTAATGAAAATGTTTAACTTGTAGTTGATTTATATCAGAATTTTCCTGCGGTTATGAGATGAATTATACCAAGCTGCTCCTCCCTTTTCCTTGCAACATTTAAAAATCGCACAAATCTCAGTTTCTTGCTTCTCCTGTTTCATTTCACACTCTCTTCTCTCCTCAGCCACGCTGCGAAAATAATATCGATGCTGTATGCAAGGCGATTGAGAAAACTATCAACCAAACAATTCAGAATACTTTAAACACTTTGGAAAAGGATTGTTTTGCAATTACGTCTAAAATCAATGAAATTGTTGAAGCCGACACGTAAGTGCATCTCAATTCAATTTATTTTTAAAGAACTGTTTCTTATCACGTGGCCTTTTTACTTTGAGGCAATCGACAGATACTGAAGCGGCTTAAGCCATCTCTCAATCAAAAAAACCAATCAATAAGCGTGATTCCACTCAGACCTTTAGTGATTGGCCAAAGGTAGATTGACAGATTGCTAAGTCACAATTTCCAATGCCAAGCTTTTGCTAAGGACATTTGTTTGAATTCAACGACCGTGAGCTAGCGAAATTTTATTCATACATGTTTCTGTAACTGATTAAAACTGAAGCTGTGGTAGGCCAAGTCCCTTGGCTCGAATCTAAAGCTTTTTTGTGCGCAAGCAACCTCAAAGTTATGTGGAAACTTTAGCCGGTTGGATTAAACTGAAATATTATATCGAAGTCATACCCAATAAAACCACTGTAGAAGACCTTAAAGATCAAATTGTTCTTGCAATAATATTTGATTTTGCGGTCCACTTATTTCAGAATTTTTTTATTTCTTCCCATCCCCCGGAAAATTGTTTATTACAAGATTTTCTTTAAAATTTTTATTTCTTTGCAGGAGGGCATGGGAGCATAATGTGAAGACAAAGCTGTTTAGCTGGTTTTTTTCTCTTCTTTCGTTTGTGCTAGCACTTTTTGCAGCTTTCAGTTTTCTAGCTGACACCCGCAAGTTTGATAATCCACTTCAACCTTATTTGGTAAGGCACGCACAACTTTATTTTCTTAAACAAAAACAAACTTTCTATTCCTGGCGGACATTTCAAATACGATTTGTTGTTTGTCATTTTCGTTATAGCGCATAATCTGACCCTAGGCGACCGGTGATTCGCTTACTCGGTCAACCAAATCCCTGGCATGTATGACACCAGGTTTATCGGTTTATCATATCCAGATCCGCTTTCTCCGCCCCACTTTAATCTTTCATATCAGTCAGTATATTTCGCGATGCAATTCAAGCATTTAGCAAAAGCTGACAAGCTCACAAGTAATTTTTTGAACTGAAACTCATAGATAGGATGATTTAGTTTATATTGGAACTGTAATGTTTGAATTTTTTTCACTGTTTTCAGTTATTTGTCAAATGTACCGTGGCCTTAATTTGCTCTACAATGCAAATCTACACTACTGTTTTCCATACTAAATTATCAGAATTTCAATAATTTTCTTTCTGGCTTATTCTTCAAACCCTCATCCTGTAGAATTGCTTTGCATATTTCTATCATTTCTTTTTCAACATTTGAAAATAATTTCATGCCACCTGCCACCACAATGTAGGAAGCTGTTTTTATTGATAATGCGTCAGATCCTTTTAGTTATGGTATTTGAAATTTTTTCTGTTAGTTTTGATTTTGTTGCATTGATGTATACTTTTAGGACCATATTGACAAATTTTGGTCATCAATACCGGCGTCGTATCACTATCGTGGCAAAGTTGGAATCGCAATATTTGCATTTTTACTGTTTTTGATCTCAAGATTCTGGTCACGGTAAGTCGATATATTTGGAAACATCCCTAACTGCTGTGGAGATTGCATCTAGATTTAAAAAGAGGTGGAAACTACTTGTTGTGGAATTAGACTAGCTACAATCCCTGCCAAAAGTTCTTGGAACACCCTACAGTCAATAAACGATTTTTGAGAATTGAATGTTTCCGGCCGTACGACAGTAACACTCCTCCCCCTCCCCCCATAACAACATTGGTGGGAAACCATGTTACTTGAACCATTCGATGCAACTACATTGATTGTTTAAGCCCTGAACTGTTTTCATTAACATTGTTTCACGTAGAAAAGGGGCGGTAATGAAATATGCGAATTTATTGTGCCAAGACTTTTGGCAGGCATTGTACAAAACCCAAACCTAACACCAAGGAAAGTAATGCATGGTTGGAAAAGTAACTTTCTTAACTTCAATCGCGGTTTATTGGTGTTACACAAAGACTGTTTTTCTCGCTTAACTGCAGTACCTTTTTATACTTCATATTTGCATATAGAGGCTACAGGCTAGGCAATTTTTTGTTGACTGCTGCTTTGGTTTTTAAGCTAGTTTTTGAAACCTTAAGAAACGTTTTTTCACTTTTGTGAATTTATCATTCCATTTACCGAGTATAGAAGTATTTTTTTATCAACGCAGCTAATCCTGTTTTTCCTTTGTACGGAATGAGCTAAGTTTCGTTATCTGCCTTCTACTGAGCAAAAGCAGGGTTGTTTTTTTCACCACATGGACACCAATCGTCGTTTTTCTTTACAGAAGTAAATCAAGGCTTTCGCGAAGGCAGAAGAGGAGACTAGAAGAACAGAAAAGCTACGTTATGTCTCATGTAAAGCCAAAGAAGGTATTGTATGATTTCTGCTTGGTATACCAGAATGCTGAAGACTAAAAGCATGTTAACAACATGTTGAGTCGAATCATCGGGGTTTTTATTGACGGTAACAAGAACTGTCCAGGGCCTCCGACGAAGGCCTAGGCCCCCCTACTTTTTTGCCAAACAAAATAGTTTTTTCAAAATCTTTTGTTATGGGTGTTAAATTTTCCCTTGCCCCCCCCCCCCACTTTTCAACCTTTGTCTGAGCCCATGCTGTCTACTTACAATTTCCAATACTTTTTGTCAAAGCTCCATATTTGTAACATAAATCTTTATTTCAATTTCAATTATTGACTATGTCTTCAGCGCCGTGTCCTTAATTGAAATTACTCTCATTTGTCAAAGTCAAATTCCTCTCATTTGAAATTCCTTCAATGGTTTAAAATTGCTTCACATATTTCATCACAGGCCGGACAACCTGAAATATCTTTAATAAAATAAGAATCGAGTCCTTTTGCAGCTCTCTTGTATGAAGTGTATTATCAGTATATCAACAACAGTTAAGAGTTCAGTATACTATATTCAATTTCCCTGTTTAAAGCAAGGTTTTAGCTATTTGCATGGGTTTTGCATCCTAAAGCATTTCAGTTTATTACATTTTTGCAATTGCAAAAGCTTCCAGGCCTTGCCAGGATATTGTTTTCCCATTTCCAAGCACTGCTGTAAACTTAATGTATTCTTTTCAGGAAAAATTATACGCAGAGTACTTGAAGCAAAGTGTTGCAGACCACGATTTATGAAGATCTTGAAATAATTAGATACCGACGAGACGAAGATAACAGTTCTGACATGATAGAAGATGACAATTTTGTTTAAGATGGACAGGCTAGTCATTCCACTTCAATCAATTGACCCATTGTTGATTAAATTAATCACGTTATATGGTTTCTAATTTTTCTGTCATGCACTTTGTCCTTTATGAATTGTAGAATTTGTGTGATTCTTTCATTAGTAGTGAAGAAGGAGAAAGTATTCACTGAAATCGGTACCTGTATGGTGTTCAAAGCGTAGAGAATCTACATAGTCAGTGCCGTCGGAACGAAATTCATATTTTGGCTGCCTATTGTTTTCCTTCTCATTCAGTACACTGTTATAAAGGAAACATACTACAGTTTGACAATTATTGGGGGGCTCCAGCCCCCCGGTTCCGACGGGCCTGATAGTAGATAAGCAAATTTTGCCTGCTCATTCGCAATATTTTATCTAGAAAATCTTTCTGCCGTTTCCCTATGTATCAAAGAACTTTTAAAATGCGTCGCATTATTTTACAAGGCCTATACGGCCAGGCTGGCGGCATCGCTTTCTATTCGCTACATGTCTTTTTTCTCAAAAGGCAAAATCTTGTCTTTTTTTCTAGATCCTTTCCAAATAAGAGCGAGCCAGGTAGTTTTTTAGCTTGCGAAACACACACGTTAACCAGAGACTGTTTTATGACTGCAAGTGAGAGGAGAGTTCTTGCAATAATCCAAACGGTTTTTGAGTCTGCGGCACCTTTTTACCGCATTTGCCACCTTAGCATGTTTGCGCCATTATGGATTAGGATTTTCTTCATGTGACAGTTGTCTAGACTTTTGAGGAACGGGCCAGGCTGAGGATTTGGAAATTTTTTGGTGTAGCATCATCTATATATATAAAATTCAAATAATAAAGTATCGGACAATGCAGGCAAGTCGAATAAATGTATTACTGCGGTGCGCGAGGCCACTACAGAACTCGTCATCTAGGCCTATTTGTTGTGGAGCACGTTTTTCGTCAGATTGGCTCCGTGTCTCGAAGAAAGAATGCAAACATAAGGATCATAGGTTATTGAATTATGCAGAAAGTCACTTGTGCAATCGTGGCCATACTACAAGTAATTCTTGTCGAGATTTTTCTTCCAAGAGATTTATGTGTGGAGTTCGTAGTGCCAACCGAACTTGCTGGAATTGCAACAGGGAGATTGGTACTGAGATTTTCTTCTGTGATCTCTGCAAAAAGATACAGCCCCCATTGACAGAACTATCATTCTTCCAAATCTTCAGAAGGTACATATATCTCTTGATTGGTTTTTCATACATTTATGATGTGATCAATGCTGAGGAGAGAGAGAGAGGAGGGGAGGGGGAGGGGCCAGACTGGAAACTTTGTCGCGCGCCCGCGATATATTGCCCGCATGCTCAAATTTTCCATCCTTGCACTTTTGCATTTTGGCCGCGCAAAGTCCTATTTCAATACATTTTACATTAATGACAATACAGTTTTATAAAAGTGTGTGATTTCAGGCACGCAATCGTGCTGTCAGGTGCGTGAACTTACCCGCGGCCTGTGCAAGAAACAAAGTTTTACCTCTAGGGTCAGGGGCCGGTTTGGATTTCATGGTAGTTTTCGACGAGATCTCAGGAGTGCACAAACTATTAGCCAGGAGTGCAAGAGTGCATTTGTGATAAATGTGCACATTTGATCCAATACTTTTAGTTTTGGGTCTGAAACTCAGGCTAATGAAATAATGAAACTATTCTGACATATAGCTTAAAAGTTAGGAAAATTTTCTGCTTGCTTGGCTCGCAAGTGGCCTTACTTTTCAATTTTGCCCCATTTACACTGTTCCTTCCAAGTTTGGAACCGTGATAAAACTGTTATGGTTCCCCCTTCCGTTTTCTCTAGCACTGTGGAACCAAGACGATTTTTCTCTGCCATCCAGCACAGTTTTACAAATGAATTTTGTACGGTAGCAGTTATATACTGGGCCAGGGGGGTCACTGACCCAAGAGCCCTTGGCTATAGGGGCCTATAAATAAAAATTCACTAAAAAATATCAAAGTAATAATCCAGCCCCTCCATTACCAGAAACTGTCATTAGTAGAAACAGTAATGACAAAAGTCTATGAATGAAGTAATGTAGAAGCAGTTTGATTCTTTGACTGCCTGAGTGTATTGTTAAGAATTTCCCATCTTTGTGGACTTGGGATGAAGAAGTTTAAAAGCTTCTGAATGTTACCAAAATATGTGATTACAACAGGGCAACATACAAGGCAATATTTATGTCATACAGATTTATACTATGTCATGCAAATCTATTTGAAACTGTGTGTCAGTTGTGATCAAATTTAGTTAATGAATTAAATGTTTTCCATTTTCTAAGATTTTCAAAATTTCTAAGAAATTTTCATCTTTATGCATGATGGTGTTAAGATATCAGTTATGCTTAAATCATATCAAACAGCAAACAAAAGTAATATAGCCACCAGACAATGGTGTAGACAGGAAAATTCACAGAAGGGGTGAGAAACTTTGATTTTCTGATAAAAATTCTAACAAGCATTTATATTGTTTCATAAATTTTTAGATAATATGAAGACATCTGAACTGGAACAAATAAATCTTTTGATATATTCAGATATTTGTATCTTTATTGAGCTTTAAACTTATTCCTATCAAAACAGTAGTCACAAGAGCAATTTAGGCACCATCATTTTAAAAAATTCCTAGGAGAGCATTTCCCATACCCCCTAGAAGCATCTGTCTTAGGCATGCTTTACTATTTATCTTTCATCCTGATCCAGGGCCCATATATCCTCTCCGCGACCCTGATGAACAACAAACAAACACAGAAAATATAAGTAAGCTGACTTAACCACATCTCAACGAAAAAATGCATTTGAAAATCAATTCTACCAAGAATGTTTAGGAATACTATTGGCACTTAGTTTTTGAACTACAATAGCACTTGGAACATTTTCTGGGCAGTTAAAGCGTTTTTAAAAAGAAGAACATTTTGGGATCATCCTGATATAACGTCTATATGATCTTCCTGGTGTTCATAAAGTTTATAAACAAGCACATTTTTATTGGGTATTTAATTTTTTTGGAATTTATTTTAAGGTCATTGTAACAGTTCGTTTTCATTTGATATTGCCTTAAACGAAAGGATCATATGGTTTTTATAAACAATACCAATGCTTTTAGCATTGCTGATTAATATCATTTTTAGAGCCATCGCTTGCGCTGGGCCACTCGCGAGGGCCATTTCTTATGAAAAGGCCTGACATACAGATAACTTATTTTATGGCAATTTACAGGTAGGTGACAAGAAAAAGCATATATAAGACAAAAGTTTCAACTAAGTGTAACAGCCTGACTTGCCTGTAAATCAGCTCAATTTTTCCACCTTTTTACTTTGCAGCCCAGAAATATATGGTGCCAATGTGCGAGATTTAACAATTCAATACAGAGAACTTCAAGGGATGATACACCCAGACAAATTTGGCAGTTCATTAGAAGTATGCATTTCAAGTGTTAATATTATGCGTTTTTGAAACTGAATTTTGTTGAAAACTGATACTTCTTTATTTTAAGTATGAGTGTTCAGATTGTTTTGCTTGAATAATAGTATTCTTGAGAGGCCTGTTTGCAGTAAGTTTCAATCATTGCTCCATTAACATTTTTCATTCATTGCAATGAGGACAAGAAATATAGAGGAATGCAGACATCATAGTATAACTGTTACAATGAATGTGACTACAGAGAAATAGTTACTCAGGTAAAGATTAAAAAAATTTACTCTTCCAATAGCTATCTCGTATAGTGTAGTGCAGTGCATAGCAGTGAAGTGCAGTGCAGTGCAGTGCAGTGCAGTGCAGTGCAGTGCATTGCAGTGCAGTGCAGTGTAGTGCAGTGTAGTGCAGTGCAATGTAGTTCTAGCCTTCAGGGCAGCAGCTGCCTATCTGCAAATTGTAAGTGTCAGCTGCAAATTGTCTTGCTAAGTTGTTAAATATACCTGTTGATGTCTTCAAGAGTACAAGCTAGATAAGGATCTTGTGCCTTTTAGTGCTAAATTCCACAGCTACCCATGAGCTTGTACCTGATTATTCACTTATTGTTGCAACTGCTGAGAGGTTTTCTGCTTTTTGTTGAAATTTTAGGAAGAACGTCAGTACTCTGCAGAGCAATCATCTTTGATAAACAAGGCATATAATACACTTATTGATCCACTGACAAGAGCAGTTTATCTGGTAGGTTTTCCTTAATTATTGAAAATTTTCTTTGTCCAAGTATTAGTTAACCCTTCAAGTCTCGGTTTAGAATTGAAAAGATAAAATTTCACAATTGATCATCTAAATAGGATATTGAGAAAATAGACCTTATTCTGACGTTTTTTGCTCTGAGGAGTGTCAGACGAAAAAGCTTTTAGTCTGTCGTAAAATGTTTGCTTTTTTCAAAGCCATTTTCAAATTCTGCAAAAAAATTGTTCATATTGAGAGATATTTTATTGTAAAATTTGATAGGTGCAAAGACAGATGAATGGATCAGCATATTAAAATATATTGTATTATGCAGTTTGGGTAAGAGCAAAAGTAGGTGGAAAATTCTTGAAAGTTCTTATTTATGAAAAAATTAAAACCAGGAAGAAGAGAGAATTAAATTGATCCAATTAAAGCTTATGGCAGGAGTTTATGCCTGCTTTTAGAGCTTTAAGATAGATTTATGACACAGTTGTTCCTAGATGCAAATTTTTCTCTTAATCTTGCAGCTATCTTTGAATGGTGTAGAAATTGGTGAGGAAAATACAGTTGGTGATACAGAATTTTTAATGGAGGTCATGGAAACCAATGAAAAACTAAGTGAAGTAAAGACATCAAAGGATTTAGATGATATCAGAAAGATAAATAATGGTATGTCTTTAACGTTTGAACATATCTTCAGCTTTTTCTACATAGATTATTGACTGTTCTAATCTCAGAATTTCAAGTTTAAGCATCAATTTTTTCATTATTGCGTACAGTAAAAATGATGGAGGGTTTTGTATCATACCCAACCCTGTTGATGCCCGATCCTATTTCATGTTATATCTCTGACTAACTGAATGTACACACAATTTACAAATCTTGATACTTGTTTCCTATTTTCTTTTGCTTTTTTATAGATGCTATTGACAGCTGCATTGAAAATCTATTTATTTCTTTTGAAAATCGTAAGTACATTTTGCATGATTACAACTTTTTGCAAAACAAAACATTACAACTTTTTGCATTTATATTGCCTGTTGCTTTATTGCATTGGTATTCACATGTGAACACATTAAGCCACTATCTGAAAATTCTCTCTTGTATCATTGTAACCAAATAGCTTTGGTGTTTCTCCCAACCCCTGCTCGCTCTTGGTTTGTTTCATTAACTATCTAAATATCAGGCATATTGCCTCTTTAAAGGAAAGGAACATTGAATACTGGCATTTTTTGTCCTTTTGAAGGAAATTTATCTGATAATTTCATATTTTTATCATGCTTTTCTAAGTGACTGTATGTTTTTGAATGTATGAAAGCTTTGCAAAGAAAAACATTCTCAATCAATGAAGAAACAAAAGCTTCTTTAACTTTCTTAGGCACATTGCTTTAAAAATCTTTTTATTTTTTCTGACTCAGGCGATTTTGCTGCTGCTAAAGAATGGACAATAAAATTCAGGTATTACCGAAATATTTTAGAGATTGTCAAGGAAAAGACTTTGGAAATAGACCAGTGATTTTAGCATGTCAGAGAGGTGCAATCAAGTGCTGATTCTCTGAACTGTTTGTACAGAAAAGTCATTTTAGCATAAAAAATATCTTAAAGCATATAATGTATTATCGAGTATGAAGTAAAATGCTTTGTAGGAGATCTCTTAAACCTTTTTGAAATAGATTTTCTTACATCTTATACTTAGTCTTTCTTTGTAGCTTGTTTTCGACAGAGCTGTAGTATAGTGTTTTTTCTTTGAGCAATCCATTGATGCAGTTTTAAATGTATTTTCACTGAAGAAAACATTAATGGCTCCAAAGAACATAATCATCAGAATGTAAACTTTTATTTTTGGCATTTAGTGAGCTTTATGGCCTTCAATTAATTGCAAAATTATTGGGCTTTTTATTTCTTGCAAGACCAAATGCTTTTTTCCAATTGCAATAACGCTTCGTGACTTCAATTTTTTGTTGTTTTAAATGCTTGAGCTCTTATTGCAGGAATTTGTCAAATACTAGGTGTGAAATTTTTGCCAAATTTTAATTTTTCACTCGGATAATCTACTGTAATCCAGAGGAAAACGATAAAAATATTAATGAGCTAGATTTTATGAAAGCCACACTGTATCACCATACATTTATTATAGGCTAGATGGCGTACATAAGTAAGCAAGCCCATGAACAACAACTTAAGGCTGAAAGAACTTTTAATAATTCAAGCGAGAACTCATGTTTTCAGACAAAATTTATGTAGCTTTCGAATTTGGTCAATGAAAGAGAATATATTTCCACAGGCCTGCCTTGGCTTAAGTTGAATCATTAAACCTTATTTTGTGGACACTCTTCACAGAAGAAATATTAATCTCCTTCAGGTTGCCATTTTTCCAGGTTGCCTACCCGCCAAAAATAGCGCAAGCAACCGAGGCGCTAACTACACGGGCGCTCGGTTGTTTAACCATTCCAGTGAATTTGTTTGTTTTTGGTTTTTCAAGGCAGATATCTTTTCGGAAAAGCATGGGGCAATATATTTTCTCAATTTGAGTGATGGCAGAACAAATTAACTAACAGAACAAATTAACATAGGAAATAACTAATCTCCCTACAAAAAGTGCTTTTGTAATGAAGATGTTAAAAAATTGGACCGTATCATTGTCCAATGGACATTTTTGTCTGCCTCTTTTACTCTGCGCCAAGTAATGAAATTTTGAAGGATGTCATTTTCATTGCTGCAAGTTCTCATCCAGACTGGACTAAAACTTTTTTGGTATTTTTTTGTCGGGTACGTTGGAACCATGGGATCACCGGTTTCACATCCCTCCCCCAGCTTTTGCCTCTTTTCAAAGAAGCGTTTCCTTTAGATTCTGAGACAAGGGACCCTTCTTATTTGTGTTTATTCATCTCTGAAATGTTTTGAACATCCCTGGGCTTTATTTACATCAGCTGACCATTTTTGCAGATCTGTACATCGTCACGCTTTATTATTTAACGTAACTTATTTTCCATTGACTTTGCTTCTGTTTCTGCTTTTGCGCCCTTTAGATTTCTCCTGACAGGCTCTAGGTGTGAACAGGTGGCTGAATAATCGAAAGTGTTCGCGAACAACGAACATAATTTGTTTATGCCCGTGCCCGTTCAAAAGATGTGTTTTGTTTGATACCAATTCTTAAAGTCTGTTTTGTTTTGGAATTTTTTTTGCGGATTTGAGATGATTCGAGTTTGGATATTTCTGTACTTTGTATCAAGCTCTTTTTGTGAAGGTAAGAAGGACCTGTAATGCCACTGTTCGTAATATATTTGAAAATAACGCATTCTTATCATCCTTACGGCAAGCAGCTGCCATCTAACTTTCTTTTATTTCGTTTTATTATACTTTGATAGTTAATCAGCTTATCTGTCAGAGGAAATCAAAACTAAATTCATTCTGAAGATAACCACCATCCTTATTAGAAATTGGGTCCCGATTTAGCCCCTTTATTTTTAATAATAATCTCTTTTTTTATATCGAAGTTTCCACGTGTATGTTGCAAAACGCCAGGTCAATGCTTAAGTCGAATTTTGTTGAGTCGAGAGTATATACTCTCGAGAGTATATGTTGGTCCTGCCTTTTTTAGCATAGAAGATGTTATCTTCATAAATGTATATTGCTCAGCTATTTGACATCTAAATCTGAAATTCTCAAAATTCATTCATATGATCTAGTTTTATTTGCAATTTATCTTTTCTAGTTTACTATGGCCAGATTGGTGACCCTTTTAACGATAATGGTCTGATGATGCACGCCTACATCGATGGCTCGCCGCCCGTCTTGACCATGAAGATGGACGGTGCCCAAGTATTTAAAATCCACAAGCCTCCTATAAGTGATGCCAAGTCCTCACGGGCTTTGTCAATCGAATCTGTTCGGTTTCCTGGGTACTTCATTTATGCTACTTCTGAAAACGAACTAATCCTTAAAAAACCGAAGACAGAAAAAGAAAGTAAGTGATTCCGAACCAATGCTAAACAATTCATTTTTGTGGCACAAAACTTCAGACTAGCAAAGAACGTCAAGTTTGAAGTTTTCAAACTCAGAATGTGAAACATCAGAATTATATTCAAGAATTGGATACTAGTATCTATACCCAAGTATATCTGGCTATTGCTTAGGGCAATAATTCAATCTTTGATCAATTATTACCGCAAAAGTCTAATGAAGAAAGAGATTTTGGTTTTTACGTAGGTAAATTTTTTTTCTCTTTTTCTTATCAATTAAAACCTAAAGAAAAAAACAACTTACTTTATTTGCACCATGCAATGAGGAAGGACATAATGTCATCTGATCCCGACTGCAGATGGTGTTTACAATTCAACAGAATTACAATAGTCAATAATAAGTTTGTCACACATTAGATGTCGGAAGACATCGGTCATAAACATAAGTTCTGAATTGTCATTAGACAGTCCAGAATACCCAAAAAATGTTGAAGGAAAATTCCAGGATTGAAGGTAAATTCTAAACTAGCTTGCCTAGATGAAAGCACGACTTCTGTCGAGAGTCTTTTAAGAGCTATTTGAATATGCTTTGCCACCCTCCTTTTATTTCAATTCTTAATATCAATCTGGTACTTCCTGCAGTCCTACAACAGCACTTTATCTGAAGTCACACTCGAGAATCCAATAATCGTCATGTGGCCATATTAGGTGACCAACTTTAATAGACCCAATGATATAGAAGCCCCAAAGGTGCTTAATGTCGAGCTAGGATACTGCGGCGTATTTTTTTACTTTCGCCATTTTCAATCGTTGCAAAACGAGAACTGTAACTAGAATCAGTATGAAAAATCATTTGTTTCGATATTTTTTTTCTCGAGGCTTACAACCATTTCGACGGATTTTTCTTACGTAGGGACACATAAGAAGTATAACCCAACAACATATGAACATTTGTTTGAATAAATTTGACAGTTTTTGAAACAATGGCCCTTTGACCCCGGAAATTTGCGAAGGGAACTCAGCCTACTTCATCTTTTTGTATGGATTAATAGTTTAAATGGATATTTGAGCTTCATGAATAAATCATATAACCAATTTTTGATATATGTACTGATGATTTTTTATGTTTGACATTTAGAACCAAAATTGCCCTGTGCAAAAAAGCTAACTTGACAAATCATCTTGATGAATAGGACAATTTTTTTTTTGCAAATCTAGAACTTGATAAACTTTGTTGTAAAGCGTCGGAACAATCACAATATTCTATCCGAAATTACATGCATTCACAAGCATTCAGACGATCAAGGCTCCAAAACATATATTGGAAATTAAGGCTTATCTTCTATTTCCATGTAGTACAGTTGAGCCAGTATTGAAAGCAGTACGTGATCAGATGCACATGGAAGTTTTGGTAAAAATTTTGGTGCACTGAGGTCTTTGCTTTAGTAAAGCTATATACACTTTGGTTTTGTTAAATCACACGTGAAGTTTTGAAAATATGGGTAATGAACAAGAAGCAACTGCCTACAAAGTACAACAATAAAACGTGTTAATCTTTTAATATCAACAATACTATTAGTATGATATTATTAGGATATTATTATGATATTATTATAATATGAGTTGTTTTTGGTAGATCCAGAAGCGCAATCCTTTTTCCAAAAAACCGACAAAAAAATTTGGGATATCAACAAAAATCGAGTACTTTACTTTACGTCGTTCTCTGAAAGTTTGTCCCTGCCTAAACTTTTCGATTTAAACTTGGATTATCTGAATGAAAAACGTTCTTGACTTTACGCCAAAATCGAATATTTCTTTTTCAGAACTCGCTGCCACTTTTCTAGAACACTTGAAAGTTCAGACGAAATCTTTCATATATTCTCGTGAAGGACAGCAGTATGAATTTATATGCAATGAAAAGGAGCCGCCATATCCAATGCGAGTCAAAGTCGACGATAATTCACGATACTTTGCTGATCGCTGCTCCTACGGCTTCGTGAAACTGACTGAAGCGCAAGCGGATAAGAAAATGAAGAAAGAAACTGGTGTGGGCATCAAACAACAGCCAGGTACAGTTTAAGTGAATAAAATAACGAGCCTCGATTTGAATATTTGCACAGCAGCTATATCCAAAGATGAAACAGAGGCATAATTAAGATGTTTGTCTTTGGAAACATGTCTTCAAAAAACACTACAGGATAGCTACGTTCTGCGAATTCTTTAAGCAATTTGGCGTCATCCTTATTTGAATCTTGAAGCCTTTGTTCCTAATCTTTCTCTTCTAACTCACAAGTTATAACTACTTAGTGCGAGATATGGCGTGACCATTTGCAGGTGCACCATTAAAAGCTGTAGCTTTACCGACCTGGCAGCGGCGCGTCAGCCTGCAAATGCATTGACCTTTTCATACACCTTATTAGTTTCCCCTTCAAAAATGGCGTAATGCCCATGCATTTTTGTGCCATCAGCTTACTCAGCATGGTCACATTTCCCACGCTCCGCCAAATTGTCTTGACGATTCATTGCGTGGATTTTATCGTGAGCCGACGCTACAACACGAAGCTACACTCAGATTTACTCTTCCAAACATTGTTCTCATTTCCTAAGAAAAGAAAATACTGAATGTTGAGAGGTTATGAGCATTTTGGCATCAACTTGTGACCAGATGCAACAACATGGAAGTTATGTGAAAACGGGTGCTAAAGATTATTTTTGTGGCTGGTATTACGAAGAACTATTTACCGGTAGGTACAGCTGTTTTACGTTGTTCATTAACGCATACACTGTAACGTACTGTAAATTTTACTTTGTTGGTTGCTCTTTTCAAAGTTGTATTGGGGAAATTAATGACATGCCGTTAGCATATATGACAACCACAGCATTGAAAAAATTAAAAATATTACACAGGCGTTGTTTTTTTTATTTTAGGAAGATTGGGACGTTTTGACTCATTTGTATGAGGAGCGATGATGACTTTTTACTGCTCTTTGAATCAGCTGCAAGAATGACTGTTTACCCGTCTTTAAGAAAGATTAGAAGGCTGCAAGAAAGACAGATAGAGTGGGCGTTAGTTTATTACGCCAAATGCTGTAGTTAATTACGAAAACAAGCCTGATCAAGACTGATGCTACTGGTATATTATCTTTAGTATATACAACACATTACCGAATTTTAGTTGATTGGATAATTTCAATGTTTAAGCATAGTCTATTGTTACCCTGACCACGTAATTATTAAAAACCGACCCTTTAGCAACCAACTTAGCCTAAAAAAATTCTGTTTGACGAAATATAGGTGATTTGGGATATTTTGTTATTCCTGATAAGTTCCTGTAGAAAAACAAATTCGAATATTGTTAGTTTTAGTATCCAGGTAAAGAAGATAAGCCACGACCCACAGCCAATCAAAAAATGCCATTTGAAATCACTGCTCGCGTGAATAATCTTCAAACAGGTGCTGCGATTCAGCGACAACTCGTGCTGTTCGCCGAGATATTCAAGGTCATTAATCTTTAGTAGTATGAACTGGATAAATAATTTTTAAAAATGGTTTCTGAACTAATACTGCTACTTAATCTCTGTGCTTTTGTTACATCGACAGGTATGTAGCTGTAAAATTGTTTTGTTTTCATTCTTTAAGCTAATGAATTGTATAGCTTGTTATTTGAAACTGTTATTCTAAACTATATGATAAGATTCACCAAACACAACACTTGATTGATGTGTTTTCATTTCACCGTTGCTGTCTGATATTCTATTTTATGCTATTTTAGAATATGTTGGCACTCTCACTGATCCGAAGGGCTCAGGTTTAAACATCGTAGCCACTGGCCCCGGAAGCAGGCTTTTTCTCGATAAAAAGCTCGATGGAAATGAACTGTGGAAGATTCACTTACCACCAAAGATTGGGACAACAGAATTCCCGAGAAAAGCAATTAACATCGAATCTTTCAAATACCCTGGCTATTATGCCATGGCATCAAAAGATTTGAAAGAAATTACATTGGAAAAACCTACAGACTCCGACTCAAGTTTGTTTTCTTTTAGTCTGTTTGTTTTTTTTTACCCTTTGTACGACAAAATTATCTCTCTTCACTAAAATCCTACGTTGTTCAAAGCTATTCATTTACCTTTGATGTCTTTTGCAAATTTGATATTTGCGGTTTCTTTCCAGCCTCATGCCGCCTTTTATGCATAAGAAAGTGAACGCTAGTTGGTTAGAAGAGCAACCCAGGGTTATTTGAAAAGAGTAGTACAGCGAAATAAATTAAAACGTCTTAGTGCAAAATATAAATCTTTTTCAGTTTGAAGAATACATGAAGGAAGTGTAAAGCTTTACTTACTGAGTTACAACTGTTCTGTTTGTTCTTTGCCACACTTCATGGGCCTCGTTGGGAGGGTGTAGTTGAGCCTCAAAATGGGAGAGTATAGAGCAAAGGTCCTTTTATTACCTATAATTTGCAAAATATCGTACTTAAAAAGGCGGGTGATGGCCCCCGTGACTATCTCTCTTTTTGGCATTTCCCCTGCACTTGAAACAGACTCAGAGACTGTTATTTATAGTCGAATAGAACCCGTATCAAATTTTTACCCGTATCAAAAGCCAGGTTATAGAAATTGAAATAGAGGGTACGCTGTATTCACAAAGTATCAAGCTCTAACAAGAAATATATCAAGGAACCTAGCTTGCAATGAACCGATTTTCTGTGCCAATAACACCTTGAAGATTCTTTCTCGTGTTTTATGAAAGTAAAATTTAACTTGATTGCTTCAACATATTTTTAGAGAAAAATTTCCTGTTAATTTTAAAGACACATCTTTAGGATTTAATCTTTTTGCAGAACAAAGAGCAACATTCCGGGAAAACCATAAAGTGCGAACAAATGCATATATATACCTACTTGAAGGTCATGAGTATGAATTCATGTGCAACGGCAAAGACAAGCCGTGGTACATGGAAATCAAAACAGACGACAACACAAAATTTTTTGCCGACCGCTGTTCCTTTGATTTTGAAGAACTGGATGACAAGAAGGCAAAGGAAAGGCTTGGAAAAGAAGCAGGAAAATCAGCCCCAGCAGGTAACAAGTCTAAAAGTTGCTCGAGATTCAAGCAAAAATATCAAAAAATGTCAAGTTGGGCTAAATTTTTGTCTTAACTTGAGATACCGCTGGGTCTCTTTTGTTAAGAATGAAGATCTCCATTCACGCTCTGGTGTGACAAACAGGATTGTTTCAAGTTGCTACCCTGAGCTTTGCGTAAATCGCCACCAGGGATTTGGACATGGAAACTATCGCAGCAGGCAAAACAGCTGTCTATTAGCTTCATGACCTCATTACACCGACCTACCGTAGCATCTTAGAGCCATCCTGTGTTTCACACCAAAAGTGTACATTTCTGTCTACACAGCATCGTGCTCCCCGCAAAAGACTGGCAAACGGTAGTTTTTGCGTATATACGTAATCCCTGCGTCCCTTACGAAGAAGTGTTAGCTCCGCGAAACACTCTGATATGTGGAAATTGATTGTTGTTTGTTGAAGCTTCTTTGGTATCTGGTTCTTCGTAAAAAGACGCATCTCAAAGAGCATTTTCCACAACATGAATCGCATATCGCGGCTAAGATATAAACGCACGGTGTTACAAATCGCATAGCCAGCGTAAGATAATAGAAAAGCATATTTTATTTTCTGGTAATATCCTCCTGAATTTTCAGCGGCAAATTTATCATATTCATAGCTCACTGTACGATCACTGTACGCCACCAGAAATGATCTACCACTCCCACAGGTAGTATCTCTGTTATTTTTCCGTTTGCAAACCGAGGCTGAAGCCAGCAGAGTGCTTTGCTTTCCCACAGTGCTCAATTATTGGACCTCTTTTACTCATTCGTCAATATGACCTTTCGTTCAAGGATTCCTTTATCAATTAAGGTCTAACTTCTATTTTTCACATTCATAGTACTTTTCATATATCCACCTCTTTTTAACTGCTTCTTGTTATCTATCTGTAATTCGTTTTTTTCTTGATACAAAACATATTTCTTCTTTTTTATCGTGACGATCCTCCTTCTGAAGCTTAAGGCAAAAAATATTGTGTATTATAGTGCTGTTTCTATTCCCTGCTTGTGAAAGCGAGTTTTTTCACGATCTTTGATGATATTCTCTCCGTTTTAAACTTGACCCCAACGTCCCTCTCTGTAACCTTAGAGGCAATCGACAGATTCTGATATTAAAGTAGATAAAACCATTTGTCAATCGACAATTGGCCAATCAGCGAACGTTTTGCCACTCACACACACAATGATTGGCTAATTTTGATTGACAGTAGTTCCATTAAAGATGCAATGCTTTTACCACAAACAACGCAAAATGTTCCTTGGCGAGTTACCGCATAAAAACCACCCCTGCATCTTGCGCGGAAAAGCTGTTTTTGCGCCATAGTGTGCTCCTACACACTTGGGTTCCAATCGATAGAGTTCCAGTATCATTATTTGAATCATCACATTGCAACGTCAAAATGAGTTTGGTTGACTTTTCCGTACACATCCGGCCATTTTCTTCACAGGTACGTTGTGTTTTGTTTTATTTTCTCTCACTAATATAGCTATTAAAAATCAACTTCTTTCAAAAACACTTTATTTAATCAAGAAAAGATGATTTTCACAATGAGGATAAATAAATTGTTATGAGATCTTCAAAGATTCGAAACTGTTTAATTAAGGAAATGTGCTATGACATAGTTTAGTTAGTTATGTTACAATACACTTCCTTCGTGTAAAGGATTTTCCTCTTCTTGAAGGTATTACATGTTGCTGCTATCTTGAATGCCTGGTTATCGCTCTGCATCATGATTCACCCTTATCAGGTACAGCATGCGTTGTATTACTTTATTTGTAATATATAACTCAGTTCATTGATATGAACCAGCCATCCATCTATTTAAAAATTTCGACCAACCATGTTTACAGAACACACGTTTTTCAGTTTACTTGTATAATATTTTACATTTCTAGGCATATCAATCATTTATTTATCTGTGTACTTACCTTAGATATGAGTTGATCGATGTAAGTTGATTACCTCTGTTGCAATACCAATGCAACCTGGAAGAACTGTTTAAGTGCGTATACAGTTTTACGTCGCGTACACACTTTGAAACATGCAACAAACTCAAAGGTCAAGCAGTATGTAACTTGTAAAAACTGCAGTACCGGTATCAATTATCTTTTCAATACACGGTTGATCCCAGTCTTTTACATGTGTATACGGATGATGCTCTTTCGTATGCCAGATCTGCTTTATCTGACGGGGGTCCTGCTATTATTTATGAGCCTCAGATTAGTTGAAACTAGTTAAGATACCCGAAGATATCATAATCCAGATCCCCCGTCATTTTCGTGTGTTGGTATCAAGATAAGCTGAAACAGGCAGACAAGCAGTTTGTTTGGTAGTTGGTATGAAAGATTATTGACTTCTGATATGTATTGGATAAAGAGTTTTATAGTGTTGTTGATTCTTATTCAACAAATAGGTAAGAAGATATTTAACTGCTATAAAGGTTCTGCTTACTTTTTAAAGTCCTTTGATGCTTGCTTAGCACCATATGAAAATTCATTGGATAGGCCTTAGTTCTTTTTTGAATGTTTTTTTTTCGCTCACCAAAGAGACTCCATAACCGAAATGCTTGTTTCAACTTCGAAGAAATTTTTTTGAAATAAGTAGTTAGTTTTTGTTTCATTCATAAACATTGCAAAAGTAGCGAAAATCACCATAACTAAAACGGATTTTTACTATTTTAAGCCAGACGTTTTTTATGAGCATCAATTTATTTTATCTGATACGTCCATTGCAGTCGTCTTCTAGGCCAGCCAGCTGTTTAGTTTCCTTTATGAAAATTTTCAGAAAGAATCGAAGCTTATTCCTATGGCACTCCTTTTTAGGTTGTGAAGATAAGTATGTGCAACTTGGAGATCCTAAAGATCCCGATAGTGGTTACGTGATTGCCTGTTTGCCTAACAAAGAGTGTCGACTCACGAAAGATGTCAGTGGAGATCAAATCTTCGCCGTCGAAGAAACAGCCGTAGGAGAAAATGATGTTTTGCCTATTTTAAGGAACAATGCAATATCTTTGCGTTCATTAAAATTTCCGGGTTACTATATGGTGGAACGCATCATGAATGAAAGGAATATGATTATGTACTGTACTGATCTCAGCGGCTTCAGTCTCAGCAATGTTTCACAAGCAAAGAGTTCCTCTTTTTAAATCGATCAGCTAATGATGGCATGTATCTTCACTTTCATGACGCTTTTAATCAGCATTGATCTTGCAAGCATTCTCATCATAACAGACAATTTTGTTATCAAGAAACTCACACGATGGCTTGAGTGATATCTCTTTTTAAACATTCATTTTCTATATGATTGTGGCGGATCATCTTCTCAGTGAACCATCTTTGACGTATTAGGTAAACCTACGTTATTGCGAATCTGCTCGACTTGTGCGCCGTGCGATTGAATTGAAATCCTTCCGAAAAGCTGAACAAAGAAAATGAATGTCACAATATGGTTATCCTCAATGTCTTGGTCTATGGAAAAACGTGATTCAATTTAGGCTCAACCTGATGGTATTTACAGATTCTCCAGGACATTTCTTCACTGAAGGTAAGTTTCTGTTCTGTTATGTATTTTAATAACCTTGGGCTGGACGACGTCCCCAGGACTGTTTTTTGAGTGTATGCTCTTTTCTTTGGTTGAGGAAGTATCTCTCTAAAGCATGCATGGTAGCAGAGCTAGCAGCAAATGCAGTAGCTGTAAATTTGTTTGTTTACTTGCTCTATTAGACTTAATAAGAAGAGGTGTTTCTCGATAATAGCCAAACTGGTCTCCCTATCACCTGCGAAATCATATTGTTCTTGTTGCCCTGTAAACCATACAATATGTTTACACGGTCGGTTGCTTTACTATCACGCCCGCGATGGGAATGATCCTGATTTATAGCAAATCATATCATATTTGTTTTCCAATTCAATTTGTAGTGATATCCTTGAAATTAAGCCCCCAGTTGCCTTCGTCTCCCCAAACAAAGTATTTCGCTCTCTACTTAAATTTACGAAAAATACCTATAGCTTACATGCCATTACTTTGGGGATGCACTGGATATCTAGTCTTTGTTTTGTGCTTTTCATACTGCGAAACGCTGGTAAGTTCCATTTTGAATGTATTCCAGCTAAATATATGTTGGAGCAGGTGAATGTTTGTATATTTTTAAGTCTTGCGGTTACCTGAAGATAACAATCATCACCGCTGATTCATTGATTCTTGTTTCTTTAATTGACAAAAAAGAACGGTGTTATGTTTTTCAAGTTCTAAGTAGCGTTGTCATTTTTTATATTCGTATTCCAACTCAGAATTGGGAAGCAGAAACAGATTAATCTTTGTTAATCATTTAAAATTGTAGTTAAAGAATCTTATTGGAAATGATTCTTTTCGATCTAGTTTCTGTTTAATGAGTAGGAAGGCGAGCTTTTTGTGTCGGATGGTCTTTTCAGTGTTGAATTTTTGGGTTTCTAAAAGTAACTCCTTAGGATTTGGTAATAAAGAAACCTTGAAGAAATTCTTAACATTTAAATCATAAACAAAAGTTAAGAAACTGTGCTAATTAAAGCTTGGTTACTTATTAGAAAAAAGTGTAAATAGTAATAGATGAGATGAAGAATACCGTAATGCCTCGAATAAGCGCCCGGGCGCTTATTTAGTTTTTTGAGCCTCCAGTGTAGGCGCTTATTCGAGGGGGCGCTTAATCGAGGGGGCGCTTATTTAAAAAGTAGATTTGGATGCAAATTGTGCTCATCATAAATCTTTCGTGTTGAATTGTTTTCCAATTATGTTTTCGTTGGAAATTCAAATGAGCGCCCATTTCTGAAGGTTGAAGGATGGGCGCTTATTCGAGGGGTGGGCGCTTATTCGAGGGGGCGTTTATTCAATAACTTTGGCTCTAGGGTGGGCGCTTATTCGAGGAGGGCTCTCTTGTTCGAGGCATTACGGTATATATGGGTAACATGCGCCTTTTAAACGTTGCTATGACTGGGTGAGCAAAATAACTCCTTTGTGTTCCTAAAATTTAAAAATTGTACTAGAAACTATGTTTTTCATTTATGTGTTTTTTCTAGTTTGCGGAGACAAGCTTGTAAAGTTAGTCGATCCAGACAACCCTACTAGTGGATCTGCGATAACATGCAGGCCTCAGGATGGTTGCGCTATCACTAAAAAGCATGATGGTGACCATATATTCAAATTAAAGGAAACTGCCGTAGGAGAAAATGACGTCTACCCGATTCTACGAGATAATGCAATCTCATTTGAATCTGTAAAATTCCCAGGCTACTACATGGTAGAGCGCATTAAGAATGGCAAAAAGCTGATTATTTTGGATACTATCAACTCCAACTCAAAAGCAGATAGTAAGTTTTGACTGGCATTAAGTAAGAATTGAGTTACCTTATACGCTCCTATATAGCGTAAGAATAACCTAAGCTGTACTTAGGTACCTTTCAATTCAGGGCCTCCATATGGGAATTGGATTTTTGTTGTATTGCCACCTTTTTGAAAAATTAAGTTCCAGGTCAGGTTTTTGAGAAATGCATTTCCCCCAAGTCATGGTCCCGTAGAAGAGGATAAGGTACGATTCCCTTCCCAAGCTGCGATCCCCCCCCTCCCCCCCTCCTAGCTGCCATCCGTTAGAAAGAGCGACTATATGTCACGATAGTAAAGAAAGTGTTCTTCTTGTTTAAAGTTGTACTAGTTTTGCCAATTTGACAACTTCGCTGTTTGAAGCTGCCGTCCATACTTCTAACAGGCTAACATTCATCTTTTTTCTTTTAGGAAAATCAGCGACATTTATTAAACATTCCAAGGTTTCCACTGACAGTTATGTGTTCCAAGTCGCTGGTAGATATTACAACTTTATTTGTAATGTAGCAAAGTCCCAAGGTGGCCATCTTTACACAGGGATTGATGATGACTCGAAGTCTTTTGCGGACCTATGCTCCTACGATATGATTGACATCAAAGACGACGAGGTGAAAGGCCAGCCACAGACGGGGGCTGGCGACAAAGCTAATGGTATGCATCATATGTAAAGTCGAATCTGAATTGCAAATGGCACGAAGACAAAGTCATTTTGCAAAGCAAGTAGTTTTAAAGCTGCAATAAAAGGGGTAAGAAGCCTTGGCCCCCTATATTTTTAGCCTTGGCCCCCTCTCCCCACTTTCAAATTCGTGGCGCGGGCCCTGATCTAGCCTCTGTTTCGGAATTGCGTGTTACAGATGATATGAATACCGACTTGCTTCTAATTTCTTCTGCTTCTCTATGATTGCTTAACAGTCAAGAAAATGCAAATCTTTTTGGCTGAACATTCTCTTGAAGGAGTGCCATGCTTTCTTTTGATAACGTATTCAATTCTGTTAACTTAGTGAACTACATCAGCTGTAAAACTCGAAACATCACTTTTTCAATTATTGTTCTGAAGACTGCTGACATAAAATCCTCAAACTGAAAAAGTTCGCAATAACTACGGAGCACAGCTCTGACGGAATGCTTAAATGTGAAGAAACGGAGCAGGCTCCAGCCACAGTGTCCATTTTCTGTGTAATAATTAACCGTTATACTTTCCTGTTCATCCGTTGGGCCGCTAACCCGCTCTTCCGCACGTCCGTTAGTCCGCTCATCTTTATTAGTTCATCAATGTGTGGCGCGGGAAGGGTTTACACAATGATAACACTTGAATTTATATTTCTTTTCTCCTTCTTCTTCAATTTCCACAAAACTCAAAATTTATTTCCACCGTAACAAAATCGAAAAATGAATCCTTTCACACTCAAATATGCAACTTCTATTCCCTGCTTGTGAAAGTGAGTTTTTTCACGATCGTACATCCTTGATGATATTCTCTCCGTTTTAAACTTGACCCCAACGTCCCTCTCTACGCCTTAAAGGCAATCGACAGATTCTGATACTGAAGGAGATCAAACCATTTGTCAATCAACAATTGGCCATTCAGCGAGCGTTTTACTACTCACACACTTAGTGATTGGCTAATTTTGATTGACAGTAGTTCCATTAAAGATGCAATGCTTTTACCACAAACAACGCAAAATGTTCCTTGGCGAGTTACACAACCGCATAAAAACCACCCCTGCATCTTGCACGGATAAGCTGTTTTTGCGACATAGTGTGCTCCTACACACTAGGGTTCCAATCGATAGAGTTCCAGTATCATTATTTGCATCATCACATTGCAACGTCAAAATCAGTTTGGTTGACTTTTCCGTACACATCGGGCCATTTTCTTCACAGGTACGTTGTGTTTTGTTTTATTTTCTCTCACTAATGTTGCTATTAAAAATCAACTTCTTTCAAAAACACTTTATTTAATCAAGAAAAGATGATTTTCACAATAAGGATAAATAAATTGTTGTGAGATCTTCAAATTCGAAACAGCTTAATTAAGGAAATGTGCTATGACATAGTTTAGTTAGTTATGTTACAATACACTTCCTTCGTGTAAAGGATTTTCCTCTTCTTAAAGGTATGACATGTTGCTGCTATCTTGAAATGCCTGGTTAGCGCTCTGCATCATGATTCACTCTTATCAGGTACAGCATGCGTTGTATTACTTTATTCGTAATATATAACTCAGTTCATTGATATGAGCCAGCCATTCATCTATTTAAAAATTTCGAGCAACCATGTTTACAGAACACACGTTTTTCAGTTTACTTGTATAATATTTTACATTTCTAGGCATATCAATCATTTATTAATCTGTGTACTTACCTTAGATATGAGTTGTTCGATGTAAGTTGATTATCTCTGTTGCAATACCAATGTTGCAATACCAATGCAACCTGGAAGAACTGTTCAAGTGCGTATACAGTTTTACGTCGCGTACACATTTTGAAACATGCAACAAACTCAAAGGTCAAGCAGTATGTAACTTGTAAAAACTGCAGTACCGGTATCATTTATCTTTTCACTACACGGTTGATGCCAGCTTTTTACATGTGTACACGGTCTGATGCTCTTTCGTATGCCAGATCTGCTTTATCTGACGGGGGTCCTGCTATAATTTATGATGCTCAGATTGGTAGAAACTAGTTAAGATACCCGATGATATCATAATCCAGATCCCCCGTCATTGTCGTGTGTTGGTATCAAGATAAGCTGAAACAGGCAGACAAGCAATTTGTTTGGTAGTTGGTATGAAAGTTTATTGACTTCTGATATGTATTGGATAAAGAGTTTCATAGTGTTGTTGATTCTTATTCAACAAATAGGTAAGAAGACATTTATCTGCTATAAAGATTCTGCTTACTTTCTAAATTGCTTTGATGCTTGCTTAACACAATATGAAAATCCATTGGATTGGCCTTAGTTTTTCTTAAATGCCTTTTTTCGCTCACCGAAGAGGCTGCAAAACTGAAATGCTAGTTTCATCTTCGAAGACATTGCTATAAATAAATAGTTAATTTTTGTTTTATTCATAAACAGTTTAAACTTGATGCATTAAGGCAACATTGCAAAATTAACCAAAAATCATCTTAACTGAAACTGATTTTTGTTATTAGATTGTGAAGATAAGTATGTGCAACTTGGAGATCCTAAAGATCCCGATAGTGGTTACGTGATTGCCTGTTTGCCTAACAAAGAGTGTCGACTCACGAAAGATGTCAGTGGAGATCAAATCTTCGCCGTGGAAGAAACGGCCGTAGGAGAAAATGATGTTTTGCCTATTTTAAGGAACAATGCAATATCTTTGCGTTCATTAAAATTTCCGGGTTACTATATGGTGGAACGCATCAAGAATGGAAAGAATATGATCATGTTGGATGTTGTTGACAAAAGTTCGAAAGCACACAGTAAGATTTTGCCATTTTTTATGCTGCTTGTCCGATTCTGATTTTTTTACTTTTCTTCATTCTTGCTACTTATTCCTCTTGTTATTTCATATTACGTTAAACTTTTGTTTGTTATCTTTAAAGGAAAAGCAGCCACGTTCATCCGTCACTACAAAGTTCGAACAAACAGCTATGTATTTCAAGTGGCAGGCCGTTACTACAACTTCATTTGCAATGAGCCTCTTTCAAAAGGAGGCAAAATTTACACGGGCATAGACGACGATACACGTTATTTTGCTGACCGCTGCTCTTTTGAGATTTTGGGGATTCCAGAAGACAAAGCCAAACAGCAAATTAAGAATCGGCCGGGTAAGGGTTTGTCCTATATCTTGCGGAGAAAGTATATTTCAATATTAGTTGATATATGATTTCTCTGCTTACTCGTGGATACCCTCTAGTCCGTGGAATCTTGCACTTTGTGACTGCTGTCTAATTTTAGTCGCAACTCCTGAATTATTTCTTTATTTCATTTCACATGTTTAAAGACGGTAGCCCTGCAGCAATGCCGATTTTCGAGGAGCCCTCTATTATAGCTTTGTGTAACTTAGAGTCTTCTTGGGGTCTTGTATAACTTATAGGAAAAAGCT
Source organism: Rhopilema esculentum (assembly GCF_013076305.1). The sequence goes on from NW_027019317.1 coordinate 2,887,167, forward strand.
TTTGTATAAATGACTTTGGGTTCTACTGGGGGTACTGTCTTCTTTTATAGCATTGATTTTCTGGTCACCATCTTCCATTTCAGAATTCCTTCTTGAGAACAGCATGCCAATCACTAGGATCCCTGTTTTTATTGATCTGTGATGGTGGTGTAAAATTGAAGGAATTCTCGAAATAGGAAATCATGATTGGTGTGTGATACACCACTTGTGTTGTGACGAATAATGAATATCTAGTCTTTCAAGATCATCTTTGAGAATACCATGCAATCATCGGTCACCAAAACAGCCATACTTTTCTTTGTCATCTAGTCGCCTTCTTGTCGTTCAATTGTGACTGCATTAATCAGTTGTATGCACTGCTCTCAGCGGCTTCAGTCTCAGCAATGTTTCACAAGCAAAGCGTTCCTCTTTTTAAATCGATCAGCTAATGATGGCATGTATCTTCACTTTCATGACGCTTTTAATCAGCATTGATCTTGCAAGCATTCTCATCATAACAGACCATTTTGTTATCAAGAAACTCACACGATGGCTTTAGTGATATCTCTTTTTAAACATTCATTTTCTATATGGTTGTGGCGGATCATCTTCTCAA
>NW_027019317.1:2892784-3017231 GCF_013076305.1 Rhopilema esculentum
CAGCGACATTTATTAAACATTCCAAGGTTTCCACTGACAGTTATGTGTTCCAAGTCGCTGGTAGATATTACAACTTTATTTGTAATGTAGCAAAGTCCCAAGGTGGCCATCTTTACACGGGGATTGATGATGACTCGAAGTCTTTTGCAGACCTATGCTCTTACGATATCATTGACATCAAAGACGACGAGGTGAAAGGCCAGCCACAGACGGGGGCTGGCAACAAAGCTAATGGTATGCATCATATGTAAAGTCGAATCTGAATTGCAAATGGCACGAAGACAAAGTCATTTTGCAAAGCAAGTAGTTTTAAAGCTGCAATAAAAGGGGTAAGAAGCCTTGGCTCCCTATATTTTTAGCCTTGGCCCCCTCTCCCCACTTTCAAATTCGTGGCGCGAGCCCTGATCTAGCCTCTGTTTCGGAATTGAGTCTAACAGATGATATGAATACCGACTTGCTTTTAATTTCTTCTGCTTCACTATGATTGCTTAATAGTCAAAAAAATGCAAGTCTTCTTGGCTGAACATTCTCTTGAAGAAGTGCCATGCTTTCTTTTGATAACGTATTCAATCTTGTTAACTTAGTGAACTACGTCAGCTGTAAAACTTGAAACATCACTTTTTCAATCATTGTTCTGAAGACTGCTGACACAAAATCATCAGACTGCAAAAGTTCGCAATAACTACGGAGCACAGCTCTGACGAAATTCTCAAAGGTGAAGAAACGGAGCAGGCTCCAGCCATAGTGACCATTTTCTGTGTAATAATTAACCGCTCATACTTTCCTGTTCATCCGTTGGGCCGCTAGTCCGCTCTTCCGCACGTCCGTTAGTCCGCTCATCTTTATTAGTTTATCAATGTGTGGCGCGGGAAGGGTTTACACAATGATAACACTTGAATTTATATTTCTTTTCTACTTCTTCTTCAATTTCCACAAAAATTCAAAATTTATTTCCACCGTAACAAAATCGAAAAATGAATCCTTTCACACTCAAATATGCAACTTCTATTCCCTGCTTGTGAAAGTGAGTTTTTTCACGATCGTACATCCTTGATGATATTCTCTCCGTTTTAAACTTGACCCCAACGTCCCTCTCTACGCCCTAAAGGCAATCGACAGATTCTGATGCTAAAGTAGATAAAACCATTTGTCAATCAACAATTGGCCAATCAGCGAGCGTTTTACTACTCAAACACTTGGTGATTGGCTAATTTTGATTGACAGTAGTTCCATTAAAGATGCAATGCTTTTACCACAAGCAACGCAAAATGTTCCTTGGCGAGTTACACAACCGCATAAAAACCATCCTTGCACCTTGCGCGGATAAGCTGTTTTGCGCCATAGTGTGCTCCTACACACTTGGGTTCCAGTCGATAGAGTTCCAGAATCACTATTTGCATCATCACATTGCAACGTCAAAATGAATTTGGTTGACTTTTCCGTACACATCGCGCCATTTTCTTCACAGGTACGTTGTGTTTTGTTTTATTTTCTCTCACTAATATTGCTATTAAAAATCAACTTCTTTCAAAAACACTTTATTTAATCAAGAAAAGATGATTTTCACAAAAAGGATAAATAAATTGTTATGAGATCTTCAAAGATTCGAAACTGCTTAATTAAGGAAATGTGCTATGACATAGTTTAGTTAGTTATGTTACAATACACTTCCTTCGTGTAAAGGATTTTCCCCTTCTTAAAGGTATGACATGTTGCTGCTATCTTGAAATGCCTGGTTATCGCTCTGCATCATGATTCACCCTTATCAGGTACAGCATGCGTTGTATTACTTTATTTGTAAAATATATCTCAGTTCATTGATATGAGCCAGCCATCCATCTATTTAAAAATTTCGAGCAACCATGTTTACAGAACACACGTTTTCCAGTTTACTTGTATAATATTTTACATTTCTAGGCATATCAATCATTTATTAATCTGTGTACTTACCTTAGATATGAGTTGTTCGATGTAGGTTGATTATCTCTGTTGCAATACCAATGTTGCAATACCAATGCAACCTGGAAGAACTGTTTAAGTGCGTATACAGTTTTACGTCGCGTACACATTTTGAAACATGCAACAAACTCAAAGGTCAAGCAGTATGTAACTTGTAAAAACTGCAGTACCGGTATCATTTATCTTTTCACTACACGGTTGATGCCAGCTTTTTACATGTGTACACGGTCTGATGCTCTTTCGTATGCCAGATCTGCTTTATCTGACGGGGGTCCTGCTATAATTTATGATGCTCAGATTGGTAGAAACTAGTTAAGATACCCGATGATATCATAATCCAGATCCCCCGTCATTGTCGTGTGTTGGTATCAAGATAAGCTGAAACAGGCAGACAAGCAATTTGTTTGGTAGTTGGTATGAAAGTTTATTGACTTCTGATATGTATTGGATAAAGAGTTTCATAGTGTTGTTGATTCTTATTCAACAAATAGGTAAGAAGACATTTAACTGCTATAAAGATTCTGCTTACTTTTTAAAGTCCTTTGATGCTTGCTTAGCACCATATGAAAATCCATTGGATAGGCCTTAGTTTTTCTTAAATGCCTTTTTCGCTCACCGAAGAGGCTGCAAAACTGAAATGCTAGTTTCATCTTCGAAGACATTGCTATAAATAAATAGTTAATTTTTGTTTTATTCATAAACAGTTTAAACTTGATGCATTAAGGCAACATTGCAAAATTAACCAAAAATCACCTTAACTGGAACTGATTTTTGTTATTTTAAGCCAGAAATGTTTTTATAAGCATCATTTTGCTTTACCTGATACGGCCATTGCAGTCCTCTTCTTGGCCTGATGTTTAGTTACCATTGTGAAAATTATCAAGAAGAATCGACGCTTATTCCTATGGCACTCTTTTTTAGATTGTGAAGATAAGTATGTGCAACTTGGAGATCCTAAAGATCCCGATAGTGGTTACGTGATTGCCTGTTTGCCTAACAAAGAGTGTCGACTCACGAAAGATGTCAGTGGAGATCAAATCTTCGCCGTGGAAGAAACGGCCGTAGGAGAAAATGATGTTTTGCCTATTTTAAGGAACAATGCAATATCTTTGCGTTCATTAAAATTTCCGGGTTACTATATGGTGGAACGCATCAAGAATGGAAAGAATATGATCATGTTGGATGTTGTTGACAAAAGTTCGAAAGCACACAGTAAGATTTTGCCATTTTTTATGCTGCTTGTCCGATTCTGATTTATTTACTTTTCTTCATTCTTGCTACTTATTCCTCTTGTTATTTCATATTACGTTAAACTTTTGTTTGTTATCTTTAAAGGAAAAGCAGCCACGTTCATCCGTCACTACAAAGTTCGAACAAACAGCTATGTATTTCAAGTGGCAGGCCGTTACTACAACTTCATTTGCAATGAGCCTCTTTCAAAAGGAGGCAAAATTTACACGGGCATAGACGACGATACACGTTATTTTGCTGACCGCTGCTCTTTTGAGATTTTGGGGATTCCAAAAGACAAAGCCAAACAGCAAATTAAGAATCGGCCGGGTAAGGGTTTGTCCTATACCTTGCGGAGAGAGTATATTTCAATATTAGTTGATATATGATTTCTCTGCTTACTCGTGGATACCCTCTAGTCCGTGGACTCTTCCACTTTGTGACTGCTGTCTTATTTTAGTCGCAACTCCTAAATTATTTCTTCATTTCATTTCATTCCATTTCACATGTTTAAAGAAGGTCGTTCTGCAGCAATGCCGATTTTCGAGGAGCCCTCTATTATAGCTTTGTGTAACTTAGAGTCTTCTTGGGGTCTTTTATAACTTATAGGAAAAAAGCTTTTGTATAAATGACTTTGGGTTCTACTGGGGGTACTGTCTTCTTTTATAGCATTGATTTTCTGGTCACCATCTTCCATTTCAGAATTCCTTCTTGAGAACAGCATGCCAATCACTAGGATCCCTGTTTTTATTGATCTGTGATGGTGGTGTAAAATTGAAGGAATTCTCGAAATAGGAAATCATGATTGGTGTGTGATACACCACTTGTGTTTTGACGAATAATGAATATGTAGTTTTCAAGATCATCATTGAGAATAACACGCAATCATCGGTCACCAAAACAGCCACACTTTTCTTTGTCTTCTAGTCGCCTTCTTCTCGTTCAATTGTGACTGCATTAATCAGTTGTATGCACTGCTCTCAGCGGCTTCAGTCTCAGCAATGTTTCACAAGCAAAGAGTTCCTCTTTTTAAATCGATCAGCTAATGATGGCATGTATCTTCACTTTCATGACGCTTTTAATCAGCATTGATCTTGCAAGCATTCTCATCATAACAGACCATTTTGTTATCAAGAAACTCACACGATGGCTTTAGTGTTATCTCTTTTTAAACATTCATTTTCTATATGGTTGTGGCGGATCATCTTCTCAATGAACCATTTTTGACGTATTAGGTAAACCTACGTTTTCGCGAATCTGCTCGACTCGTGCGCCGTGCGAATGAATTGTTAAAAATCACACGTGGCGCAAGTTTTTGAAAACCTTCCGAAAAGCTGAACAGAGAAAATGAATGTCACAAGATGGTTATTCTCAGTGTCTTGGTCTATAGAAAAAATGTGAATCAATTTGAGCTTAACCTGGTGGATCAATTTGAGCTCAACCTGGTTGCAGATTCTCCAGGACATTTCTTCACTGAGGGTAAGTTTTATCCAGTAATGTATATTAATCACCTTGGGCTGGGCGACATCCCCAGGACAGTTTTTTGAGGGTATGCATTTTTCTTTGGTTAGGAAAATATTCCTCTAAAGCATGCTTGGAATCACCGGTAAAGAAACCTTGATAGTTGACGTTTTTTCTAATAAGTGGTATTTACCCACCCAAACCCAGTATGGTTATGCCAACGTCCAGAAAATGTTACAGCCACACGATCAACAACCGTGAGAAAGCAGTCATTTAAAAAGCAGCTTAGATGCCACATCCATGTCTCACCAAGTTTCCATTATGATTCTGATGAAGTATTCATATCTTTAGGGTATTGCCCAGAGGAAGGATGAGTACTTTTCAAAAACAATCTAAAACAATCTAAAACAAACTAAAGCAATCTAAAACATTCTAAAACAAACTCTAAGCATTTTTTTTAACTTGCGTTTTTAGAAGGGCATGTATTTTACCTTTTCATAATGATTAGAGAAAATGGAAAGCCTGGTTTGTAACATTGCTCCAATGTTCAATTCAGTATTCTTAACCAAAGGTTTAAATTGGGAAAAACAAATGGCTAAATTTAAAGTATGTTGCGGACTTACCGGGTTACTAGCACGCAGACCTCCATGATAGAAGCCTCTAACGAGCATCCCTTGTAGCTACATTTTGGTTTTGTAGAATGTTCTGTTCTTGCATCATTTTCCAACAAAACGATGTCCTTTTTTCATAAGTCATGAGTTTCATCTTGCTAGTTGTATTTCAGAGCTAGCAGCAAATACAGTAGCTGTAGATTTGTATGTTTACTTGCTCTATTAGACTTAATTAAAAGAGGTGTTTCTCGATAATAGCCAAACTGGTGTCCCTATCACCTGTGAAATCGTATTGTACTTGTTGCCCTGTAACCCATACAATGAATTTACACGGTTGGTTGTTTTACTATCATGCCCGCAAAGGGGGGTGATCCTTCTTGATAGCAAATCATTTCAAATTTGTTTTCCAATTCAATTCGTAGTGAAATTCTTGAAATGGAGCCCCCGGTTTGCCTTCGTCTCCCCAAACAAAGTATTTCGCTCTCTACTTAAATTAACGAAAAATACCTATAGCTTACATGCTTTTACTTTTAGGATGCAGTGGATATCTAGTCTTTGTTTTGTGCTTTTCATACTGCGAAACGCTGGTAAGTTCTACGTATTTGATTTTTTTGTAACGCGAAAAATTGTTTAGTAATGATTTTTTGTTTTTAAATATTTTGAATGTATTCCAGCTAAATATATGTTTGAGCAGGTGAATGTTTGTTTGTTTTTAAGTCTTGCGGTCACGTAAAGATAAAGATGATTACCGCTGATTCTTGATTCTTTAATTGACAAAAAGGAACGGTGTTATTCAAGTTCTAAGCTAGCGTTTTAATTTTTTATATTCGTATTTGCCAAAAAAGGAGAATAGAATTTAAATTTCATGCTAAAATTACTGTGTGTCAAAAATTTCATGTTGTTTGGAAACACAGGTCACGAATTACGCCGTTTTCAAAATTTAGAAATGTTTTCACTGCAGTAGCAAATTCCAGTCAAATCTTTAAAAATATATTAATAATAAATAAAAAGTTGTATCTCTTAAATGAACAGTCATAACAACACTGATTTTTCAGTTTAGGCCTTTTTCAAAATGAAAATTGAAATCTGAGGTCCATTTTTGACAAATGTCTGTGAATAGAGAGATTGCGCCAACTCAGAATTGGGAAGCAGAAACATATTAATCTTTGTTTATCATTTAAAATTGTAGTTAAAGAATCTTAGTGGAAATGATTCTTTTCGATCTAGTTTCTGTTTAATTAGTGGGAAGACGAGCTTATTGTGTAAGATGGTCTTTTCAGTGTTATCCCGTGTTGAACTTTTTGGTTTCTAAAAGTAACTGCTTAGGATTTGTTAATTTAGAAAACTTAAAGAAATTCTAAGCCTTAAAATCATTAACAAAAATTAAAAACTGATTGCTAATTCCAAGCTTGGTTACTTATTAGAAAAAAGTGTAAATAGTAATAGATGAGATGAAGAATATATATGGGCAACATGCACCTTTTAAACGTTGCTATGACTGGGTAAGTAAAAAAACTCCTTTGTGTTCAAAAATTTCAAAATTGTACTAGAGACTATGTTTTTCATTTACGTGTTTTTTCTAGTTTGCGGAGACAAGCTTGTAAAGTTAGTCGATCCAGACAACCCTACTAGTGGATCTGCGATAACATGCAGGCCTCAGGATGGTTGCGCTATCACTAAAAAGCATGATGGTGACCATATATTCAAATTAAAGGAAACTGCCGTAGGAGAAAATGACGTCTACCCGATTCTACGAGATAATGCAATCTCATTTGAATCTGTAAAATTCCCAGGCTACTACATGGTAGAGCGCATTAAGAATGGCAAAAAGCTGATTATGTTGGATACTATCAACTCCAACTCAAAAGCAGATAGTAAGTTTTGACTGGCATTAAGTAAGAATTGAGTTACCTTATACGCTCCTATATAGCGTAAGAATAACCTAAGCTGTACTTAGGTACCTTTCAATTCAGGGCCTCCATATGGGAATTGGATTTTTGTTGTATTGCCACCTTTTTGAAAAATTAAGTTCCAGGTCAGGTTTTTGAGAAATGCATTTCCCCCAAGTCACGGTCCCGCAGAAAAGGCTAAGGTACGATTCCCCTCCCAAGCTGCGATCCCCCCCCCTCCCCCTCCTAGCTGCCATCCGTTAGAAAGAGCGACTATATGTCACGATAGTGAAGGAAGTGTTCTTCTTGTTTAAAGTTGTACTAGTTTTGCCAATTTGACAACTTCACTGTGTCAAGCTGCGGTCCATACTTCTAACAGGCTAACATTCATCTTTTTTCTTCTAGGAAAATCAGCCACATTTATTCAACATTTCAAGGTTTCCACTCACAGTTATGTATTCCAAGTCGCTGGTAGATATTACAACTTTATTTGCAATATAGCAATATCCAAAGGTGGCCAGCTTTACACAGGGATAGATGATGACTCGAAGTATTTTGCGGACCGATGCTCTTACGATATGATTGACATCAAAGACGACGAGGTGAAAGGCCAGCCACAGACGGGGGCTGGCGACAAAGCTAATGGTATGCATCATATGTAAAGTCGAATCTCAATTGCAAATGGCACGAAGACAAAGTCATTCACTCTCGTTCAGTCTGATTCTTTCTTCACACTTTCTTCGCACTTTCCGCCTTTTGCTTGTATATAAGGAGAACCTACAAAAATGCTTTTTAACAATCCGAATAACTTGCATCGTCAGCGTATCTACAGGTTCCGCAGTACCGCACTTTTTGCGAAGCAAGTAGTTTTAAAGCTGCAATAAAAGGGGTAAGAAGCCTTGGCTCCCTATATTTTTAGCCTTGGCCCCCCCCTCCCCACTTTCAAATTCGTGGCGCGGGCCCTGATCTAGCCTCTGTTTCGGAATTGAGTCTTACAGATGATCTGAATACCGACTTGCTTTTAATTTCTTCTGCTTCTCTATGATTGCTTAATAGTCAAGAAAATGCAAATCTTCTTGGCTGAACATTCTCTTGAAGAAGTGCCATGCTTTCTTTTGATAACGTATTCAATCTTGTTAACTTAATGAACTACAACAGCTATAAAACTTGAAACATCACTTTTTCAATCATTGTTCTGAAGACTGCTGACACAAAATCATCAGACTGCAAAAGTTCGCAATAACTACGGAACACAGCTCTGACGGAATGCTTAAAGGTGAAGAAACGGAGCAGGCTCCAGCCATAGTGACAATTTTCTGTGTAATAATTAACCGCTTATGCTTTCCTGTTCATCCGTTGGGCCGCTAGTCCGCACTTCCGCACGTCCGTTAGTCCGCTCATCTTTATAAGTTTATCATTGCATCACTTTGTTTTATATATTTCTATAGTGTCTATCTATTTAACGTGAAGTAAACAAATTTTGCCCAATTTGTCAGGAAACTGTCATGATATATGAGGTTTTGTGCACTGGATGGTATCTGCTCTGGATTTTCTTCCAAGGTCAAATGCCTTTTTTGTAGTCTCGCAGTCTTTTTTTGGTGTGGCAATAAAAGTTATTACTGTTTACCAGTGTATAGTATCTCTAGACAAAAACCTACAACTTTGATTGTTTGATGGTTTCAAGTTGTAACTGTAAATGTAAAGTAGATGTATCTAATACTGTAGCTGTTGAACCCAGCGTTACTACCTGATAAGTACCACAAGTCAAGTCTGTTTCATAGTCATTTCCAATTTCTTACGTTTATGGAGGCCTATTTTCACGGCCTTTATTTAGAATTCCGTTAGCTTTAAAAATGTTTAAAATAGTGTCACATTAACATGTCAATATTTGCTGACAAGAAGAAACAACCGAATATAAACTACTCCCGTTATGCCAAAATATATTTTAAAAAAGGTAGTTTTCGATATTTTCATGTAACTTGCCTTCCAGATTCCTCCACGAAATTTTTCGATAAACTTAATCCATATGCTTGACCAAATGTAAAAATTTACTTTCTATACATGTGTTTTCTTTTTGCAGTTCATTTCTATATTTTCATTTTCAATTTTAGGAAGAATCCTGGATAGTAATGGAGTTGTATCAAGTCTAGAAATATAGATATTATTGATTAACGGCTTGGGTGGATAGAATCGTGCGCAGAAAATTGAGCGCGCTATAAATTTGCGCGCCAAAAATCTCACGTCATAAAATCATACGTCATTGAATCGCACGCCGTGAGCTTACGCGCCAAAAAATAATGTGCGAGAGAATCACTGGCATTGTAGAAACTAACTACGAGAAATCATCAGGATGTTTGCACCCGTCAGGAATCCTTATATGTTCTTGGGTCAGCAAGTGACTGAGTGCTTCGCTTAACGACCCCCTCCTGTCCATTTTTCTAGCATTCGAACCCTGATCATTTTTCTTCATCCATTAATATGCAGTGTTTACCATAATTCATGTAGCTAGATGAATATAGAAAAACCTATTCTGTACTCTCATCTTTCCTTCATTTTCACATAAAACTATCAAAACTGAACAATGTTTCTGTTTATTCCCAGTAGTTTGATTTGCAAAAGTTATTTCATATTGAAATATGCATTTCAACTACTTGAATAGTCTCAGAATTGTTTCAGATTTTCTTTTCGACATTTTTAAATCGAGCTATTTAGTACCTCAATTTTGGCCTGTCTTCAAAACAAAGCGTTTCTCGACTATCAACTGAATTGTCAAGTGTTTTGTTTCTTTTTACTGAGATATTTCAATTTTGTCAGCAGGTGGTGGTGGTGCTGGCGGTCTTCCTGGGAGCGGGGGCAAGGGCGATGGCGGGAAAGGCAACTTCGTCAAACTTTTCATCCCTGGCCCCCCTGGAATACGCCCAACTCTTGGTCTCAAGGCCGATCTATTTCAAAAGGTTAGAGTTGGAATGCCACCTGATCAGTTCATCATCAAATCCCCCGGGCTGAACGGCGTTGAAGGAACATATTCATTTGAATCAGCAAAGTATCCCATGTTTTACCTTCAGAGAATTGGCAGGGACATCTATCTTGAAGCACTGAAAAGGAACCAAGATTTCTGTATGAGCCTACGCTTTTGCCTTTTTCTTTAATAATTTGCCCTCTGTTGACATTATTTGTCGTAAGTTGCCTTCTACTTTTGCTCTCTCGTGCTCATTTTTTATCAGAAACACTTTTTATATTTTCCAAGAAATGTAATTTTCTAAAGTTGTAGAAATTCTGCAGGAAAAATTTACTGCAGTGTATGTTCCAAACCTAAGAGACCCCACTGCAAATTGAAAGCAAATTTTCTTGTAGATAATCTGAGTATTGCTATCAGAGTCCAGGGCTGTCAGTCCCATGTGAAGCTTTCCGTTTTGAGAATTCATGCTTAACTAGAATTGTACCTTTCTGCAATGATTGAATGAGCTAGTTTAAAATCTGAATGTTAAAACTTTAAATAAGTTCCTGAAATCGTCGTTAACATCCGGTTATAATTGATAAACAACCATTGCTAGCTACCTCTTCTAGGTTTCATCATTTCCTTTTTGCAAAAAGAAGAAATTTCACTTGAAATATCATAACCTCCTTATACTAACATAATCATAACAATCATAACATAATCTGGTATATGTTCACCATTTTTCAGAGTATTTTAGTACATATATAACATGTTTAAATAGATATGGGATTCTTTCAATTTCTCTTTTGGGTAAATTTCAGATGCCTCTGCTACATTCAAGGCTACACCATACATAAACAAGAAAAATCGTTATTTTGTCAGCCCGTACAGCCAACCAGAATGGTTTCTTGGCCATTTACATGTTCCTCCATTTTATGTACGTGCTATGTACAACAACAACACTGCTGAGTTCGACTTAGATGTCTCCTGGATATTCAAGTACCAAAAGCAGAAAGAGCTATTCGGGTTAGGCACACACCACGATTTATTCCGCGCTCTTATCAAGCTACTCTCTCTTGTCCACGGTCCTCTAACTGCAAGTCAAGAATCAGCTATTTTCCAAGCTCTTCATGGGAACACCGACTTGACAGAACTCGGTAACTCGACAGCAATCATGCAGCTGTTGCAGTCTCAACACAATAGCTTGCTGCTTTCACAACTGGCCACAATCAACGGACTCCAAGGAGTTAAACCCGTCATACCACCAGCAGCTGATGCCTCAGCGCTTAGTGATGCCACAACTGCTGCCGGATCAGTTGCAGGTGCTACAGCAGGGTCTGCCGCGGGTACTAATACCGGTGGTGCTGGTGGCACATCAGGTGGCACATCAGTTGGTACATCGGGTGGTACATCGGGTGGTTCGGTTACAGACAAAGTTAAAACTGGTGAGATGGCTTTCTCTAACTAACTATATGTATCAGAGATCTCGTGAACAAGTTTTTAGCCATTTGATATAAGTCGACTTTTAAAGACCCTTTATATGTCGCACAGTAACATTTCAAAGATTAGGTGGCAAATTTTACTTGCATCCGGGCCAGTGAAAGTTGTAAATGTTAAGCTTGATGCCCTTTTAAAATAGTTTTGCAAGAATTAAAGAAAACCATTGCACAAATAGAAAAACACTTACCCACTGATTTATCTACAGCAATACTTTTGTAATTTTTGATATTTTGCTTCCAGTCCAAACACTGACGGACGTTAAACGAAAACCACTTCGATTGTGCTATCTTCTTAGACGATTCTTAGAAATAGTAACAGCTACATAAGATCTCATATTGCATCTGTATAAATCTAGCCGATTCCTGTCAGTGTTTAGTTAAGTTCACACATGTGACAGGTCAGTAAAGTAGTGTCTGAAAACCTACTTGAATAAACTCGCTAGTGATTCTAAACGCAGTAAAGAAAGCATCTAGCCAATACAAAAAGTTATCTTTGAGGCGACATGTTTTTGGTGCGTTATATTTGATTTGTAAGAATTTCTGTCCATTTTATTTGACATGGAAGCATATTCGAGATCATTATGGTACCAGCCCTGCCTGAAATGGGCGAACATAGTGAAAACGGATAGTGAATAAAGTTTTCTTGATGTCATATTTGCCAAAAAGCTTACCCTGGCCTAATTCCAGTGTTTCAGCTCCTTCTTGCTATGTATGACAACTAATTAATCGATATTTTTATCAATGCTCGTCATGTGTGCCACAAATATATTGAATACCGATATAACAAAGCGCTGATTTTTCTCTTAGACAATAAACCAGAAACTGAGGTCGTCGTAGAAAAATACGAGCCTTGGAGTGACTGGAGCTCGTGCAGTGCCCAGTGTGGAGCCGGACACCAAATTCGCGTCCGGCCATGCAAAGTTAATGCGCAAACTTGCACACCTTTGCAGCAAAGTCAGTCTTGTGTAGCAGCAGCCCCCTGTCAACCAGCTGGAACAGTCCAAGGTAAGCTGGCGGTTTTCCAGTATTATCAATCGCTTGCTTTTTTGAGCACTTTATTTTCCTCAATATTCCATATTTGCTCCAATATATAAACAAACCTTGCTGCTTACTATATTATATTATTATTGAAAATATTTGATCAAAGGTCGTTGAATTTGGGGTGTTAGAGGGTCAGAAACTAAGGAAAGAGGGAGAATACATGAAATATGTCGTTTTGGTAATATCATCTGGTTTTCTGTTGATGATTATTTCTTTTTAACTGAGTATCAAAATCAGGGTACTTATTTAAAATTGAATAAACAAGCCCTAATGAAAATGACCCGTCGTATCATTTATTGAAAAATTTATATTATTTTTTCGTGATTTTAGTATTTTCATCAGAAAAGTAGATTATCAAAATTCTTTAGCTTCAAGTCAAAGTATCTGGCAGTTTAGTAAATATTTCTACATAGAGGCTTCTTTATAAATTCATACGCTAGACTTTTCGAGTAGATCTGTCATTTTTCTGTAACATGTTCTTACTTAATGGAATCAAGTAATTAATTGTAATCAAAACCATTCTCAAAATTTTTTCTAGCGAGCCCACAAGTCGTTCAAACAGTGCCACAGGTGGCTCAAGCTGTACCACCGGTAGTTCAGGCTGCTCCTGTTGCCCAGGCGACTGGAGGATGCCCTATGACTTGCGGTTACGATTGCAACCCTACCTCTTGCCCCCTATCCTGCTGCTCAAGTAGTCTCGTTAAGAAGCATCACATTGCCAAAGTGAAGCATTTCAAACGGAAATTTGAAAGAGCCATCAAACATAGGGGACATCACAAGCAGTAATTGTTGTGGGCAACGAAAGGATGAGACCTTCAACAAAGTCCTCTTTACAGGTTCTGATACAATTTCTAGTTCTCCTAGCACAGAAAATTACCATGAAGGTTATAAGTCGTATTTGTAGTTGAGAAAACAGCAAGAAGTTTTTTATTCCAAATATGCTCGTTGCTAATATGTTTCGCAACTAAATTATACGCAGAAGAATAAGAGTACCCATAGCATAATGGCTGATAGATGATATTGCTAATTCTTAATTGTTATAAAGTGAAATTACGGTTTTTGTACTTAACGGGTAAAAGGAGTAATTGATTGTATGGTATTAATCAAACATTTTCAAAATATTGCGATTTTAAAATTTTAAAGTTTTAGGCCCATAAACAGCCCTTAGCATGTGTGAGCATGCTTTCAATTTTCTTCTATCCAAATCTTTAAAACAAGCCCTGGAAAATTGCTTTTATTCTACCGTTAACTTTATTCAACCGTTGCCCTTTCAACCATCGCCAGAAAGACTTTCTAAATCCCAGAAAGTAAGCAGACTGTACCCTTGGAAGGGTTGTGTTATCAGAGCGGCCGTTGGTTGAGAACATTTGGAGCAAAAGGGGTTGTTAAGATGCCCGCTTTATCCTTTTTATACATCGTGTAGAAAAAACCAAATATATAGAAAAGACTAGGTGAATTACCCTAGTGGCTAACTCTGGGATTTCCTCTTGAACTTAGAAAAAGGATATTCAAACAATCTTTTGGTGGTACAAAACTTGTAAATGGCTTTGAAAAAAGCAAACATTTAATAAACTAAATCTTTTCGTCTGACACTCTTCAGAGTTTAAAACGTCAGAACATAGATCGAAAACTCTACGCTAGGAAATATATATACCCAGTTGTGGATCGAAATAGGCCAATCAGAAACACGAGCACATGACTGTATAGGTTGACCAATCAGTGCCGCTTGCCTATTCTTAAGTTCTGTTATTTTCTGACGTTTTAAACTCTGGAGAGTGTCAGACGAAAAGCTTTAGTTAACTAAATGTTTGTTTTTTTCAAAGCCAATTAAAAATGATATTCCTTTACTAAATGTATACAATGAATAATACTATATAAATTCTAAATAGCATATTTCATGTAACCTAGTTATTAATTTGTGTACTAAGCAAATAATTAAATTCATCTGTATTGAGTTTCAATCAATAATTGTATGACTGTAAGTCAATTATATAATATTTTACATTATGCAGCCTTTGTCTTTTGTAATACCTTTTTGCTGCCAAAAGTTCTAAACTAAATTGGCAAGTTAATTTTAAAGACTCTCAACAAAAAGTACAGTTAAAGACTCTCAACACACAGTTAAAGACTCACAAAATACAGTTAAAGACTTTAAACACAGTTAAACACAGTTAAAGACTTTACAGTTAAAGACTCTCAACAAAAATTACTACACTGACCATATCACTTCATACATCCTTTTTAAGTATAACACGACCCCCTTTGTGGTTATACTGCAATCCCCATTGATGATTCAAGAATCACACATCTTTTCTTCTTTACTTTAATATTATTACAAGCACCTTCACAAAAAGTATCTACTAACATTATACTAATAAACACAATTATATTTTTATCCTTTGTTAAGGTACATTACATAAGAGCAAGTATTCGTGGAAGTTTCATATGATTTAAAAATTCCACTACATAAAATGCAAAATTATACAAGTTAGATAAAATTTGATATAACATACGGAACTAATTAGCTGATACAATGAACGTACGGCTAAAAAGAGCAATTGTGTTTTTTTTCGTTTTGCATTTTCAAGACTACTATTTCAAATTCTAAGACTATTATTGGTTGGATAAATAAACCCTCATTAGATACTGGTTAAGGTACATTCATAAGAGTAAGTATTCATTGAAACCTCTATGTTAAGACTATCATTGCTAATGAGGTTTAGTACCTACTGAATCCTTTGTAACGTCATCATGCATTGAAATAGTTTTTAGTTTCATTACACACAGCATCAGCGCTCGCAAGGTCCTAAGATATACGTTGTTTGCTTCACCACCACCCCTCCCAAAGTTTCAGTTATTCCTTCCAAACGTAATTCATGATAGAGAAGATTGACTCCTGATTCAAGATATATTAGACAGTTAATCAACCCTGCAGTAAAAGGTATGATACTTCGTATCTTCATTTGATGCACTCTTTTTTATAAGAAGACTATAATTTTTCCAACCTCGATATTCTTAAGAAATTTCCGTTTAATTAAGCCTGAATATATTTATAAAGTATTTTTATTTATGCAAATCTGATGTGGTTTTCATTGACTATCTCCCGCCAATTCTGAGATTTCCTGTTATGAACATCGTAAAACTTGCATCTGATGAAATAGAAGATACAAATACGCGAGTTGAGGAATATTCTTGTGATGTTCTTAAAAATTAGATGATTCTAAGCCTACAAATTTTTATATGCAATTTTCTTTTAAAACATAGTATAAGCATTACGTCACAATACATACATCAACAGTAACAATATTTGCCTCCTCCCCTGACAAAGAGTGACAGGAATGACCACTAAAAATTTCGAAAAGAACATTAAAAAATCTTGATATGAAAGAGAGAGAGAGAGGACACTCGAAAGAAAACTCTTTTTAACTTTTTGTCTCGTACGTTTTGGTCGTATCCAGTCAGCCCTAAATCCATGGTTGAAAAGCTTCTTTCTTCATTTTGAAATCCTCTTTACTTGGTTCAGTTCAAAATCTGCATTTGTTTTATAAACTATTTCACTTCTTTGTTTTTTGATATGATAAATTCTTTTCTATTCTTTTCTTATCGCTACCATAGTGTGTGTGTTTATGTCACTGATCTGAAAAGTGGTTTGTGTGTGTTGCTATCGAGAGCGAGGTCGAGCCAGTTGTTGTTGATTGTTATTTTCGCAGGATTGGTTCATTATTCATGTTGATTGTTGGGGACCTTTCTTTCGAAATATTTCAATATAATTCGTGCGTAAAACGCGCTGTCCACCTGCAAAACAAGAAAACAGCTCAATCTGCACCGAAGAACGAACGCATTTCCAAGAGCTTCACTGCAACAAGAAATATTTTCCAAAGCACGACGACGTAAATAGAGGGTAGTTTCACAGAATCAGTGGTAGTATTCAAAGGGAAGTGAAGATGAACCACGCCGAGGCACTCGTGTCAACAGATTGGTTGAACAAGAAACGAAACGAGCCTGATTTTCAGCAGAAATATAGAATCATAGATGCTTCGTGGGATCTTCCAAGCTCAAAAAGAAACTTCGTCGAGGAGCATAGGAGCAAGCGCATACCTGGCGCTAGATATTTCAGGTAGAAGTTTAGCTGACTCAACACACACCATCATGGGCCTATGCATAGGCTAGCGCTAGAAAGAAACTATTTTCATTTTGTCTAAATGTTAGAGGGCTTAAATCAGATTTCAAACAATCTTTTCATGATAAGTTGCTCCCTCGAATGACGCAAGAATGCGTCGGTTTAATCTAACCTTCTTCTGCCATCCCTCTTGTTTTGATCTTTGTTGATTTAAAGGGGTGGGTACCGATTCATGAATAGACGTTCCTGCTGGCTTTCGTAAATTACAGTGTTTTCAGGGCTCTATTTTGATTTACGTTTTGTGTTTCTTTCTCGTATAAGCCACATATTTTTTGTTTAGTTTAAAACTTCTGAAGAAGGGACTCAAAACCACTCTGATTAGCCTATGATAAAAAGTATTTCATTGAGCAATGAATTGAGATTTTTATTTACCAGCCAAACGAAGATGGACTGTAAACCTGATTGAAACTTGATAAGCAAACTCAATTTGCACAAATTTATCAGCAAAACAAATGTTACCCAGGCTTTTTTCAAAGAAATGAAGGACCACAAAGCACATAACAGGTTTGGGGGAGGGGGCTAAAATATTTGGGAAGATCAACATGCTAAAAGCCAAAGACAGAATTACTATTTGTTTCATCTAATATACATTTTGGGAATTACAGGAAGACCAAGCCCCCCCTCATCAGTCCAGCTTCCATTGTCCCTACCTTTCAAGCAGCTCCCCACTTATCTCAACACCTGCAAATTTTTAACTCTTGTTATAAAAGGTTTCTTATTAAATTATTGCAATATATTTTCCCATCTTTCATATGATGTAGTCTTTTGACGTAAAATTTCTTTAAATATAGAAGTATTCTGCTCTCCCTTCCTATTCTGAAACATTAAAATGAAACAAAATTATATGCCTTAGCCTTGCAGAATGCAGAGACAAGACACCAAAGCTACCAATGATGATTCCAAAGCCAGAGGATTTTGCAAAGTATGTCCATGACATTGCAGGTATTGAAAATAATCATCATATCATAATTTATGACAACAGTGAGAGATTTGGATTGTTTTCAGCACCAAGATGCTGGTACCTGTTTCGAGTCATGGGTCATAAATTTGTTCACATTCTTGATGGAGGTTTGCCAAAGTGGGTTAAAGATGGGTTCGAAGTTGCATCTGGTGACTACTCCAAGAATGAAGAGCTCCCAGGTAAGTTTTATACATCCATTCATATCTCCTATGTATTTTATATTTCAGGTCAAAAGAAAATATTGCAGAAATTAAACTCTGTTTTGTATGAATAAGGCATTTCAATTAATTATTTGTCCCCTGATATTTACGTTTAGCAGCATAAAAACAGTTGCATTCAAAGATTGTCAAATAAGCAGCTTGTTTTTATAAAATTTGTGTTAAATATTTCATGGTTGGCATAATTAATTTGCATAAATACATTGTCTTTGTAGCTGCATCAGCCACATATGAGGCAAAACTGAGGCCAGAACTTGTTCAACACTTTGATTTCATCAAAGCAAACAGCCAAAAAGATGATTCAGTGCAAGTTGTTGATGGGCGGCCTGAAGGCAGATTCAAAGGAGTGGCCCCAGAACCCAATCCTGCAATTCCAAGTGGACATTTTGCAAAGGCTATCAACGTCCCCTTTTTCCAGCTTTTTAATCGAGAGGTTAATGTAATGAAAAATCCATCAGAAATAGCTGATGCTTTCAAAGGTAAAGGTATCGATATTGACAAGCAGGTCATTTGTTCATGTGGTTCGGGTATAGCAGCATCAACTCTGGCATTTGGGCTGTATTATTCAAAGGGCATTGAAAGCCAGCTTTATGATGGCTCATGGGCTGAGTGGGCGACAACAGTTCCAGACCTCATAATCACAGAGAAGTAACAATTCAGCTAGAACAATAAGAGCTGTTTTTTAATTATAACCTTTGTGTTGAATTTTGTATCTTGGTAAAGACTTTCTGAATTTAGTTAGGATATTTATTCCTGTTTACAATAAATTTCACTTTTTAATAAGGTGTACAATTAAATTTTGAACGAAAGCTCAGACGAAAGCTTAACATATATTGTCTGCAGTATTTAATTCTCTGTTCCAAATGGAGGTTCATAAAGATTTTGGTTAATGCGCATCTGATGACGAGAAGAAAGTTAAAAGAGGTGGAATGTAGGCGGGTTGTGGTTGTAAGAGATTTGGCAGAAGGCTATTTGTTATCCAAAAAACTTCCGTATTTCCATTTTCTGACACCTGGCGATTCATTGTACCTTATGCCTATGTCTGCCGATCTAAAATTTAGTCTATCCCATCATATTGTGATGTTATTTAGTGGAAATATACAATTTTCTTCGTTTACTTTAAAAATTATCCATCCATCCATTCTCCTTTAAAGCGGGGGTACGCAAAAGGCTCGAAAATATACCCTCAGATTTTTCTTCTGTCGAAACCTAATTGCGGCGCCAGCCACTAGGCTCTGGGGGGAGAAAACAAACTTTTTGGGACACGCCTTTTTTAACACCTGAAAACGCCCTCTTACCAACATGGAACGCCAATTTTACCTCGATCCACGACCAACTTTTAGTTACGTAGGTAAAGGCAGTTTGAAAATCATAGCATTACATCTTAAAATTACTTTGCCGAAATATTACCCCTCCCCAAACATTTTCTCATCGAATTTAGACGGAATAAAAAATTTGTTGCGCCGAGAAATGGAGGCGTGTCCCCACCCGTTACTGTCTGAAACCTGTAGAAAGGTGCAAGTTCTGGTTATCCCTAGAAAACTATCTTTACAAAATTTCCTTGCGTCATGACAGCCTTTATTAAACCCTATTACAATCTTATCATTTTGTCCCCTACACTGCAAACTCTGATTAAAATTCATTTTTATTGAGTTTTCCTTAGAAAAGTATCAAAAGATCTTGTTGTGCACTCAGCTAATAGCGGAAAATTTTCCTCAGAGTAAGATATGCATTTTCGTTACGACAAATCGGATGACTGTAAATGACATCACTCCAGTTGTATGTGAACCTGTTACATATCTTTAATATCATACAAGGACAGATGATTGTCCTGTCCTCTAAAGGCTTGGCTCTCCTAACTTACAATAAGCATAGAATTAAATGAAAAAGCTTGTTATTTGCTTAGTAATTATACTGTTATTTGATGGTATTTGCGAGAAATGTTTTCTAGCATGCTTTATTTAACGGAGTAAATAAGCTTCATTGATGCAAGGTGTTGGAGGAATTTCACCTCACCAGAGCATAACTACAGTAAAGCGACATTTGTCAATAAAATTCATTTTAGCCACATTATCATCAGCCACAATCTTTTAGCTTTTAAAACCCATCCAAACAAAACGACTAAGTGTCTTTTAAGATGCCCGCAAAGAGTTTCCACATCATGAATCGAATTTACTATCTAAAGTGGGGAAGATATTGAGGGGCGAAAATTCCCCACAACCCTGTAAATTTCACAACTAATCAGGGCCGTCGCGAGGCAAGCCTTGTTGAGGGGGGGGGGGGGGAGAATTACGAATTAACCTGATTAAAAAATAATCACCTTAAATTCTTTAGTTACTGACACGAACCTCTGCAATACATTTTGCCAATCTAACTCAATGGCATATGATTCGCAACTTCCATTTATATGATATTAACAGACTTTGATAATAGCTCTGTCAAATCTGTATATCGGGATGGGCAAATGACATAGTTACTTCCCAAAGAGGTGCCAAACTTGAACCGATTGATCAGAGGCGAGGGGCAAGGCACTCCATGAAAATCTCGCACACCTTTAGCAGAAATCCCTTTCTTTTATCTAAAAGTCCTTGGAAATCTTTTTGTTTTTCGTAGAAATCTCGTACCCTATTTGCAAGAGTGACATGCTCTTTGGACGAAAGCTCATCATATTTTGTCTACAGTATTTAATTCTCTGTTCCAAATGGAGGTTTATAAAGATTTTCGTTAATGCGCATCTGATGACGAGAAGAAAGTTAAAAGAGGTGGAATGTAGGTGCGTTGTGGTTGTAAGAGATTTGGCAGAAGGATATTTGTTATCCAAAAAACTTCCGTATTTCCATTTTCTGATACCTGGCGATTCTTTGTACCTTGTACCTATGTCTGCCAATCTAAAATTTAGTCTATCCTATCATATTGTGATGTTATTTTGTGGAAATATACAATTTTCTTCTTTTACTTTAAAAATTATGCATCCATCCATTCTCCTTTAAAACGGGTGTGTCACAAAAAGGCTCGAAAATATCAAAAAGTCTTGTTGTGCACTCGGCTAATAGCGGAAATGTTCTCTTTTGCGGAAAATTTTCCTCAGAGTAAGATATGCATTTTTGTTACGACAAATCGGATGACTGTAAATGACATCACTCCAGTTGTATGTGAACCTGTTACATATCTTTAATATCATACAAGGACAGATGATTGTCCTGTCCTCTAAAGGCTTGGCTCTCCTTACGTACAGTAAGCATAGAATTAAATGAAAAAGCTTGTTATTTGCTTAGTAATTATACAGTTTTCTGATGGTATTTGCGAGAAATGTTTTCTAGCATGCTTTATTTAACGGAGTAAATAAGCTTCATTGATGGAAGGTGTTGGAGGAATTTCACCTCACCAGAGCAGAACTACACTAAAGCGACATTTGTCAATAAAATTCATTTTATCCACATTATCATCAGCCACAATCTTTTAGCTTTTAAAACCCATCCAAACAAAGCGACCAAGTGTCTTTTAAGATGCCCGCAAAGAGTTTCCACATCATGAATCGAATTTACTAACTAAAGTGGGGAAAGTATTGAGGGACGAATATTCCCCACAATCCTGTAAATTTCACCACTAATCAGGGCCGTCGCGAGGCATACCTTGTTGAGGGGGGGGGGTGAATTACGAATTAACCTGATTAAAAAATAATTACCTGAAATTCTTTAGATGCTGACACGAACCTCTGCAATACATTTTGCCAATCTAACTCAATTGCATATAATTCGCAACTTCCATGTATACGATAATAACAGACTTTGATAATAGCTTTGTCAAAATGTTGTCAAATGTAAAACCACTTAAAAAGGGGTTTTTACCAAAGTGAGTTCGTAGGTTGTTCGCAGAAACGTACACGATAAATACGGCAAAAACTGTTCTCCAATTCTTTAATGTTTTACACTTCTGCAAGCTAGTGACAAGACACACTGAGTTCGACAATCTTACAGTAAGACTGAATCTAACTACAAAACCATCCCTTTTATACCCTAAGATGAACCTCAAGATAATAATTACATAATACAAACGCTGATGCAATTACAGTGCAATGGTGCGATTGCCACGTGATATTTTCCGTGTGGAGACCCTGTGTTGTAACATATATATCGGGATGGACAAATGATACAGTTACTACCCGAGGCGGCACGAAGAAGCAGAAATTTTTCGAATTTTAATGCTTCCAGTTCCGTGGAAAATACTGTCTTTTAAGCAAATTTTACTGAAGCAATCCTCCAAATCATATTGAAAATCTTTTTTTTGCATATGGATTGAACAGCAGTTAAAAACAACTGATACAATTTCGCCGTTGTCTTGAAAATACCCATGCTGTTGCGTTACTTCTAAAGCCAGGTAACAAGCAGCAGTGGTTGTCAATTCAGACCCCTCTTTCCTTTCTAGAATTCCTTTTGAATGTAAAAAAGATCTGGAGCTCACTATGAATTGCAGTTGATGCTACTACTGAAAATGGACACAAGGCACAATTTTTTATTTTTTTGGAATTAGTGCCAACATGAAATCTTTAAACGTAGTTTGTTAGCCTTTATTCATATAAAAAAATATCATATTTAACTAAGGAAGCAACTACAATTGCTTGACCCTTTATTGATTTGAAGACGTGAAGGTCTTTGATCTACCTACACAGTTTCTTCCACGGAACCTGTTATGGAATTTGGACTCTAGTATAATAAAGTAATTTAATCTCTTGGTTATGTTGCGAAATGGACGCGTTATTAAAATTTATTATTCTGCTGACAGCGCTTGTGATTAGGGTAGAGTTCGGAACCAAGGGTAGAGAACGGACGTGCGTAACAGCACGAGAGGAGTACGGTCTTATCAGCATTAGGAAATACAGAACAAGGGCCTAGCACTACATTAAAATAGGAATTATATTCTATCTTTATACACATTTGATATAGAGCCGATTTTACTTGAAATGTTCTTTTTGAGATACTATTGGGGGTATGACACCCCTCCACACCCCCAGGTCGCGACGCCCCTGCCAGTGATTCCATACCTAATAGCTGAGAAAACATTATATAGAGAAAACCGTTTTTAAACTTTTTTTCAAATTATTTTAAGTTGGGGGGGGGCCTCAAAAGTGGTGCCACTGGAAAACTGGAGGGATTCGCGAAAGGGTAATCTTTGACAGAGAAAGGGATGCGGCATAAAGATCTTTATTTGTCCTCCCCACATCTTGGTGATCAGCTTTGCAATAAGAACTGTAACAGTTTTGCCCTTATTATGCGTTTGCGCCACCCAGCATCCTGTTGCTTACGCCAAGGAGCAGGCCCCCGCCATTCCAGCCCACAGTCAGACATCATACGTCTTTATTGTCTTCAGGCTCTTTTATAACCTCATATATGACCTTTCTCGGGGGTGGAAGAGGAAGAAAGCTTTGGTTTTCATTCTAGTATCCTCTTTCTGTGAGACAGTTTCCAAACATACACTCCAAGGTCAGGCCATGGTTAAGCATCAGATGGGTAAATTAGAAAAAGGCCTTTTTTTCTCATGTTTACCAGAGGACTACATTTACGCAAGATAAAATACAGTAAATCCCCGCATATAAGAACCTACAAAAATAAGAACCTAGAGGCTGTTTTTCCTAAATTATGCCCCTTGTAATTGAGAACCTATTTGAGTGTGATGAAATATAATAGGTTCTTATTCCAAGGGCAAACAAATAGAGCTTTCAATGGTTCTATTTACTCCCAGATTTTTAAAGAGGCGGTAAAACCACAATCGGTATCAAAATTTTCAGTTGTGCATTTTCAGCATTTTATACACTTTAACGAAGGAGAACTTTAAAATCACTTTGACTTTTTATCATAATTATATATAGCAAAATCCAAAATGTTCAAAAATGAAATAAAAGCATTAGAATTCATAATTTTCAATTCCTGAGGACGTATGAGATCATCCCCAGATCCATCCACTGTCATAAGGAAGCCGGTGCACTCAAATGTCTTGTAAATATCTTTGTAATGTTGCATTAAGAACATTGCTAAAAGGAAAAAACAGAGTTGAATGCATCTCTTGATAATGAATCCTAAAGTTTTAAATAAGGGATCCTTCGAATAAGAATCTTCATACCCTGAAATTAATCCAAGTACCTTCCCAAAAAGAACCTACTTCAGCCTGAACCTCAAAAAAGTAGGTTCTTATATGCGGGGATTTACTGTAAGTAATTCAGAGCTACAAATTATCCAAAAAAGGACATTGAGCCTTGGCAATATTTTTTAAAAATATGTTGGATTCGTGGCATTTTTAAAAGGAGATCTGGGTGTTTCTGCAAGCTTGTTTGAAGAGCTTCATTTCCATAATCAAGTATATTTTTGCAGGTATACCTAAAGAAGACCTCATACAAGCAGGCAAGAAGGCCTTTTACTTTCAAGGAGCAAAGATTTTTAATAAACTAACAGACGAAATGAAGTGTGAAACTTCAATTTTAAGATTTAAGACTTTTTGTAAAAATTTTAACTACTACTTTTAAGATTTCATTTTCATCATGTATTTAATTTTTATTTCGGTAATCCATGTATATTTTAGACAGGTCCTTTATTGATAACAGCACGTTGTTGCTGACCAAAGTTAACCTGTATAAATATGATATTATTATTATTATTATTATTATTATTATTATTATTATTATTATTATTATTATTATTATTAAGCAGTTGAATTTCTGGACTGCAACAGGTATCCTTTCCGCACGAGATGGATCCATCTTGCATACAAAAACTAAATAGCCACTCAATTCACACAAAAAAACATCCTGTCGTAGGGAGCGTAAAAAATTGTTTATCCAGAACACCACACAAGAACACCAACAGCAAATGCGAACAATAGGGTATTTTCCTATTGATGGAATTTTGTTCATGCAGACTATTTGCCTAGGTAAAAGTAGGTTTATGCAAACCATTTGCCGCGGCCTCTGAAATAGAATCCCCTCATTGAAATAATAGAGAGAGTGGGTTGTTTTCTACCTCCACTTTTTAAGGGCAGGAGGGTATAAATTCTCGAATCCCCGTGAGGATTCTCAGATGCAGCAGAGGTGATCCCGAAAGATACACAGCAAGCCAAAGAGAAACGACGAAAAAAGGAGAATAAGTACAAGAAGACAAACAAGTTTCTAGTGGTGAGCATGACTTTTCTGTTTTTTTTTCAGTTTGGTTATCTCTTTGATCTTACAGACTTATTCCAAGAATACAATTTTGCTCAAAAATTTTTAAATGCATGTTTGTACATAAGATGTGTTACCAGTAACGCTTATTTTTACTTAACATAGTGGCATCAAGTTATTGTCCTTGATTTGTTTCTAACCATTTTAAATCGATTGGTCAGTACGCATTCTTACAAGTTGAATCAAGTATCGGTCCTACAAGTGAGCCCCTCCCACTCCCCCAAGAAAATGTTGCAGGAGACACTCGTCGGTCATCTTAAAAGCATACTGACAATTAAGTTGCCATCGTGTTCCAACCACTGCAAAAACAGCTAAAGACAAACTAACGTTAAACTGATGTGCAGAGGGAAATGAAAAGTCTATGAGAACAGTTTTTGAGTGTTTTTCTATAAATTATTAAAAAAAGATTTGCCACAAAAGTGTTGATTGTTATTTAGTGAGAGTTTGACAAACAATATTGCAATATAGTATTATTCAAAGTTTTACACAAGTTTTCTAGTTTCCGCTTACTGTTTGTAAGTTAAAATTGTTTTCTTTTCTCCGCATTAAAGAATTAAAGAAATAGTATGATGGGTTTGAAAGTTAAGTCCTTCAGGCTTGGGTTTGAGTTGGGGTGTTGTGGCTAGCTCGATAAGAGATGCAATGTAGTGTTATCGAAATAGAGACGTAAATTGATTTGAATATTTAAGAATAGTGAGATTCTTTATAATTAGTTAATGTTGCTAGGTTGTAAAGTGGTTTTGCGCAAAACAGTCGCAAGTTGAGTTAAAGTTGAGAACAATTTTGGAATAACGTGGGGGCTTAGCAATCCTACCCATAAGGGCGTTTGTATTCATAGAGAAAGCACTGAGAAATTAATCCCCAACGTCGGATATTTGGATGTGGGGGGCCAGCCATCGCCCCCTTCCTCCGCTCAAAAATCTCAGTTTTCACCATATCCCCCTACACAATATATTTTTCATTTGGTATGAAAACTTTGGAAAAGTTTGCAAAAATTCTATCTTCGTCAGATTTGGCTATCTCTTCACCTGTTGATTTATTTATAAATAAGAAATGAGAAATTCATTAACATCGCTTATAAACTTTTGGTCGTTGGCTACCCAGAAGAAAGCGGTTTATTATCTTTTATTTCTACATTATCTTTTGGAGCTTGAAATTTACCTTCAATGCTGAAGACTTGTATTAGATGTCAAAGATATCTAGATTTGTATTTTTATTCAATTTTTCAGCAGTTCATATCATCAAGAAAGCACAAGTTCAATTATAGTCATTTACTATTTTTCCATGCAAGCTAGAGAGATGATTTTACTAATTTGATCAGAAGTTCAATTGAAAGTTTGAGATATGGATTTTCTTTCATGAAAAGATAAACTTATTTCTTGCCTATTTTTTTATGTACACCGCTGGGCTGAGCGTGCTTCTTTGTGCTAACCAAGTTAGTTTAACACGCTACTTCTGTCGTTGAGGCACATACCGTATTTACTCTAATATTCCCGCTGCGGGATTAGCGTTTCAACCTAACAAAAAAAGGCGGGATTATTAGAGAGGCGGGTATATTGGAGAGGTGGGATTATTTTTTCAATGCCTGGAAGTCTAGTTTGAGGATGTTCTGTCAAACCTTCAGCCATCTTTTACTTGATGCTACGTTTTATATCAAGTCAGTACTCTTTTGTGCTTGGATTGTAGGATTGTTCGGATAAACAGGGGTGGACGTTTTTCTACATTTTCGTACAGTAAGGGGCTATTAAAAAATGACCTATGGGAAAAGTAAAAAATATACCCATATATGGGGGGGTTAAAATTAAATGGGGGGGTGGGATATTTCTTTTCACAGACAAGACAGAGCAGAAATTGTGCTTTATAGACAGTAGTACGAAGTCAAAGAATCAAATTTCTTTTTATGCTGCAAGACTTGGATGTTTGATAAACTTGCGAAACAAGACAGCTATCTGCCCTCTCCCGTGATTTAACCATTCACTCCAAGCATAAGTTTCAGTCTTTGATTTTGAAGCCGATACAGAATGTGTAAAGAATAGCAAATGCCAATTGAAAGTTTCAATCCCGCATGCGGGATTACTGGGGGAGCGGGATTATTCTTACAATCTATGAAATACAAGCGGGGTTACTAGAGAGGCGGGAATAAAAGAGAAGCGGGAATATTAGATTAAATACGGTATTAATCATTCTAAATTCCTTCGCAAATTCTTTAAGTTTCATTGCAGAACCCATGGCGGGACAGCAACTTGAATTTTTGCAAACATATTTAGGGCCACCAAGCACCACCTACTCGGGGATTTAGCAAATTTTAGAAAATCCGACTTAAATCTTGGGTCTCCATGACTCACTGCTCTTTGCATATCTTTTAAATTGTGTTTAACTGGAAAAAAGGATCCCTCTCTCTCTTTTCTACCCTTGGTACCAGGGCGGAGCCACGAGGGGAGGGTGAATAGGGAGGACTAGTCCCCCCCACTTTTTCAGAAAGCTGGTCTTTGAGATTCTTGCAAATCCGATGAGAAAATTTCGGTGGAGGGTGATATGTACGTTATTTATATCATCAGAAGCTGGTTTTGGTGTGAAGCAATTTCTAGATTGAGACAAAATCCAAACATTATTTACCATTTACTATTTTATCATCTTGGAAGTAATTTTATAGATAACCGTCCTTTGTTTCTTGATATTGTCTACAATGCTAAAGTAAAAAATCTTCTTTTAACAAGCAGCGAGAGATTTTTTCAACAGAACCGACTTACCAACTCTTCAAAAACAATTTGCCATCGAATCGTAGAAACTGATCTTGTTCATAGTCCGTAACATTAAATAGCTAAGCCTGGTCTATCGATTAGAATTTTGGATCCCCTCAAAAATTTTCGTGAACTATTTGTAACTTGAATAGCTTGTTGTATTAGATTTCATAAAATGTAGCTTTTGGAATTTTTTACTAGTAGCGCTTTGTTATAGGTCTTTTCATGATTTTTACACATATAAAAACTCGGAAATTTATTTCTAAGCAATAGTGCTCATTGCCAAAGGTAAATTAAATGACATTTCTTGGTGTTTCTTTCGGAAGAAACTGCTTCTCGCGGAAAAAAGGGCGTGGTTCAAATAGGGCGTTGTCCAGGACCCCCTTTTGCCCCCCAGTTATCCCGGGCTGGAGCCGCCACTGGGTACCAGAGCCTCATGCGTCCGGGTATGAAGTATTGTAGACAGGTGCGGTAGGACAGAATGAGTGAATCGCTCATCTAAATATTTCTGTGACTAGTTTCTAGCAATATTTCTGAGACTGAATATGGAGAATCTGATACCCATGGTATCCCTTTTCTGTTTTTGGCGCAATCTAAAGCTTTTCAGGTTTGCCTCGTCTTGTGACCTTCAGAAAAACGGTTTTCTCAAGCGAAGTAGTAAGCTGACTTGAAAGCATAGGACTACATTTGACGTGCTAAATTATTTTGATAGAAAATCGTTTTCAACAACATAAATAAATATTATCTAATATAGGAGAGATTGTCCAATACCACGAGGAAGCATGAAAGGCGGGAGAGAGGCGCATTGATTTTAATTATTTTTCTTTGGCTTTTCACATAACCTTTTTTCTAATGTTAAATTTCTTCTTTTTTCTAGAACTTCCATCTACTTGAGATGAAACAGCAAAAATCCCTTTTGAAAAGTCAAAGAACTTCTTACTTGGAAAAGAAAATGCCTGTCGTTATTGAAGAAATCGCAAGGTGAGCATTAAAGACTTAATTTTGACCATTTCTTTTATTTGCTTTTTAATGTTTTAATTGTATTCTGAAACATAGAATAGCAACACCCAAATGAAAAACCCTTCTGTTGGATCTTTATGTATGCATGCACCTTATTATAAGAGCCCAATTATACCTCTGTTTCCTGTCACAATTCTATTGTAAATAGATTTGAGGCCATTATCTCGAACCAATGAACTTGTTTTATATTTAACTTCACGACCTTTAACGGCCTTAATGACCATGAACGCTATTAGGGCAACGGAAAGACAATAGGTAAGGGCATTTCTCTCGTCTGTTCTTTAATAATACACCCCCTTTTAATTAGAAGTAACAGTTATTGTCATTTTGTGAAATGTATCCCTTTTTTCATTCAGCCTTGCATGTCCAAGTGCTCAAATTGAGGATGACACTGCCAATCAGATCTTTGCCATCATTCTGCAAGATTGGATGTTCAACTATGGCAGTTTGTACGTTAGAGAGGACTATAATCTCCTGTATGGACGCATCGACAGCATTATTTCAAAGCAACTCCCTCTACATTTCTTCTTGCCTGGATTTCCAGTTAAGAGTCCCAACGCCAATGAAAAGGTTTTAGGTGTATTGCCTGACTTTTCAGAGCTTCTCGCCATCCGCAGATTACAGACAACAGCAAGAAAACTACAAGCAATATACCAAGCTGGTGTGAAGATAACAATCTTGTCGGATTATCACACATTTGATCAGTACATTGCAGTTGATGAACAAGAGTACTTTGCTTACCACAGGGGTATCAAGAAAATGATTCAGGAGGCTGGGGCTGATGATGTCATAGAACTGATTTCATTGTCCACCTTTCCAGAGTTCAAAGGTATTCCAACAAAAGAGATATCAACATTCTTATGCAAGAATTTTGGTGGAGATGATTTTCTATCTCAATTTGATGAAAACATCTTGAATGATCAATCACTACTTGAGAAGTATCGGCAGTTGAGAAAGTTCATGATGACAGATTTGAAGTCTAATTTGCCAGGTTCTCCAAGCAGCAAAGCATCAAAACGATACATCAAAGAAGTTGCAAGGGGGATGATGGCGCAAGGAGTTGCTCTCGATACGTTCTTGAAGAAGCAGTGCATGATTAGCAATTACATAAGGCTAAGTATACATCATCACGACCCTCAG
Source organism: Rhopilema esculentum (assembly GCF_013076305.1). The sequence goes on from NW_027019317.1 coordinate 2,922,880, forward strand.
TCTGGGAAATTTGCAATTGATTTGTTCAAGGAGCATGCAAGCAGCAATGGAGTGTTGCGAACACCTTGGCATCATGTTACAGTTTTCGATTCTGCACAAGGCAGATTCATTATCAATAACAAGATCGAAGTTGAAAAAGAAGTTGTTGATGGGAGCATACTTGTCAAAGCTAAATACGACGATAAGGATTGGCTTTATGTTCGCTTGTATATGGAAAATGACTTTTTTGGCCTATTCAACGACAAGACTGACAGCCCTCCACTAGAAATGTCACTTTACAGGAGCAGATGCGGGTTGTGTTGGTAAACAAGCTGCATGACCAGACTGGTGCTCCAATCTCATCTGATTTTGTCAACAAAGAGTGCCTGACGAATTTGGTTAAAGAATTCGGACTTGTTGTCTTGAGAGGCTTCAAAGAGTTTGCAGATGAAGATGCAATGATAAAATCTTACAAAGAAAGATCTCCAAATGGTCTTCTAGAATGGAACTTTGGATTGGTGCATAAAGTTAAGCCCTTGAAGGAGTCGTCAAACATCACTAGCAGTTTCGAAGGTCTACCGATGCACTTTGATATGGTGGCACTTCCACGGTACATGGGAATTTCGCAAGACAGTCACAGGTATGAAGACTTTGTATGTAGAGAATTTTTGCTGTATTGCAGGCAAGGCTGCTCAGACGTCAACGAAGGACAGACAACTTTTGTCGATGCCCATTCTGCAGTTATTTCAATGAATGGAATGAAAATACAGCAATGGAAAGATATCGTCCTACAGTATGAAACACAGGCAAGTACTGGGAAAGATAAGGACGTTTATTTCGGTGGACAAGGCAACTACTATCAGTATCCAATTGTGCAGACATGCCCTTGGACAGGAAAAGACGTTTTAAGATGGCTGCAAAGCTGGACTCCAGAAGAGCACCCAAACAGCAGACAGCTGGGATCACACAAAGTCAAATCTTCCCCATTCGGATTGGAGACTACATCAGAAGAACTTGAAAGCGAAATCTGCCAACTTGCTTTTGACAAAAGGTTTTATTTTGGACACTCATATGAACAAGGTGACCAAGTTTACGTTAATAACTATACAACACTTCACGGGAGGAACGGTTTCTCCCAAATGAGGGAACTTTGGAGAATACAGGCTGTTCCTCCAAGTGACAACCTGCCTGATTATTTTGTTAAACATTCGTTATAAGCGCTCTGTTCTGATATTCTTTAATTTACCTTGTTGAGGATATTCTAGTTATCTGCAATTGTAGCTTCAAGCAAATAAGCATTATTCGTTTTCAGATGAATTTGATTACCCTTGATTCATAGAAATAAAACTTATTCACATTTTGACTTGATCATCAGTCCAATGGACATCAATTTTATTTGATATGTAGTACAGCCCTTTTGAAAGATATCCTTTTCAAAATCTGGTATTGTTTTCAACTCATTCTAACAAGAGGAGAAATTACAAGAACATAGCTATCCAAATTCAAAATTATACTCTAGTTTATTTAAATTAATGATTGAGTTTTGCATTGCCTTCCAAATTTTCCTCCCCCTGTTGCCCTGTCGTGAATTTCCCTTGATTCTAAGAAGTGATAAATTTTATCTCAATTTCAAGGAAATAATCACCTTCCCCCTCCATGTCACTGCATCATTAAAATCTAGCTGGATTCTCTAGATTAAAAGTATGCTTTCAACGAGATTTTTTTTCTCTTGAGGTCCTTGCTGAAATATCTATACTGTTTCATAGATTGCTATAGATTGCTAAAAATTGTTTGTAAGCTGTGTTCTATCATATCACATAGAATGGCTGGTTCTTTTCTAGATAAATATTCAATATATTCAATTCTTCCTATTTTTTTCAATTTTGCCTCAAACTTTCTTGTTTCATTGGGACCATAGTTTCCCCAAAATTTAGGGGACCAAAATTTGAAATTGTTTGCGGTTTCTTTCAATTTTGAACTTAAGCAGATAAAAGAGTTTGTTTGTAAGAAACTAATCTTATTGTGACACCACTGGTTACAGTCACATAAAATTTAGACCCAAACAGGCAAAACTATTATATTAGCTTCGCTTACAGTCACATTCCGTTTACAGTCACTTGCTTTAAAGCAATATTTGATGACTATATTCGGAGTCTATTTGGCCATGTCAATTTTCTTAGGCAATTACAAGAAAATATTACCTAGCCCTAATGCATTTTCATCACTTCTTACAAGAATGATGATTCACCACGCTAGTATTGGGAATGATTTAAAAAAAATCCCCTCAAACAAACGACTCATCAAAACCGCTTTACTTTTCCAACTTCTTTCTTTTCCTTATGCTGGGAAAGACGTTTTTCAGGCTTTACACCTTTTGCACCTTTACACAATTTGCTTATCAATAAACGAAAGAGAAAATACCAAGATGCCTTTTATTTTTACCTGTACTAAATATCATTCTGTCTTAGACTAGAGATTTATTTTTGATTTCATTAGATGATATGGTCACAGAATAAGAATTTTGACATGGTCGATGAGGTCGGGGGCTTGCCTGTTAAAAATTACGCACTTAGAATGGTGTAAAGGCACAGTCTTTTGGTATCAGTTTAGACAAAGACAATTCCTTTCTATATGTTTTCAGAGTTAATCAACAACAAGACTCCCCTTAACCCCTGTTCCCAGGCACCGCGGAGCGTTGAGAAAAGTGGGGGGTCTAAAAAATGGGGGGGGGGCTAAAACGGTATAAAAAGAGGCGCTTTTCTGGTAGTTTGATACTCAATATTTGGCATTTTTTGCAAAAAGTGGGGGCTAAGCACTAAGCCCCCCAGACCCCCTTACTCCGCGGTGCCTGGTTCTCCTTCATGGCGACTCCTGTGTTTGTACAGTTAGATTAGAATTAGAATTAGAATTATCAAATTAGAATTGGTAGACCTTTTCCCGTGAACGTTTTTACCGATTTGGCTCATGGCATATGGCTCAAAGACCAAGATACAACTTTTTTTTGGAGACCAGCCCTGATAAAAAGTGTAACAACTGCTATATTTTACAAAATAGAAGTATTTTACTTATGCTACCTAAGATCTTTGGGGGGCCAGGCCCCCCGGCCCCCCCCCCAGTATCTCGGTCTTTGATATTCGCATCTTTTGAATTTTTTGTCTCCACCCCAGCACCGATTAGCACCCCCGCAGACTCAGCTCAGTCGGAAACGGAAAGGAGTCAGCCATATTGCATACCAGTTGAGTTTAGAATTGGAGTTAGGGTACGATCTGATTTTAGCAGCAAATCGGCGTTTCGGTTTAGGAAAGCTTTTCCATCTAAAAGTTTAAAAGAATAAATCTAGCTTATTTGGTCTGTAACGCTTTTGTTGCTTGGAAGATTCGCGGTTCCGCATTGTCGGGTGTTTCTAGCTACATCGATTTTAGGCCCTGGAGTATGGCTGAAGGTGTGACGCAGCCTGCTGTAGTCAAAGGCTCACCAATGAAATATGTTAAATTGAATGTTGGAGGTTCTCTCTTTTATACGACTATTGGAACATTAACAAGTAAGCCATGCACCATGTTGGAGGCAATGTTTTGTGGAAGAATGGAGGTCTTGGCCGACAGCGAAGGTAGGCCTGGTTAAAATTCCTTTTTTAGTGTTTCCATTTATACATGCATATTGTAAACGGTGCCTTGTTGAAATAATGAATTAATAAGAATGTGGTAGGTAAAACATAATAAAACTGTATGCCCATCAAAATGAGCAGTCTTACTAGGTAAATGGAAAGCATGGAAAGAACCCCATTCTATATACGTATATACAAAGCTTAAAAAATCTTAAATTAACAAAATATTAAAGAAGCAAAATAAGTGTTTTGATAGATAACTAATCATTGAAAGAGCAACGCCATTTTGAACTTTAAAGTGATTTAAAAGCAAGATGAGTATTTCCCTGTTCTAAAAAAATTAATCATGATTTATAAGAAAACTTAAAGATAGCAGTGATTCAAATGTTTGAAGTGCTTTAATTCAATCCACGAGTTGTTTAAAAATACACCATTCTTTATGAAGTTAGATCAGTTTACTTCTAATAACTTATGTTTTAATTTAATTTCTACTATAAACCCTCACTTAGGCCAAATAGAGTTCCTAAGTGTAACATTGCAAAAAGCTATTTCTAGATTTTTTTATTTTTTATTATATAAAAAAACTTCATAAAAGAACTTCATAAAATACCTCTACTGATTCTGCATATGCAAAATCAGGTCAACTATACTTCCTCTTGTAACCTAGTTTTCTGGAGTCATAGCTGAATGGTCCTTTAACAGGAACTGTAATTTTACGAGTTCTTAGATATGGTCATCTCCGTATTCCCTGTCCCTGCTGATACTGTCTCCTCATTGTATACACTGGACCTCCAACCTGATTTTCATTAGTTGGTAGAGGGTTTTGTACAACCATGTTTGTTGTATTGCCTGTGTTTGTTCTATTTGGATTGCCATGCATAGGCCTAGCCCTGAGGGTGAGGACACTCAAGTCGTTATGTTGCATAGGCCTGTTGAAAACACCCCAAAGCGCTTGTTCAACTGAATCAAATTTTTCTTATTTGCTAATGGATTTCTAACTTGAAATTTGCTAATGAATTACTGTAATTTTTGCTCTAGGTTTGATGGGGCAAAAGATTTTGCTTGTGTGGCCATTTCTCAGCCAATTTGAACAACTTTGTTTTTTATATTTAAAAGTATTTCCTGAAGCTCTTTTGGGTAATGAAATCAAAATTCAAAAGTTATAGATAAATATTTTCGTGTTGCCATCACTTTAGAACTCTATTGACAATGATGACAATAGAGTTTAAATTTGCATTTTTGGCAAAGGCTTCAACAAAACTAGTACAACAAATGCGGCTACAGACTTCAAGAAATGAAATGCTATTTGTCATACAGTAACTTTGAAAGAACAAGTTTAAAATTCTCTTCCCTCTGTGATTTTTTGCTGCATTGACTCAGTGGAATAAGCACTGGTTTTGAAGCAGCAAACTTGGGTTCAACGCCCAAAATAGCATTATATGTGTTTTCATTGAAAGTATGGCCAGTTTGTTGTCATTAGCAAAATGTTTTTTGAAAGGTTTCAAAAATATTTTGCCCAAACTAGTTTTCACATTTCTTGAAGAGGGGGAATTGCACCATATGATTTTCTGTTGACGCTTCATCTCTTTTCATTTTTCTCTTTCTTGTTTCCTTGGGGAATATTCAAAATCATCTTCAATCCACTTTACCTAAGAACTTGTTCATACACCGCATTTCTCCCCTGTATATTTTTTGCTTGTTGATAAATGCAATAATTGTTTGTTGATGCCTTTATTTGATTCTTTAGGTATTGCTGGAGGGTGATTAGATTTATTGTTGATGTATATAGAATTGTAATTTGGTTTTTGATTTGGTTAAATTGTGTTATTATGTAGATCAAATCAAATATTCAAAAGCTCTACAGTTTTGTGATCTGTTATAATGGTGAAAGATTGTCCACACTCGTTGAATTTTGAATGATTTGCTTTATTTTCTGGTCAGTTTCTTTTTCTGTTATGTTTCTTGTATTTCCTTATCCATCATATCTGTCTAATCCAATATTTCTTTATCCAAACTGTATTAGTATTATAGGTTCAAGCTTAACATTCATTTCCCAAGGAATAAAAGAATAAAAAAGCAATAAAAACAAATGAAATCTTTTTTTACCTAAATGCAAATCAAAATATATCTTTTTACCCTAATGTGAGGCTCCTAGAGGGCATAAAATGATTGCAGTTATACTGTTTTATGTCTTTTAGTAATCATCATAGAATCACATTTCCATCATGCACAAGCTCACATTTCACATTTTTATTAATTCAGCTAAACGATCTGGCTTTGTGTTGTTGTAAACCAATCTGGTAGTAAAATGGAGCTATTTTGCAATCCTTTTATTAATGAACTTTCCTCTTGATGTATTATAGGCTGGATTCTGATTGACAGAAGTGGTAAACATTTTGGAACTATTCTAAACTACTTGCGAGATGGTTCAGTGCCATTGCCAGAAAGTAAGCAACATTTAGAAGAACTTCTACAGGAAGCAAAGTTTTATCTTCTTGATCAACTGTCTACCGAAATAAGTGATGCACTGAGCAAGAAAGATGAACCTTACCAGCCAGCTTGCAGAGTTCCATTAATATCATCATCAAAAGAAGAAAAGCTTATTTTGAGCTCTACATCAAAGGTCTGTTTTTGCCTTAATATATTTATGTACTATGTACTTATTCTCTATTACACTAGATGAGCAAAAGTATTGCATCAACCCTCTACAAAATGGCTGCACTGCTGCAAATTTTTTATTGCAAATTCAAATGCAAGTTGAATTAGTATTTTAAGATGACCTTTAGGGTGGGAAATAATGGGAAATTTATCAAGGTAAAAGTAATGAAAATGAAAAATGCAAATATATCCTTGTTTCTTCTTATTTATAAGCCATATCGAACACTGCAAAAACATGAAAACTGAGCTATGGCAATAGGAGTACCTGTAATATATTTGCAACAAAAATGGTTTTCCTTTGCACAAACCTGTAAGATTTCAGTGAGTCGAACTTGGAGACTTACTTTTTGCTTGGTTGGCCAAAACTTTTTATTTTTCTGACTCGAACTAAAGTATTTCTCTAAAGTTTTGGACGCATATTTTTCGTGCAGAAGAACTAATTTTGGATACCATTTTGTAACATGTTGCAACAGAATACAATCTATAAAACTTGTCAGTAGCCTTTAACTCCATCTCTTCCAGTCAATTGTGTTGTTGTTTAGGGAACAAATATTACAGCAATATGTTAAAAACAAAATTTAATTTCCTCTTTGAATGAAGATACCATAATTTCTGCAATAAACAGTCGTAAACATTGACCTGGCAGTTCCCAAAAAACCCTAATCAAAAAACGGCTGGAGAAGTGTCACTTTTCGCTAAATTCAAGGCCAATAATGATCTTCTGGGATCACAAACATCTAAATGTGATTTTGCCACAGTTTATTCAAATTTATCATGTGGCGTTCAAAAGTAACCTGCTGCAAAAGTTTTTAATTGAATTTAACAAGTTTTACAAGGGTTTCAAAGCTTCGATACTGTCTAATCAAAAGTTTACTTTTTTGATATTTTAAAAAAGATATTTTCCTCAAAATCAAAATAGAAAGTGTTGCCAATGGTTTTAAGTTTTGTTTGATTGAGTTTTAATCATGGGATAATGCTTAATGGCTTCATAAAAGTGGTTTGGGTTTTGAATGGCATGTTGTTCTCAACTCTGATGCCATTATTAATTTGTCAAAGTGGTGCAATACTTTTGTTCACCTAGTGTGTATACTTGTATTCCTGCCCTCTATATATTCTTGCCTCTCTAATAATCTTGCCTTTTCTTTATACTTTAAAAAATTAATCCCACCTCTCTGATAATCCTGCATGCGGGTTGAGTGATAGAAGAGGAATGTTGATGTCGATTTTTTTGATGAGATTGTCATAGAAAAAGTAGAACACAACACTAGAACAAGAAACCAAAACATGATAACATGTGTAAATGTTCAGTTGGTTGGTTTCTTTTTTTGTTCGTGTTGTTAAGTTCAGTTATGTTAGATATGGCTATACAAATTTTCAAATCATGAAAAGTAGACTACTTTATTTTTTTGTTATTGTGATGAAAATCTTAGCCCGTGTTCTAAAATCGTTTCTAAATTCAATTAATCCCACCCCTTTGATAATCCTGCCTCTAATAATTGTGCATCAATTTAGAAGGTCAATAAACTTTCAGTGGGAATACAAGAAAGAATGCAATATGTAGTGAAAAAGAATATTATATAAACCATAAATTTGGTCTTTTCTGTTGGATATAAAATGACTTTTTTTCCTTTTAGTTTTTGAATCTAATTTTTACCTTACTTTGACAGTGGGCCCTATTGTAAAGAATTTTTCTCTTTGTATTATAGGCTAGCCACTTTAAATATATCATATATATATATATATATACCTTTCGTGATGGGGAAATATTGGATGCATAATATTTTTGCCAATTTAATGTTAATAATATATATGGGAGTTTATGCAATAATATGTTAAGTATTAAATACTTTATAGAGCTGGGCTTTCATTGAAAAGTTCTGAAGATGTATTAATAGTTATAGGTTTGTGTAATCCTTTATCAGAAGTAGGCTATGGTATGCTCAAACAGACCTAATTAGCCAACCAACATTGTCACAGGCTCAAGGTGCGTGATTGCGCACCTGGGCATTTGCATGTCCAATGATGAGACAGTGTGTACATTTTTTCACTTAATTGCTTTTCAAAAAGTAGTGTTAATAGTCCAGCTATGCTTGCTTAGTGTATTACTGTTACAAACTTATGTTGGGATCAAATCTCTTTTGTTGGTGTCTATAACTATAAGACAAATGCTTTATAATACCTTGGTACCACCAAAACCTGAAAATGGCACAGAAAAGCTGTAACATCAGTAGTACTGATATTACTGCTTTTCTGTTCAATTTAAATCTGAAATTATGAATTGCTGAAATTTTTTTTCTTCAAGGCATACTATCAGCCACGCACCTACTAATATCTTTGTGGAGAGGTCTGCATTGTCATATGATTTCAAATTTCTGGAAATCTTTTTAAACTGTTTACTTGGAAATTGTTTATCGTAGACAATAGTGTTTAGGGTTAATTAAGGAATCATAGAATTTAGCTGTTTACTTCTGTGATTCTCTAGTTTAGTGCAATAATCTATTTATAGTAAAGAACAATTTGAGATTCATAGAATCATAATTGTGACATAATTTTTTTACTTTTTCAGCCCCTCATAAAATTAGTATGCAATCGTTACAGCAACAAATATTCATATACAAGGTATGCATAGAAAACAATTTTACTTTACATGTCACACATTTTTATATAGAAAGATCTAGAAGGTATTAAGCCAGTGGTAGATACTTTGTCAAATATTGGGGGGGGCAAGCCTATTGTTTTGATAAGATGGCATCACATATGTCCATTGTTTTAGAACAAAAGACCATTGTCTTAGAAAATATTTGGGGGGGGGGGGTTGGCTGTCTCCCTAACCCCCAAAGCGGCCAAAACTGTCTAAAACTCTGTTTGAAATGACACCCAAATACCTGTTTGTTATAGTCTTCAGGAAAAATGTAATTCGTATAGTTTTTGTATAGAGCAGGATGGTTTTAGTTGTTGATCATATACAATGGTCAATGTCTCTTCTGCCTCAAGCATTATTCTGTAAACTAGATTGAAACAAACTTCCCCTACTTGCTAGCCTTACCCTTACTAATTATTTGTTGCATTCTGAAAACCATAAAGGTCTGTTCTCTTTTTTCTTCAATTCTTCTCCCTTTATTGATAAAGGTATTAGATCAAAGAACTAAATAACAAATAAAACATGTCTATTTAGAAACTCACTTTACTTGCAGTCAATCAGATGACAACTTGCTAAAAAACTTGGAACTATTTGACAAGCTAGCACTTCGGTTCAATGGCAGAATCATCTTTATAAAGGACATAATTGCAAATGATGAAATATGTTGTTGGTCATTTTATGGTTCTGGAAAGAAAATTGCAGAAGCATGCTGCACATCGATTGTGTATTCAACAGAAAAGAAACAAACAAAAGTGGACTTTCCAGAAGCAAGAATTTATGAAGAGACACTCAATATTCTTTTATATGAAAACAACAACTTGCTTGATGCAGAACTTCTCAGAGCTACAAAAAGGGTAGCATTAGACAAGGATGATCCAAATGAGACTCGAAGGCAGAGATTGCATGCGCTTGCCACTGAAAATTGATTTTTGTTTCATTCTGTGATCCATTCTAATATGACATACTGTTCACATTAAAAAAGAATTATAATTTATGCTACCCATATCACCTCTAGAATAGTTTGTATTTAGAAAGTTTTCATTGAAGGGCACATGTCAACCAAAGAATGTAAATAAATTTGTGCCATGGACTTCTTGATGGTCTTTTAGGTAAATTCTGTATCATAAAGCCAAAACATGTGCTTCCTTAAATAAATAAAATTTACCATTATTTATTTTGCAATAAAGAATAATTCATAGTTTTATATATTACTCCAAGTTTGTTTTTCTTTCAAACAATAGAGCTCATCATGTTGCAAAGCTTCTTTTTGATTTTGTTTGAAATTTTCTAGTTTCTAGTTTTGGAACATATTCTTATCCAAAACCGTTTTTAAATGTACTTAAAAGCGGTCTTTCAAATAATTAGTCTTAAGCAATTTTGGTTAAATGTCTTAATTTAATTCATTGCCATTGGTAGAAATTAACCGCTCTTTGCAAGTGGGAATGTCATGACAAAATCAAACTCAAATTTTTGCAATATTGAGCAAATCTATTCCTTTTTAATGTCATAGATTAGCAAACTTGTAATATTAAATCACAATTTATTTCAGTGTTCATGTTTTCAGAAATCCGTGAAATAAAATGCTGGAATTCGTAGTTTTTCATTCAATGCTAAGTCAAATTATTGCCCAAAAAATGAATTTTGGCGATAAATGAATTTTTTAGAATTTTTTTCCTACATGTTATCAAAGGTTCACATCTTGAAATACTGCACCACAGTCAATAAAATGAAATTTGCTAGATTGGCAATTAAAGTGTAACTCTAAGAATTAAGAGATTGTGTTTAGAGATGTGATTATTTGCCTTCAAAACCATTCAAACATATTCATCCAAAGCAGGGGTGGGCAACGTACGGCCCGCGGGCAAGAATCTGTCACAGGAAGATAATTTTTGTGGCCCGTGAGATGAAAAATATTACATTATAACTTTTTTGGTTTGCAAAGATGATTATTCGAGAGGTCGCAAACACTGACAAAGTTCGCAACTGTATACATCGATTCAAAATAAGATTGTCTTCATCAAACGTGGGAATTATGGAAATATTTGTTCGCTATCTGTGGTCACGAATTCATCCTGCTTAAAGACAGGACTGCAGAATCTTAGAAGTACTGGGCGATAGTTAACAAATGCAGCAAGAGCGATTCTTACTGGGCGCTCTAATGGCAGTTGAGCAGGGATCACGGTTGTCCCTATTTTGTCAAGTTGTCGCTGTGTTGAATAAAATTATGTTTACGTATATTTAAGTGAATGGTCTGAGCTAAACGTCGATTGGTGGATAATTCTGCATTTCCTTTCTAGGATATTTTCTCCAAACCCAGAATCATGCCATTTTTAATTCTGGTTGGGGTTTTCAGTTTTCCTTTTCTCACTTACGGTTATGACAATTTTATCTATCGTTGCAAACTATCTAAACGAGAGGTTTGTGATTCTAATGTTAGTAAATTTAAAAGAAAGTTTTTCATTATTTTTATTATCATTTTATTACACAAATGGTATTAGTTTTTCTTATTACCTTTGGGCAGCTTAAAGAAAAGGTTTGGAGGATCTGGCCCAAAAGGTTGCCTAAAAGGTTGCCCACCCCTGGTCTAAAGTATCGTTGGAATGGTTTAAATCTTTCTATGATAATGCTTCATTTTATAGATTCTCGAAACAAAGTATCATGCCGCTTCCAGATTCATGTCCACCTTTCACAATTAAGTTAACTGTTTTATTGTTCCAGGAAAAGACTCGTAGGCGGGCCGTATCCCTGAAAATTGAAATCTGGCTTGGTATGATCATCGCGTACCTTTTGCCCAATCCCCAATCCAACTACTATTGAAAATTCTTTTTCTACTCGACTGCAAAATATTAATCATCAATGATAAACCAAAATGAACATTACACATTGCATATTTTTAAAGAAAGAGATACAACTTAAGAGATACAACCTGATGGCATTCAGTTTTCTAGCCAAACGTCCTAGCAGGTTTTATTTCTTATGGTAACGAGTTCCAAATTGTTGTTTTTCTCCAGTTTTGTCCTTGTTTCGTTTTTTAATCAAGAGCTACGTAAAGTTACATTCGTTAAAGAAGAGATTGTTAAACTGCTATTAGAAGAAGAGAAGTGCTGTAGAAGAGCGGTAAAAGACCGGTAGGCACTTTGGTATTCGATGCTTCATTCACCCTGATTGCGGATTCTTCTTTGATCATGAAGGCACAGAAGCGTCTTCCTCCTCAAAGATCTGATAATGTATGATGTTAGTGCGCTGATAATATATGCGTAAGTATGATAAATGGTAAATTATTGATGTGCAATATTTTCTTCCCTTTGTAAGCGCATCGATAGGCATCTAGGTGCTAGGGCTGTCTACTTGTAATCTTTGCCTGTTACCCCTTTGATTGGTGAGTTGCTCGGTAGGTACATTACTGATCTTGACCTATTTTTTATGAAGCGAAAAAACAAGTGAAAATATTATGGTCGTGCACGGTCATAGAGACCGGAGGAAGGTTTGAGAAACAATAGAAATTTAGAGGAAGGTTTTGGTAGGAAATTATTGTAAAAACAATTGAAACAACTTTTTACTTGTTTTTTTTGCTGCGCTTTTAAATCACACGTTTAATCTACCGCAGAGTCGATTGGTGGCGCGAGCCACTAGACTTTGGGAGGGGGGAAGGTTTTGACAGAGAAAAATTTTGACCGGAGGAAGGTTAAACCCAAAGAATACCAACCCTGGGGGACACTCCCAGACTACTTGACCTGACGCCGTCAGGCTGACGGTATGTGCCACAGAACAAGGTATCCTTTTTCGATAGAAATTTTTGGACAAGGTATTATGAATTGCGTCAATATTCTGGGACAGGATATCAAATCTAGAAAATTTGTAAACCAAAAAAAAGAAGAACAGATCACTCTGATGAAAATTTTTTTATGGGACAGGGTCAGGGTGTAAAAAGGTTCTCCGCACTTTTCCATCACTTTCCAAGTCAAGTGCCCCCCCCCCCCCACAAGCTTTGTATCAGGATTGCTAGATGCTTTGAATGGTTGGCCGCCAAATACTTTACGTTTGACGGCCAAATTCGGCCAGCCAAACGAAATATACAAAAAAGCTATATGTTTGCTAATTTTCTGCTATCTTTTATTTTGTTTCTCGATTCGTTATTTGCAACTTCGAGATTATTTTAACAACATGTTGAATATTTTCTATGCTAATGTTGTCGTTTTCTTTTTTTTGTGGCTTTCAACATGCGGCCAAAATTCGGCCAACCTTTGCTTTTTCGGCCAAATTAATTTTGACGGCCAACAACATTGAAAAAAGGCCAGAATGGAACAATTTGGCCGTTTTGACGGCCAAATGGCTTTATACGTCATCACGCGCGAAGTAACGCGACTTATGTATGGTTGGGGGCTGGGACTAGTGTTGTTGATGGAGACGCCATTTTGTTGTCGGTCTGGGAATTGTAATCCTATAGAATTTTGCACAATTTGTTTGTTAATGTATCCACGAGCATTTGCTGAAAAAAGACATCGACAAAAGCAGAGCAATGGACGATTTTGTTGCATGGAAATACGCACTAACCTTCTGGCCAGATCATTAATTATGGATCGAAAGGATTTGCTTTTTGTTGGTTTGTAAGCCGCGACTTTGGAAACCATGAAGTTTTATTTCAGTCAATTGCCCATATCACCTTGAAATGCGCAACGTGAAATTCACAATTAAGTGAATGATCATATCGGACAATAACTTTAAAAACGAGATATTACTATGGTGTTGTTTTTAAGCAAGAGGAGAGTAAATTTGAGCGTTTTGTCATATTGATAGTACACTTACGTTAGTTGTGAAAGCAAAAAATTCGACCTAAAGTAAACAATGGAAATGGATGAATATATGTCGTCAAGGACTCAGTATCTCGAAGCTCTGCGTATTGTCTGTAGAATTCCTTGCATATAAAATAGAACGATTTAATTAAATACACAGCCATGCCAATCTCAGCTTCGCATATGAATGGTGTACATCGCAGCCGGCTGCCTGTCCCTCAAAGCAGCACCTCATCGAATTCCCCATCAAATCTTAAAAGAACAAATGATGAATTAAGACAGCATGTATCTAGACTAAAAGCTGAGCTAGATGTTGAAAGGGCAAAGTCAAGGCAGATACATCGGGATAAAGTTGCTGACATTAAAAAGCTTAAAGATGAATATGACAAGGAAAAGTTTATTGTTCAAGGTTCTGTTGTTGATAAAATGAAAGGTGAACATGAATTTGAGATGAAGAAATTAAGAGAAACTTTACAAAAGGAGAAGGAGATTGAAATCAAACAAATCTTGAGGTTTAAGGATGAAGAACTACGGACTACAAAAAAGATGATGGCAGAGGATAAAGAGTTCTCACTTAAGGAGCAAGATGATCGTTTAAAAAGGGAGCTGGGTAGTAAAGCTAAGGATGGTAATAATGAAACCGAGAATAAGCTAAGACAAGAACTGAATGAATGTAGGAGACAAAAAGTACATATTGAAGAGGCCCTTAAGCAAAAGTCTGCTTCTGAAGCTGAAAAAAGTGATATTATTAGAAAATTAAAAGAAGAACATGAGAAAGAAAACCAAAGAGTTATAAGAGATGCAAGAATACAGATTGCAAGAAATGTCCAAGAACTTAAAAATGCACAGAAAGCATTGAATGAAAAAGAGCAAGAGATTTCAAAAAGGGAATTAGATCTGACAAGGCTAGAAGAGCTCAAAGATCAGTTATCAGAGAAGATAAGAAGTGAACATATCGAGAATGGAGTAACTGTAAGTTTTTTATTTCTAAATTCAATGCCACATTTGAAAATATAAATTCTTTGATTGTTATTTAAAGGACTGTATGTTGTTTAAACTGGCTGTTTAATTTCTAGGCCCTTGTGCACTGACTAGACCTTTTTGCAGCGAGAGCCTATGAATTATCTTTATTAGTTTATTTTACTGAAAAATCATTTGGAAATATGCCTTATCAGTGTATATATGAGCTTGATTTGTTTTCACTTCTATTTAGCTGCTATATAAGGAATTACTTAAACACCTTTTTTGTTCGGAATTGGTGATTAAAATGCCACCTTGCTTGATAGAAATTTCACTCATAGTCTACCTTTTTGTTTACAATAAGCAAGTTTCTTTAAAAACCTTTTTCAGGCCTATACACAATACAATTCATTACAATAATGTTTTTGTGCTGTATGTCTTGAAAAATTGATATTTATTTTTGCTGTTTAGTACTAATAGGATTAGCGCTTATCTTGTTAAAAATACTACAAAATCAACTAAATACATAAAAACTTTGCATTAAAATGCTAAGGAAAGTTATAATCCAATCCGATTTGTTTTTGTGTTTCAGTATGAGTTTCATCAAAAAGTATGGCAACACAAAAGTTTGTTAGTATATATTTAATAAAAGGCCAATGAAACATTCAAGACATTGTTTTGGTTCATATTTAAACAGTTTTTTAGTTTTACTTGCTGATCTTTCCACATCATGTTTTAGTTCTTTCCACATCACAGAATATGATGGACTTTAAAGCTAGATGGAAAGAGAGCTATTTTGTTCTACAAACAAGTTGTTACTGTGGATTTTTTGAGTAATGACATGTTTTTTATTTTTAGAAAACTGATAAAGAATTACAGCTAAGAAATGCAGAATTAAAAAGGAATTTAGATGAAGTATCTAAGAAGTTATCATTAATAGAGAAAGAATCTTTATTAGTAAGTGTCATCTTTTTTCTTCTATTAATGCCCTTACACCTTTAGAAGGCTCTAAATTGTTAAGAGAATTTTTGTCTTTAATGATATCAGAGCCATTGTAAGTACCAAGTCATTATTTGAAATCAGTTAATTAACTGATAGGTTGTTGCGCTTAATTTTCATAGAATATTCTGTTTTGCTGTTTCAAATTAAATCATAGGTATGCCCTGACATGATTGCAGGTCTCCTCCGGCATTATGAAATCTTTTTCAGAGTATATATTCACAAGAAAAATATCATTTGAAACTTGAAAGTTTGGTATGGCAAACTAACCGTATAATTTCTACTTACAAACAGAAAAGAACTGACATGAAAGATGTTGAGTCATCGCCAAGATCAGATTCTCGTGTCAAAGAGCTTAAAAAGAGGAATGGAGAACTGGTAAACTTAGCAAAGAAACTGGAAGAGAAAGCTAAAAGACTTCAGGAAGAATTGAGAGATCTGGTAAGGATTTTAAACATTGTGAAAGTTATTAAATCCTCATTGGCTATGTGTCATGAGGCTCTATAAGAATCTTTTGCTACATTGCACTTCTGTTATAGCCACAACTTCATTGTTGTAATGATGATGTTATAGCCACATATTGATTTTTGTAGCAGCTACTTTCAGTGGGTAATCTCTTTTATTAACACTTCCATGACGAGCTTGATGACTAAAACAAACAGCATGTATTTGTGTTTGGCGGTATTTTTCTTAGGATGGCAATGAGGGCTTTTTTAACTCAAGCACAAAATAAAACTTAATGTTTATTTCTGAAACATGCTCATTTTTCCACGAGTTTGGAATATTTGCCTGCTTGTATAAAGGTCCTTTATTATGGTAGACTCAATTGGCAGCCATCTTCTGTCATTTTCATTATCATCAATATTTGTGAACAAACACTTTTCAGCTTCAAATAAAAATAATTAACAACATATTAACATTATGTTTTTGGGGAAATCAAATAAATATATGATGAATCACAACTCTTCAAAGGAATGGTGTTTGGGCCCTGTACTTTTAAAGGTTCAAAAGATATGTACTCCCTCAACTAGACCATGTTTCAAAACAAGCAATTGATTCTTTCTCTCAAATCCTGTCAGGGATATTGTTCCAGTTTTTGACAGCAGAGGAGTAGGACAGGTTCTGGTAGCTCATTGCTCTTTTAAAAATTTCGTAACTAAAAGTCTTGCCCTACACAGCTGTTCATTATCATTAGCCCTTACAGTAGTATTGGTACCAAACAACTGGTTTATCTCTTCTGATCTCATTTTTGCATTTGTATAGTGTAAATGGCATTTTGCAGTGTTTCCTTGTCAATTGATGGTTTGAATTGATCCTGTGTTGGCATTTGTAGAAATCAAAAGAACCTGGAGTGAAAACATCTTCATCAGATGCAGTTGAATCATTTAAGAAGTCTTTCACAATGCAACGAGCAAGAGACTTAGCTGAAAATGCTAAAAATCTGATGGCCAAAGACAAAGAAATAACCCAGCTAAAAGGAAAAATAGCAACTCTTGAAGAACAATTGAGGCAAAAGGTAACACTAGCTTATTAAAACGACAGCAGTTCCTCTCACTAGCTTAATTAATTCCTGATTGCTCAAAAAGTATAGTTTGTTGATGCGAGTGTATTTGTAATTTTTTTGTTTAGCTAAAAGAACAGTGGAACAATTTGCTTTCAACTGCTGTCAAAAATGTGACTTTTGTTCATTCCATTTTAAGTGCAATTGATCCACTTACTTCAGTATAAATCTATTTTTGATAAGGATCAAACTATCACATAATTTTATTGATTTTAATATTAAAATATGCATTTTTTAATAATTCTTGCATTTGTCTGTTCATCCAGACTCTCTCTGGTATCCCACAGGTTTTAGGAAGACTATTATATTATAATCAGCTTTTATGTTATACCTGCTTGCATTTTAGCTGAATATTAAACATGTTTTCATGCATTGTTCTAGGTAGAGGATGTCTCTGAAACAGAGAAATTAGAAACCATCATTCATCAAATTGAAAAAGAAAAACTCAAGCTTGAAAAGCAACTTTCTGTTAAAATGTCTTATGAGGAGGTAATTATTGATAAATCTATTAATACTAACAATTCAACAAATTTTTTATGTAAATATTTAAGGTATTTAACACAAAACTTGCTAGTCTTATGACATCTTATGCTTTTAAGATCTTATTAATCCTTTTTTCTCTTGTCTAGCAATATATTATCAATCATGTGGTTTTTATGAAAAATGTTGCTAAATGAAATCGTTACTTCTTGCTGGAAGGACCTAAGAAACACAATAGAAATGTATTGTTAGATATTTTTCAAGCCATTGAATGAATTTTTTCCAGAAACAACAATCAGCAAAAAGGAAAGAAGAAAATGTGCTGAGAGATGAACTTGAAAGTATAAAAATTGAGAAAGAACAGCTCGAAGAACTTGTGGATGTCCAAAGGACTAAAGCTAAGAAACACAAAATTGAGGTTGGCTTTTCCTTGGATAATTGTCAATGTTTAAGCACAGTATTGATTTGCTCGTTCTTGTGATGAGTTCAAAAATTTCATGTCCTGTCTTGATCTAGAAGTTAATAGGATTTCTTAGGTTTAATAAAAAGCCAAAAGTAAAGCAGTCATATTATTTCTAGGATGTTTGCAAAAATATTTAGGATATCTACAGTTGGAAGATTTTCTAAGGAGTTTCGTTCCTTGTAAAGTGATAGGCTATGAAACCATTTTTACCTCATCTGTCATTTCCATATAAAGTTGAGCTTTTGATTGCGCTGAGCTCTCAGATTCATATGCAAATTGATGCTTCACTGAAACTGCTCTTTTGTGTTGTGTCAATGCCCTCAATTGACTGTTTTCAATGCTAGTTTTTTTCGTTTTTCTTTCCCGTTGGTCAAAATGTATCCACATATTTAAAAGTCTATAAATTGTTATACTTTTACTTGTAGATAGAGGATCTGAAAGAAAGAGGAAAGCAATGTGATCATTTACTTGAAATATTGAAAGAGAGAAACGAAGAGTGTGACGCTTTGGTGAGTCTCTTGTGGATTCTTTTTTCTGTTTGCGCTGTTAAAAAGATGCTTGTTACACAGATTTTTTGTGGGAAAAAATTTTATGCAAATAAAGGCGCTCGAAGTTTGTGTAATTGGAATCCGAATTATATCGACAATTTGACTTTTTTTCTAAGAGTTTTTTGGGACAAATGTAACATTCTTGCAAAATGCTTTAGGAGCACTCATCATGCTTGGATTTGCTAGCATGTTTAATTCCTTCAATGTTTTTGCGATGAACAAAGATAGTAGCAAAGGCTTGAAATTCTTCTTGCTTTGATTTTAGATTTAAGTTCAAGAATGATTTAAGAATTGTTTTAGACGCAGTATCATAAGTTTTAAGAATATCGACGTTCTGCAAAAATCAAGTTATTCTAATAAAAAGTTAGTATTTTGAATTTGTTCACGGTTGCTTGTTTCAAAGGCTCATATTTTGTGGCTCATGTGAGAGGAAGAGTGCTATCGTGGCAAAGTAAGACATTAAATGGCTGAATGGAAAAATCTTGAACTCCTCGAATCCTTATTATGAAATTAACAGGAATTTTACCATAAACATCTTTAATCAGTATCCAATGAAACTCACTGAGTTCAATCTTCTCCATTCCAGACCAAAGATTTGCAGTTAAAAGGAGCAGAGTTACTAGAACTTAAAGAGCTTCTTGAAGTTTCTGAGAAGAAGCGGAAAAATTTGGTAAATATTTTCAACTATAGCCTCATAGATTCACGTCTGTTTTATAGTAGATGTTTATTATATAAGTTGTTTCCAATGCAAAATAAGGAAACATCCCCAATAGTATTTTATTTATGCTCCGTATTGTCAATATTGAAGCTTAAGGATTTGGGTGTATTAAGGTTTTCTAAATCAGCTTTTTTCTGCGAAGGCTGTGGTTATTAATTTACCAGTCAGCAATTTGTTTCGAGATTTAGTTATTTTCTGAAATCGGCAACAAACGGCAGCCCGTTTATTTTTTGAGATTTGAATACCACCGCTCCTTACCTCAAACCCTTTGTTTGTAAAAAAATTCGTCTTAAAATTTTGATGTATTGATACAATATTTTACTATTCTTTGTTTGAAACTGTCGTGCAGGTGTTGCATGGAGGCTAGTTCGCATAAAAAAATTGCTCTTTGTATCTGCCAGTCTAATAAGAAGGAATCCAACATTTAGTCTTCAAATGTTTTGGATACATAAAGGAGGCATTCTTGCTACGATTTTTTCACCTCGGCAATAACTATATTTTCTTATAAATTACTAACTTAAATATAAATAACAAAGAGATGATAAAGAGCTAAGAAAAAGAAAACAGCTCATTCATTTTGTCCTCGAGATGATGGAAACTAATTGTATTAAAGAAGGCAATTCCTGTTTCATATTGCCGACCTTGAGTTGGTCTTCATTCGACATACGGTAAGTTGCATTATGGGCGATGTGTTATGACGCAATCCTAGATGTTACGAAGGTGACTTGGCGAAATAACTAGCACCTTTGGTGGGTGTGATGGTCACCCTGGAGGCAAACATGGCCTGCTTCAGAAATATTTATTGGTTTCAAATTTTTCTTGTCAAGATTCAAGAATAATTGTACTTTTGCCAACGTTTAAGTGGATTTCTTTTAACGATTTTAGGAAACTGAAGTTGAGAAACACAAGCTAATGGCAACTAACCTGCAAGACAAACTCAATGAACAAAGCCAGAAAATAGTTGATCTTGAAGATGTAAGTGATGGTGTAATTTTCTTTGTTTTAGTAGGCCAAGCCATCGTCACTAGCCTTGTGTTTTAAAAGAAACATGTCAACCAGTCGAGCTTATTACAACTTTTGTCGGTGAAAGTAATCTTTGTTTCAGTTTTCATTAAATTTCCAGCTACGACCCCCTAAGATGCAGAACATCTTTTAAATTGTTTTTCTCCCTCATCTACAAACTCTGTTTTTTGCGTATCCTGATTTTCAGCAGACATTTATCAAGATAGGTATGATTTCCACAAATAATACTAAAAAGGAAGGAATCACTAACCCCACTCCCTTCTACCACTCCAAAAACGGGAGAATGCTGCTCCTATTTGCTAGTATGGCAGAGCAATGTTACCAACTTCATCTTATAAATCCTAATTCACCTTTTTATTGTATTGAAAATCAGATTATAGCTTTCGTGAAAAAGGCTAGGCAGTTATGTGCTATGTAATAAAACCTTTATTATTTGTAAATATTCAAAACTCATTATTTCTGTAAACCATTTTGTTTTTAGCTGCAAAACGAATACGAAGTTTTAAAACAGCGCCTCTCAAATGCTGAAAATCAGTGTCACGTGATGCAAGATCAAGTGGAAGATTTCCAGGAAAAAATAGCAAGCTACAAGAAGATTGAGCAGGTGATTTTCGATATGTCATCACATCTGATTTGTTTTGGTCCTTGGTGTTCAAGTGATGATGTTGCCACATTCCCTGGCATCACCTTGTGTCGTTAGAATGACACATCCAGTGGCAAAATAACATTTCCGCTGCCGTGTTTATTTGAATAAAATTAGAATTTATAGTTTTATGAATCATGTTAACAATATTGTTCCACAGCTTTGAATGTTAACTATGTTTACCACTCTTTGAAATTCCGAAAAATCCACATGATCCAGGATCTCAAAATATTTCAAAGTCCTTGATGAAAATCTTTGTTATGCTAAACTTTTTAACTGGTAAGAATACTGTTAAACGTTAAACGACTTTTTAATTAAAGTACACAACAAAACAGTTGCAAGTGCCATTGCTCTGTTTATCGATACCAACAATAGTGTTCGGTCTGTCGTAGTAATTCAGTTGTCTTAGTGGCCTTGTCTCAAAAGACCTACCGTGTTGCTAGATCTATTGTAAACTTACTGACTTATTGTTTATCGGTTCACAGAAGGTAACCACTTTCTCATTTGATTTTTTCTTATAACAAAAATATGCAGGATGCTCTTTACTTTGATAATTTCATTACATTTACGCGATTGCTAAATACGTTACTTCTTTAACAGCAATTGAAAGACCAGGAAGAGAAATGCAAGGTCTGGGAACGAGATTATGATTACGCGGTAGAGCAAATTAACAAGCGGAATAAAGAGATCACAGAGTTACACGAGGTAATTAACTATCGTCTGTTATTCGTAGCGTACCATATTCTCTCTTGTCTTCCCGCTGCGAGTTTATTGATTAAGCCTCCTAATTTAATTCGGGATTAGCAGAGAGGCGGGATTATCAGAGAGGCGGGATTAATTTTTCAAAGTTTAGAGAAAAGGCGGGACTATTAGAGAGACGGGACTATAAGAGAGACGTGGGAATAATAGAGAGGGTAGGAATATAAGAGGGGAATATGGTATCTTCAATGATAACAATATTTTTTTATCGTTCGGATTCATTGTCTTCTACAATCCTTCCTTTGGGCATTTTGCCAAACGTTCCATAACCTGTCAAAAATTTCAAAAACGCGTGTCTTGGATTTGTTAGCTTATTTTTTCATCTACAGTTACCTTTTTCATTATGATAAGTAATTTTTATTATCACTATTTACTTAATATATTTTTTCACATCATGTTTTATTGTTAGTTTGTAGAGAAATCTTTGTAATTATGTTTCTTATAGGTAAGAACTGGGATCCT
Source organism: Rhopilema esculentum (assembly GCF_013076305.1). Next base: position 2,945,171 of record NW_027019317.1, read on the forward strand.
AGATTTAGAATATTATCCCTGCTTAGGTTCAATATCAGGCCTAGGTAGGGAAATTCTTTTGGTATTTCCACCTAGGGTAGCAGAGTTAGGTTAGGTACGAACAATTTTTCTAAGAGGACTGTATATAAATATCGAGTAAGGAAAAAATGAATATATATATATCTATGACAAAAATGTAATACGATAAGTGTTACTTGTCTGTTCGTTCACTTTGTCTTTGTCTTTGGTAGAATTCAATTTCGCATAGAGAGTTCCAACTTTCAAGAGTGATCTTCTGCAATTTCGTGAGAGTTCCTTCGGTTTTACGTACTTCGTATTCTTGCATACATTCGAACAATACTGAGAGTTCCAACTCATCAAATCATAAAAAATATAAAGCTATACAAACGGGTTTGACCCCAGCCTTAAGCCCCAGGACGCGTCTCGTGAGCAGCAAAACGCCACCGCAATTTCTTACACTAGAAGGTCAGGATGACTTTACCCGATACATCATTAATATCACTTTTTGCATAGATCTTGACTTTCAAATTCTCTTTCAGACCCAACGAAACATGAAAGAAAACTACGAAGATGAGATCGGGTCGCTTAGGGCTGAGATATCTCGTCTTGAAGACATCTGTGTTGATTTAGAAAGCAAGGAAAGTGATTATAAAATGATGCTCGAGGCAAAGAAAGGCATAAGCGAAAGCAGAAAATCTACCAACCATGTTTACGTACAAACATCACGACCGCAAACGCCTGTTAAAAGCGATGACCGCTTGGTAACTGAAGATTTTGCTCCTGGTATGCAGGCTTTTTCTTTATTGCAATTATTGGTTTTGTTCAGCTCTTGTTCAGAAGTAGAGGTGTTCATTTAAGTTTTATAGTCGCCCTGACCTATTAGCAAGGTGTAGCTCGCCAACTTCTCTGCGTAGAAGTAAGATGTATTGCAACGAATAATTAATTGATGAAAGTCAAATTTTTTTATTACGAGACCAAGGATGTTTTTGGATCCTATCTGGGAAATTTTTCGTATTTCTTTCATTTTTTGTATTTCCCATTTGTTTACAAAAAGTAATACTCCTGCAATTGCTAGAATGCTCTGACTGTCATGCGTGTTGGTCAGACTATTTTCATCTATGTGGGTCTTTGGTTCATTTTTCAAAATTTATATTAACTTTGATGAAAGTTGTAATGTCAATATTTTTAAACTCATTTCTATTTTTAACAGATGTAGAAACAGCATTTGTGACCGAAGCAGGTCTAGAAGAATTTGATGATTTTATCATCCCAACAAATACGAAACAAAACAAACCGCCTCTGGAGTCAGGTATGTCTCCAAGTCAGTTGCTAATGATAGACTAACGTATGTGGTAGAAAAATCTGTCATTGTACGTCGATTGAACGCTGTATTTTCATCAGTATGTATTGAAATAAGAAAAAGATTCCTCCAAACTGACAAAGATACCTCCAATCTGATTTGAGTCAAAATTATTCTCAGTCTAGATTCTGACATGCTAAAGACACTGTAGATGGCCGACAAAGAAGAAATTGCTAAAATTTCGTTTAAGTGTTGCACTATTTTTTGTTACCTTTCTCAGATCAACGATTTTCTGAACCTTGATTCTTCGCTAGTTGTTTTTTTTGCAGATTTTGGGTTTCTTCTTTTTCTCTAGACATTTTATTAACATATAAGGATAGGTTATCTTGCGATGGTTTTCTGCATGTTCTCAAAACTAACATCGCTGGTATCTATTGAGGCTAAGAATGTGGCATGTTTGCTTTCACAGAGCCAGATAATTCATTAAAATGCGAGGACGATATTTTGGATGTTGCGTCATCAAGAATAGCCGCTTTGGCCGCCATGTCTAGTAGTGAAGGTAGAATGCTCTTGTGTTTCTTTTGAAGTTAACTGTATATCAAAATGCATATGCCATTGTTCAGTGTCTATGTCAATAGACATGTCAAATGTCAACCTGAAAAGGTTAAAATAAGGAATCTAATCGCCCGTTATGTATAGAACGGGCTCGATATTGGATAGTAAAAGTTTAAGCATTCAATTTCTGTCTATTGCCATTCAGGGGATTTTAGTCGTGAAGATCAGCCGATTGATGTTCACTTCAGTGACGATGATGAATTGAATGGATTTGATAATTATGGGGTAAAGCAAAAACCGGACCGATCCAAAAATAAGATGGTGACACAGAATGGTTTAGCCGACACTGGTGATACATCAGATGAGCTTTCGCTGTCTCTGGATGAATTCAGTGATGGTGAAGAGGAAGAAGTCCTACCACATGATAACGAAATGCCAAAAGGAACTGCCAAGACACGTGGCAAAGAACGTACTGCTTCTAAGAAGCGTTTGAACTTCCAAGAAAAACAGAGCAGCGACAGTTCTGTTTTTGGACCAATCACGCCCCAGGCGTCCGTCGATTCATTAGCTGATAACGATGCACAGGGTGTCAATAGCAATGTTGAAAATGATCTGTCAGAAAATAAAGTTGAGAAACTGTCTGTTTTTATTGCAAAGTACACATATGACCCATTGCAACATTCACCAAACGAAGATCCCAGTCTGGAGTTGGCATTAGAAGCTGGCGATTATGTTTATATTTTTGGCGATGCAGATGAGGTATGTTATGTCGTGGATTGTTACTTTGAATAGAGTATATAAATATATTTTATTTAGAGCCCCATATGGGAAATATGAACTTTAAAGCCCTGCTCGTACTGATTCATACAATACTGCTTTGCCATATCATCTAATTGATGGAAGGCGTAGCCGCAGGACTATACGTGCTATTAGCTGCCAGTGCCTAACCTGCGATAACAAATGAAATCTTACCTGCTGGAAAAAGAATAATTTGGAAGCGTAGACATTTTGAAATAGGCCAAAGTCAGCATGGCTTTGCTATTTTTCAACATTTTTCCAAAAAGACCCTTTTCCAGGGAATCTAAAAAAATTGTTTTCACCCAGGATGGTTTTTATACGGGTGAACTTGCAAATGGTCATCGTGGATTGGTGCCTTCAAATTTTGTTGAAAAGATAACAGGTAAATCACAATTTTTCCCATAATAACTTTCTTTACTAATTGGATGATTTTTTCATGTTTATTTTAATTCACCTTTTCCTATTTATTTGCCACTTATACTCAAAGATTTTGTTTGCTTTTCAGATGAAGGCCAATTGTTCCCAATAGCAAATGGTCATGAAGCTTGTAAGTGCTCGTTTTCGTCATTCTTCTTTACATCTCAGCATCTCATCTTTACAAAACCCTTTAATGTCAGAATGTAACGCAAACCTTTAGACACCTGTTCTATCAAATCAATTTCGGCTTTTGCAGGAAAATCACATTTCTAAACTTTTTCTATTTGAACCTTCTAACCATCATCTTGAAGATGCAGATATTCACCTTGCCGTTCCCTTATTTTGTCATCCCTAAATTTTCGAAATGCCGAGAGTCTCGTCTTAACATGTAAAGACATTATAGAAGGTTCTGATACGTCCAGTTTAAAAAAATAGAATTATTGCTGCTGCCTCTTATGGAAGGAAACTGAAAAGTTATCAGCAAACAACCTATAACAGATTTAAGCACTAAACAATAAAGGGTAAATAGCAAAGGGGATTAATTCACTTAAAGGTTGCTCTACGTTTTGTAATTGCCTGACCAATTGATTCAGGTTTTGGCTTTTCAGCTTTCAAAAATTTCATTTTCAATGTAAGCTTTTTTGTGGAGAATAAGGCAGCTCTACGTTGCTACACAGTAAATCACATTTTTTGTGATCAGTCAGACTAGCTGCCTAATGACACCATTAAGCGTGCATCAACTACAAATAACCGTCCAGTTCTACTCACCGAATCTTGTGCAGGTTTGTGTATACAGATACAGCATCGACTACTTTGCAAGCGACGGTTTAAGGAGCAATCTCCAGTTTAACTTCATTATTTTTTCAGATCCTGGAGATGAAAGTGATGAAGATCTTACTGAAGGTATGTACCTTTGAAAGCATGTGAATTTTAGGAGCCAAGGAAACTCTGTCTGGACTATTTTTAGATCTTTCTTGTTTTGCACCATTTTTTGTTTTTGTTTTGTGCTAAAGTTTCAGAAAATTGCAGGTTAGCCGCTCTGGGAGCACGAAAAGGCATGAAATAAATTCTTGTAAAATGATTTTAATCGCATCAAATATTTACTTTGAATCTTTTAATTGATAATTTAAAACCCAAGCCATCTTTTCCTGCCAAAGTAAAAAAGATAAACATCTTTAGTATATTCCCTTATTGGACATAAATAATATCTTATGGTATTCAGTAAAATTGAAGTAATTTAGATATTAATGCAAATATTTATCAGTATTTGACAAGTATGGTTGTTGAGATTCAAAAGAACTATAACTAAACGAAATGTTTTTATCCAAGTGAACATATCAACATTATTTTATAAACTCTGTTTGATTAAAAGTTATCTTATAAATTTTGATTACTTCAGTAACTTGGCCACTCTCTATGGTGGAAACTCCTAGAGCTCTCGTTGAAGATCAACCCATTGATGGTAACATTGTTAACAAAATTTAAACTTTCGTTAAACAGATTAAATGATTTAAAAAAACCTTAGTAATTTTTAATACATAGATTAGTAATTCATTTATCATAGTTTTAAAATTTTAAAGATGCATATTTGAAAAAAATTGATAAGACAGGTAAACCCTTAAAATAAACAGCGAATAAATGTTTAGTTTCTAAAAAATTCCAGCTTTCATCATCTCTTAATTGAAATATAATGTAATTACTGTATTCATTTCTATGTGATTACAACGGTTTAAATTCCGACCAATAATGATAGCTAAAGTATTCAAATATGTATTGAATCTAAATATAGTATATGTAAAGCTTCTTAAAGACAATGAACAGATACTGAATTGATTAAATCAACTGTCAATCAATATTAGCCAATGAATGAGCACGTAAGTGGTATCACGCTCACTGATTGGTCAGTTGTTTATTGACAGATTGCCTCAGCTACTTTGGTATCTGTCCATTACCTTAAATATAAAAACATCACATAAGACAACATACGCAGTTTGTAATAAAATGAAATAAGAAATTTCCTACTAAACCTTACAGTATTATCACATGATATAAAAAAGAGAAAAGTTAGAAGTTTTTACATCATGCCCTTTAGCAGGTCAAATACCACTTCTCTTTGTAGCTGAATACCTAAAGATGACTCCCAGGCCTATGTCAGTACCAGTAGTTGGTGATATTTTCAAAGGAGAGACTAGTGGTGAGAGTGAGGATGAATTTTTCAAGAAAAAAGGTAAAATTTTTGTTTTCACCATAATGATGTGATCATAAATGGATTCTTCTGCAGAAGTTTTTTTTGCAAGAAAACCTCCACTCTGCACATAAAACAATGAAATGAGATCTTAATTAAAAGATGAAAATTGTAATCGTTTGTGACGCATTCGCTACTTATTGCTAGATTCGAATGCCCGTCGTTGCTCAGGCTTCCTCTCTTTCCGTTAATTGTAATAGACATGTTCATTTTAGGTCTACCGCCACCAAGAAAGCTTAAATTAGAAAGACAACTTAATAACAGCATAGTAATAAGTTGGTTAGCGCCGGAGAATGTCGGGGAAGACGAAATTCGAGGCTATTCCATCAAAGCAGACGGACAATTAAAGGAGACTGTGATTGGTTCAGACAAAACAAAAGCTATTGTTTCTGATGTAGCTCGTGACAAGGTAAGCTTGGATAAGAACTGTGCATGTAAGCTTTGATTAATATACAGTTGGTTAATTACAATGTCATTTAGGCATGATTTCTGCAAAGCAGTTGCGTCTTTCTTTCTACCTTTATTTCCAAGCAACCTTGCATTTAGAGGTTTTTTATCAACATACACCCATTTTCAGAAAAGATATTATAAATCCATTCCATGAAAGTTACATTTAATTTTTTTTAAGATTATTTCTGTTCCTTTGGTTTTTGTGTGTTTCTTCTCACTTTTGAAAGGTTTTCGTTATTTACAATCTAGAAGACTTTTTTTAGAGATAATCAAAGGAAATATCAAGCATTTGTCTGTAATTGAGGCTTCAGGTTTCTCGTTTTCATGTAAACAAAATATAATTTGATCACGTTTGCTGAAAGGTATATTGTCTCTCTTAGGTTCATCGAATAACCGTTCACTGTTTTGATAAGAACGAGAAAGAATCTCCTGGATCCGTTGCTGCGATAACTGTAGGCAGAGGTGAGCGAACCCAGATAACCAACAGCGATATATAAAAATTCTGTGTATGACTCTTTAGTCTAGCAAAGAATCATTATCAGAGTTGAAAAGGATTTGTTTCCTGGCTGCAAAAATTAGAAGCATTTATCTTATGTTTGCCTAGGCCAAATTCTTCCAGTAAGAAAGGAAATTCTCTGTTCATCAAATTCTCCCACCATAAACTTTTTTGATAAATTTAACAAGCTCATTAATTCTTTGATTAAGACTAAATCAGCTTATGATCATTTTTTGATCGTTTTATTAAACTGAAATAAAAAGATCTTTGTATCTTACTCTACATCACCAGTGCTTTAACATTTGAAGAGGCGAAATGTGCGAGAATCTGTATTTCTTAACCAATAAGGCATTGAGGTTCCTTTTGTCAGGACGTTTTTTTCCACCCTTTATTCACAGGAGCAAGCGCAATACCAACTGATCTACGGGTTTCCAACTCATCTGCAACAACAGCTGATTTGGAGTGGGCGTGTGGCAACAGTTCCATGATGCATGCAGTGTACTTGGATGGAAAAGAAATTCACGTCTTGAAGCCTGGTGTTGACAGATTTAAGCTTACAAGCCTCATTCCTGATCATGAGTACGAGGTCAGCGTTGAGGCCAGAGCGACTGTTGATCAGCGTAAGATAAAGAAAGTTGGCACTGTGATGTCAAATGGTTTGATATTCAGGACAACTAAAGGAGGTAGGAGGATAATTGAAGGTTTTGTAAGGACACGGTTTATATACATCAGATGGATTTATTCTATCAGAACTTTCAAGCTCCAATAGGTTGCTTGGCCACAACTAAGAGTCTGTTTTATCTATTTTCCAATCATCTATGAACATTTTTGGGGATACACATTTTACTTTGGCAAAGAGGTGATCTTGCATGAAATTTTTATCATTATCGGCAAACAAACGTTAGTGCCGGAGGATTTTTTTTTGCAAAAGCAGTCAGATCTAGGACATAGTTTGCCCAACACCCCTCCCTTTTACCACACTATCACTGTCCCATGGATCTGTAAAGTATTTTTGTTTTTTGACCAACGTACCCCGCTAACCCTGTCCAGATATTTTTGTCTTTGTTTTATTAATCTGCCAACTTTCTATGCGCATTAAGTATTTGATTTGCTTCTTCAAATTAATATTCTGTTTCATTTATTTAACGGGAGTCAATTATAAACGCTCGTTTGACATTTATCGAATTATGCAAACATCAATTTACAGCTCCACCAGAACCTCCGTTGAATGTTCACGCAAGAGTCATCCGAAAGTCAGCCAGCCATGAAGCGACTTCCGTTAATGTATCATGGCTCCCCGTCACAATAACAGAAACAGATGCTGCCAAATCGCCTATCGTCAAAGGCTACATGATTTATATGAACGATCATGAAGCCCTGTTTATCGACCAGCCAACAGTTGATCATGCAAAAATACAAGCTAAGGATCTTGCTGCCATCCTTAAAGACTCAAAAGTGGAATACATTGAGCTCTGGGTCAAAACAGTGTCTATATTTGGCGAGTCAGCTGTATCAAATGTTGTTATTTTGCCAGTGGATAAGTTTCTATACAAAGAGATATATAACAAGGAAAGAGCAAAGGCTCCAGAGCCAAACAAAAAGGTTCCCAAGGCTTTAGGAGCTACCGATACAGTGGCTGAAAAGCAGAAAGCTGACGTTTCAAAGACAGGCCAGAAGATCGATGATGTAAATGCTGAAGTTAAAGTGAAACCGACAGTGATTCGATATGACGTAGTTGATAGTGAAGATTCAGACAGTGAAGAAGATGACTCTGATGAGGAGGCTCCTCCTGATTTTCATTCTAGCAAGGAGATCGACAGTACAAAGCCTATGGATGATCAGCTGGAACCAGTGAGTTGTTTTCACTGTGGGAAATTGTGACTGTTTTCACTGTGTTTTTTGTCAAAGCTTGTGTCCTTCTAATCACATAATGTGTAGTTGGGCACTTGCAATTTTTCCTAGGGTTTTTTTCTTTTCTATAGATAAGCTTGTCAGATTTGGCTATTGGTTAATCATATATCAGTGATTTCAGGGCTACACAAGCAGGAGTTAGAGTTACATAATATCATTTGCTTACTTTTTGTGAGTTATTCACTACATGTTAGTGACTTTGGGTAACTCGCTATTACATACTGTAACTACTGGTCACCAAATACACTCTGGTTACTTCCTGCCAGGAGAGGTTAGGCTTGCATATTGTAATATGCTAAGTTGAGCAAAACGAGTTAAAAAGTGCAGAACGAGTTCAAAAAAATTGTGATATGAATAGTTTACAATTAGATAATATTTATTAGAAGTATAAAAGGCTTTTGTTCGAAGTCTAGCAATGTTTGTAGAACGATATTGTCATGTATATTGTAAATTGGCCATTTCTTTTGAAGGCTCCTCCTGTTCCAACGACAGAAATTCCTTCAAAGTCAGTGGATGGAAATCCGCCTGACAATCTGATTCTGCCAAGCATTCCGATGCCGGATTATCCCAGTGCCAATTCGAAAAAAGATGAACAGGATACCGTGACCATTCCGGAAGCTGACTATCCGGATGCCGTTGAAGTGAAGCCGAGGAAGCACTTTGCTCTTGAAGAACTCTTGTCCAGCTCCGATTCTGAACTTTCCGCGATCGAAGAAGAGACAGTCGAAGAGTTGCTTGAGTACGACAAAGATGGAAGTCCTATTAATGGTACACAGAGAACATACAGTCTGTCGAAAGGAGAAGGAGGTCACGCGTCGCCAGCCAACAAAACATTTAGTTTTCATTCAGAAGAGGAGAAAAATGAAACATACGACGTGGAAGAGAAGAACGGCAAAGCTTCGGAGAAATTTTCGGAAAAGAAGAGTACATTTACATCAAAGGACACGTTGACATTTGACTCAGATGATGTTGTTGATATTCTTGAGAAGGACATTGTTGAAGGTGTGCCCGAGTTGCCTCTTGACTTGGAGAAAGATGACATCGACAAAGCTGAAAGTAAACAGAATGATAGAAAATATAAAGAAAACAAGGGATTAGCAACAGTTGCTAGTATTCCAGTAACGGATTTATCTGATTTGTCTAACGATGTTGAGAATATTAAACCCGAAGGCGCCAAGGCAATAAACATCAAAGTAGGGCCTATCTTATCAGAAAATGTTAACGCTAACTCAATGCATGTGCAGCCAAATGTTTGTGATAAGGACGATGATCTACCAGCAAAGGAGACACCCGCTCAGACCAACGATCATGAAAACATAAACACACTGCCTGTGAGGCGGAAATGGGTCCAAAACAACTCAGATCCATCGTCGAACATTGAATTTGCCAAGGGGGATAATTCATTAGAAATCGCCAGTGCTGATCATGGGAGCTTAGATGACTCTAGACAACTGGCTTTAGAAGATAAAATTGTAGCAGACGAGCAGGAGAATAATGTTAGAAATGGTTTTGACTTGAGCGCTAGTCAAGTTGGTATCCAGAACCAATCATCTCCTTTGCATCAAAACAAGGATATTGATATTTTAGAAGGCAAAAAAGAAAGTACTTATCGGAACAGTACACCTACAGGAGGGTCGACTCAGGCAAACGAAGTGTCAGTTGAAGTAGAAGAACCGAAGTCGATGGGGCAGGTTGTCTCGGAAGGAGAAAATGCCGAAGATGACGAGCTAGACATTGACAACTTTGACGATGAACCGATTAAGATTCCATCAACTTCGGTTCACGATTTGTACACTTTAAACGCTGTAGATAGTTTTGATGAATCAATCTTAGACTCAGAGACAGAATATAAGCCAGACTTTATACCAACCGGCGTTGAGAGTATCCCTAACACGGAGCATGAAAACAACGGAACTGAAAAGCGTTCAGAAGAGCCCGCTGGGTCATTTACAGAGGAACCTGCAATGAATAACAATGTTTTTAGTGGGGTTCCTATTGATAAAAGCATTCATAAAGCAGAACCTGTTTCCAGTTCACAGGACGACAAGTTAAAAGACAATAATGTGAATGGGATCGATGAGGTTTCGGGTGAAGACACGCGTACAAACCACGTGGAAGATAAAACAATTGTGAAAAATGTGCGGGTTTTTGTTGCATTGTTTTCTTATGACCCAATAACAATGTCTCCAAACACAGATGGCGTGGACGAAGAATTGCCTTTTACCGAGGGCGACTTAATCAAAGTTTTCGGCGATTGTGACGAGGACGGTTTTTACTATGGCGAACTGCACGAAAAGCGAGGATTTGTACCGAGTAACATGGTGCAGGAAGTGAGTCTGGGTGATTTTGGAAATTCGTTTCACATACCGCCACCGCCTTCTGCAGATATCACAGGGGATTCAGAAGATCAAATTTCAGAGGAACGCGGTAAGTGGATTATGTTTATGTTTATTTTTGTAGAATTCTTGTGTCTTCTTTTTGCATAAGCTTCTTAAAGGAAAAATTATTCCCTCTTTAGGGTTTGTATTGATTCTTTATACTAACCTTCATTTTACTTGCAATTTTACTTTGCTAATGTGTTATAGAATTGACAATGTGTTAGAACTAGGACTGACATAGATTATAAGAGTAAACTTAGGAAATGCCGAATTGTTTATTCAACAACTAAATGCTGGTTGTTATAAAGAGAAACAGAACTTTAGCTGTCAAGTAACAGCTAGTTACTTAAAAGAACGAACCAAATATCTTGAAAAATCAAAGATCTTTAAAATATGAATAATTTTGTCTGGAAAAAATGTTATCAACCATTTCACAAATTGAGGGTAGCTTTAATCGCGCCTATCCGGCAGAACGTTTGCAATCGTGTAACTTCATCTTAAGGTGAAACCATTTTCTTTTGTTACTATTGTTGTCCCACAATAATCTTATATACTTATTATTTTCGCAATGAAGAATCAAAACACGGTTATCAAACTAAAAAGGCCTCTGTAGACAGGAAATCTAAGGGCATCAATTTTTTAGAGATTTTTCACTGTATAAAGGGTATCGAATATGCAACTAGCCAATTTTCATAGCCAAAAAGCTGAAGGCTTTATGCATTCTTGATAATGTTAAAACGTATGTAGAAGCAAAAGTATGAAGAATTTCCATACCGTTGAAAATATCTATAACCCCTTTTAGTGATGAAAATTACTGTTTACCGGTCTGTCAAAGAGTTCTCGATGCCGTATTGATAGAGCTGTACACTATTTGTTGTGTATAGAAAAGGGGCGTTTAGAAAAGGTGTTTCACGCTTAATGCGATCATTAGGCAACTGAAACCCCGTTTAGAACATCCATGATGCCGTGTAAACTGAAATGGTACATAAATAATCTGCCTCTTTTGCATTTGCTGATGATTAAAAGTTGATCAGTTCCCAACACCTGTACTTAGTGAATGGTTATTGATCAATTCGACCTCCCAACTCACAGCGTCTTTTCAAATGTATAGCATGTCCCTGCAATCAGTATTAGGTCATCGTCTTTTTCAAATCATGCCGCATGTCTAGAAAAACAAACTTTGCCTTATATGGGCAATCCTTATTGGTCCAAGACAATATTGTTTGTATCAAAGCATTGTTCAAGATGAATGGATTTCCGCCAATCAGATTTTCTAATAGGTTTTTGAGAAGTTTTCTAACGATCAACGGAAAGTGTATCAGCATTTTGGAATCACAGCAGAAGATTCGCTCGTTTTATTTTGAAGTTGGAAGAAAGCTTATTTAAATCTGACATGGTGCAAATTTCAAGTGACGTATTCTGGTAATGATCTTACCGAGATTATGTTTGAATGATTCTGGTAATTTTTAATTCTGAATGCAACACGTTTTTGGCTTGCTTTGAATCATGCCAGCTTGAATCCATTTGAGCTTCCTGAATCATGTTCCTAATGAGTTAGAGACATACTTTGCAATGACGCCAATTGAAGTAGAGGAAGAACTCTATTACGTATGTGATTATCTCTGGAATGTATTTATGAGTGGCGTCTTCTAGTTGTATTTCTAAGTGGGAAGGTAGACCCAAGTTCAGTTACCAATGCTGTTGATATGTTTATACCAGCTGAATAGAGTAAGTGCAGGTTTTATCAGTTTTACGGCGAATAAAGCCTTAAAGTGGAATCCATAATGGCTCAAACGTATGTTCATTCAGATCTTTTGATGCCCTCTATTAATTCTTCTTGATTCTTTTGAAGAACATCGACGCCAAAGCCAATCACACTCGGCTACAGTTAATCAAGACAAGACCGATACGTCAGATAATAAGGGCGCCAGAAAAGAGTCTGGTGGTACTTCAGAAGGAAAACTGACAAAGGAATCCGGCCAGGAAGCGAAGCAAGAAGATACAAAAATGGAAGACATTTTCGCAAGAATCGAAAATATTGAACTTGAGGAAAAGGAGAAAGATTATCGTTACATATCTGAAAGAGACAGCATATACTGCCTTCCTCCGCGAAGGATGATTGCGCTATACGATTATGACCCGGCTGTATCATCACCTAATGTCGATTCAGAGGTAGGCATACGAACACGGTGCTAGTAAGAATATTGTAATCCACTATTAATCTTGATCTTAAATGATTTAGTTTACAATTAATTGAGTTATTTATGCTTTCTGGGCTAGCCAGTGACAAAAACTTATTTTAGAAAGTTATGGCTTTAAGCAATTGATTGTGCTTTCAATCGCTCACACATTTTGCTTTCAATCGCACACACATTTTGCTTTCAATCGCACACACATTTTGCTTTCAATCGCACACACATTTTGCTTTCAATCGCACACACATTTTTCATTGCAAAAATATAGTGTGTTATAATGCTTAATCTTTCTTACGCATCGTAATATGCCTAACTTTATAACAGAGGCTCAGTTTAAGTGATTTTCAAAGTTTTGGTTGATTATATATAATTCGGCAACAAATGCTTTTAGATGTGGTTGGACCTCATTTTTTTCATGTGGTCCTATCTCTTGCTATGCTGCTCCCTGAAGCTACATACCTCATACACGTTATGATCCACCCGTCACTTTTCTTCACTCTTTGCCCCAAATTGCTGTTTAATAAATCATCTGTTTTCGTTTTCCGTATTACGTAATTATTCTTGTTGATTTATATTCCATTCAATATTTGTTTAATAGCTTACTTCTTTGTACTTTTTCTGGATCATAAATATTTGCTTATGCAGACAGGTAGCAACGATTTATGACTCATGTAACAAATTAAATATTAAGAATGGAGATGATGATTTCACACTACCTCATACTTGCTTATGTTCAGCGCAGCCCACAAAATGTCCGATTTTGCTTTTCTTTGGCATGACTATCTATTTTTGAGATTCAATTTACCATCGTTTATTTAATTTACGTGTCACAGGTCGAGCTTCCGTTCAACAAGGGGGATATCCTCCTCGTGTTTGGAGACATGGATGAAGATGGGTTCTTTGCCGTGAGTAGCTCCTAATCGTCCTCTTTCTTGATAATAAACTAATATCCATAGAATCTTATATTAAATCAAACTGGCAAGGATATTTATTTGAAGCATCTGTAGTTACAAGTGATTTATGTATATAGTTTATGTTGTACAGTGGTTTTCATTTGAATCTCTAGGAAATGGTCAAAACAGAACTCTGTAGAAATACATCTTTCCCTCACAGAGTAAGACAGGAAGCCTTCGTGAACCAACAGTGTACTATTGTAAATAATTTACTACCTTTTAAACAAGTTTTCCGTATTACTAATTATCGCAATGACTGTGTATATTTCTCCCAGCATTTCCATATCCCACTGGTCTGTGACATAACTTGATATAACTTGTCTTGTCTAACACATTTTTTTATCACGGCAGGCCCAAAGTAGTGGTGAACGAGGTTTGGTACCGAGTAATTTCTTAGAGAACTGCCCAGTTCCTTCCGATTCAGAAGAATTTGAAATAAATATGGGAGCAACAAGTCCAAGTTTTCAGGTATTCTATTTCATTCTTATTATTTGAAATCATTTTCAAAGTTAGCAACTCTTGGTTCAGTTCGGTTGCAAGAACCTGTTTTTCTTGTTTCCTTCACAACTGAAAGTTAAGCTATTTTTTGTTGTTGAGAATAAGAGCTAACTATCATGTTTATCGCTATAGTTTCTTGGCAGTTTTTCTGTAAGATTCACAAGCGTGTAACTATGGTGCTGCGACCCCCACGACATTTTGAAACCTTTTCGGACATTTTCAGTTAGAAATACCTATTTATAAATATATTTTTTAGTCCAAATGTATCTCCTCTCCTACCTAAAAGTTGGCTGTAGTCTTTTGGAACAGTGCCCATGTTCATAAAGATGGATTCTTTAAGTTTTACCTCCGTATTTAATGCATTTTCATTTATAAATAGTTTTCTTCCCACATTCAGTGGCTCTACTTTACCAGCCGGATTTTTTTAAATTCATATTGCTCTTGCAATCCCCGCTAAGAAACTCCGCAAAGATTGCGACTTTAGTCAAAGACATCAAAATAGTCCAGACAATGCTCAACGTGTTTATTCACAATAAGTCAATCAAAAACTACTGTTAAGGTTACAAAGTACTGTCAGTTTATATTTATGTTACAATAATGATTTTGGCATACATTGCAATATAACAAAGAAATCATAGCAAAACATTGTTTCTTACTGTGTGTCATTATTCCACTTCTTCAGTAACACCGCGCTTTCTTTCATGCCGTCTCATACATTATTCATGCGTAGCACGTGCTCGTGCTTTATCGCTATATTTATCTACCCACAATAAAGATATATCGCTGTATTTACAGATCTGCTCCGTGAAAATAACGCATTTTTTCATATTCTTAACAAAATTTCCATCTAATATCTTGCTTGGAGATAAAACAAAAACGGCTTTGTTTTTACCTCAACATGTTTAACTGTATAGTTTGTAATACGATGAGATAATTGGTTAAATTATCCTCTTTTTGACACTGTACAATCATTTCAACCAAGGCACATAGTCTCAAGACATTTCAGTCACAGACGTACACGCAAAATCCTCCCTTAAGTCAAGCTCCATTAATGTCTCCAAGTAGCTCCACGACATTTCTATCACGATCGTAAATGCGATAACATCATAGAATACTCATTTCTCTCTCCTTTAAATCACCTTTGTTACGATTCTTTTGTTTATTCAAGGCCATATTTCCATTTTGGTGATTATTTCTTCTTTTACCCTTTATTTTTATATTTCCTTTTGCATTTTCTTTGCCCTTATTTTTCCCATTTATTTGTCTTCCGTTGAGTTTCTTTTGTTGATTTCTCTTCGGTTGATATACATTTACTTTCGCCTTGTTCGCTGCTGTTTTCTTTTTCTGTTTCGAAGTCACTTTTGCTCCTCCCTTTTGTCGTTCCCGTCTCTTCTCAGCGTCCTTTTGCTTGTTATTAGCTCCATTTTGCTTTGTTTTGGCAGATTTAAGATTACCCTGTAAATTTAATTTCTGCTTATTTTCACTTTGGCTGCTGACCCTCGTGTCCTTGTTTGCTCCCGATTTCACTTTGGCGCCAACGTTCATATTCTTATTGTGAGTCAAGCCAGGATTACTTGTATGCTTCTTCTTGTCGTCCCTTTTCTTAAGCGATGATTTTTTTTCAAACTGCTGATATTCGAAATCAGTACTAAACCCAGAATTTCCTGAAAGGGCATTATTTTTATTTTTGTAGTAGTGTTGGGCGTAATCTTCATCTACTGCATCTTGTTTATGAATAAAATCCATGTAGTCGTCGATGGGATCGCTTTGTTTCGCTCCTTGGGTAACCGTGGCTTGTCTTGTTTCATCGTGATCAAAGTCCTCACTAGAAAGTGACTCAAGGTAGTTTGTGTTGATCGTTGTTGGCTTCACAGCTGAAAGATGGTGCACAGCCTTCGCTTCGTTTTCCAGTACATCTGCATCAAAATTCTCTTGTTCTTTGAGCTCTTTTGATGCCTCTGAATCAACTGACGGCCTTCCATCTGTGGAAATAAAGTTCTCAACTGTCTTCCCAATAGAACCCAGTGATTCGTAATTCCTTGAATCCTTAAACGCCATTTTATCATCTTCAAGCCCCTCGATACCCTGTATTCTGCCGTTAAGATTCAATAAATCCATTTTCGGTTTCGCCTCATTTTCATTTATACCTGCATAATTGTCTTCACTTTGACTTTGAGCGCTCATCAGATGTTCTCCATTGAAGTTCGGGACGTTCTCTCCTAGACCCCCAGGCCCATTCCCGTACCCATTTATGTGGATAACCTTCTGATTTGGATGAATATTTATAATTTTTTCATTGTCATGTCCGTACTTATCCATAATTCCGTGTGACATCATGTATTGAAGCCTAGCAGCATCACTCGTTAGTGGGAGTTGACCCTCGCTATTCACCTGTTCTCCTTGGCCCTGCTCGGCTAGCTCGACAATTTTTTGTGGCTGCAGATGCTTTTGAAGGGTTGCCACGTCAGTCTCGCCCATTTGCGCACCATCGTTAAGCAACCCAGAAGCTGGAGTCTGCATGAATTGCTGTGGAATGTGAGCAGCGTGTTCGCCATCAAAATGGCTACCACTATTTAGCTGAACCATTTCATTACTACTTTGCTCACTGTTAACTGGTTTACCAGTCGATTTGCCAAACTGTGCAAGGATGTCGTGGAGCTCCCCTTTTCCAACATGATGCCCTACTATGCCAGGCAAATTGGACATAAGGTTCTCAATATCATTTGAATCCATACTGTTAGATGCCATATCCTTGAAAACGTTTTTTAGGTTGTCTTTATTCGGATCGCCTCCTTTGCCATCACCAAATGTTGCTGCTACATCCTCTGTCAACAGATTTCCAGGCTCAGTTTGCTTTTCCATTTTACCCGGTGTCATTCTGGCTGACGGGTAGACCTCTGCAGGACGCTGCTCTGTATTTTCGTTTATGTGGTTTATAAATCCAAGATGTGGTTGGTTTAAAAACAACCCGTGGCTGCTTGGTCGATGATGACGATGTTTTCTGGTGTGCCACAATGATCCTTTCCAGTCTTCTTCATATTGGAAAGGGTTGCGATGGTGTTTGCTGGTAGCATAAGAATCAAAAGCCTTTCCTGCTTCGTAATCCATAGGGAGTCCAACTCCTGTCGACAATAGATCCCCGAAATGAACAAGAGTGTTATCTACATATCGTGAAGGCTTGTGTTTATGTTTGAAGCCAAGAGTGCTTAGTTCGTCCTTTAGCTCATCAAGGATTTCCCGGCCTGGTTGCATTTCTGTAGGGTGAATTTTTGCATGACGTGCATCATGTTTCAGCTCTAGCAACTTCAACAGCTCAAGCGCCTTTTCAGATTTGGTTTTTGGCTTCTCTTTGAAATTGACTACTAACGGTGGATGATTGCCCTCATCGTTTTGCACATTGTTCACATGTTCGTGTGATGTTACTTGTGCCAACAAGGGCTCTTTGTATTTCATTTTCATCAGCTGCAGTAACTTTGAATTTCTGTGGTTCTTGAGGTACGAAAGCAGCCTCAGTCGCGCATGTGCTTTTATGGCATTTGTCAGCTTCTGTTTATTACCCTTAAAAGCCGCCAGGAGCTGTCTGAGTCGCTGCCTTGCCTTCTCTTTGCGAATCGTTTCCTGGGAATCTCCCTTTGCTGCTGTATTCACCAATGGCGCAGATGAGCTGAGCAGTGTTTGGAGTAACTCTGGGCTGCCGCTTTGTTGTAGAAGTTTTAGTAGTTCGGGGTTCTTGTTCTCCATTATGCTGGTAATAAGAGGGTTTTCAAGCTCGTTGACCTTGTTTACAAGCTCGTCTGCTGAAGTCGTTAAGTGCTCTGGGTGCACATCCAGAGGCCAATCTTCGCCAACATGGTGAACCAATGGATGCTCAGATAATGCCCCCACCTTGGGAGGATGCCCAACTGCAGTTATACCGGGATGATCTGCCCCCAGTTTGGTTGGTAGCAGGTTGCTTCCAGATGGTTTGTGTGTCAGGGGCTGTTTCCCTACCTTATTTGTCAGCGGATTTCCCCCGGCTTTGCTAGGAGCTGGTTTAGCAGGCTTAGAAGGTGTGTTGTCCTGCAACAGTTTATGTAGCTTATCTTCAAGCAGCGGCTTTGGATTTGGAGGATGTGTCAGGGTTGGGTGTAGGAGATGTGGAGGGATGGATGGATCTTCCTGAGGGGTATGGGCTGAAAAGTCAGCCTCGACTGCTTCAAGGCAGTCCTGGTCGCTTTTTCCTCTTTTGCATATTTCGCTAAGTCTGAATCCGCTTACGAGAAACCTCACTCTTTTCCTGACCTCATCGCGTTCCAAGTTGCCTGCCCTGTTCAAGTCATGTGCTATTATGCGCAATAAATCTGCGCTGCTGTGATGACCAAGTATCCTTGACATTGAAGCCCCGATCAGTTGGTATGTAAACTGCTGACCAGCGCCAACTAACTTGGAAATGCGTTCTTTTTCACCCTTATTGAGTCCAGGTGCAGTCTGTAAACACCGCATGATTACAGAGCCCGTGTATGGTCCGATTTTTGCAAACGAACCACCACCTATGCTCAGCTTATCTGTCAAATAGTCAAACACACTCTGTGTGCTAGTTGATGCCGGGACTTGAAATTCATTATACCGTGTTGCCATGACTACCCAATGCCTGCATTGCTTTATTGATACTGCTGAGTCAGCGATATCTAAAACAGATTTAAGATTGTCCTCGATCACTTGTTTGAATGAAGGATTGTCATATCCTGATATCCATTTGTCAATCATTCGCTCGGCTTTTGCATTCCCAAACTCCACTCTTATCATGCAAGCCATTAATAGGTATCCTTCTAGTACCATTTTGTGGTAGAGTTGTTTTGCATGCTCCAGTTGGCTTTGGCTAAGAAGAGCTTTTCTTGTTTCCTGTTGAAAAAAGAAACTCTGTGTTAATATTTTATAGTTTTTCAGAATTATGATTTTGTGCGTATCTCTATGGTAAGTCAATACCTTTATAATACAATTCACCAATGCTACAAACTTCAAGCGGTATAAATTTTTAGACCTAACTAGTGGCCGAAATCTCGATGCTAAGTAGTTCTTCTGCGGGGTAGGTTATAAGAAGTTATTGGTAAAAGATACAGAATACTTACAGCTAACCTTTCTTTTACGAATCTTAGCATTTATATTCTTTCCAAAACTAGCTATGTTATTTTCAAAATGATATGATTTCATGACTCAAGGATTTGATTTGATCAATACAACTCTGTGATATGTTCGGTCCATTGCCATGTTGGTTTTCACTGAATCTAGAGGTGTTGCTTAGTATGCTTGCTAAATGTGGCAACACTCCACATCAAACAATATTTTATATTTAACTGGAAGTCAAAAAGATTCTCAGAAGTGCTGATCGTCTTCGATACTTCGGCTCCCCTTATAATATCTAACAGGAACAAGAGCTCTAAAACGTCAAAGGTATTGCTCTTTTCTCAGCCGAATCGAGCAGAACACACCAACCGATAAATTTTTCGATAAACTTCGCATAATGTATTCTGTTTACTTTCCATCTTTTACACGAAATACATACCTTATACTGCCTCTGTAGCTCATCAATGTCCATCAGAGGGGCAATCTCTGCCGTAGGTGCTAGTAAACATGGGTTATTGATATAATCAACATTAAATTGTAAATCGCGAGTCAATGCTGGTATAGGATTTCGTTTCTCTTTTATTTTAAAGTCTTCGAAGCTCTTGACATACTCTCCTGCTGCATCAGTTCTTGTTGCAAATAGCAATGAATAAATTACGAACGTCAGAAAAGCTGCTCGTAGGAGAGCAGAGTTTAGTCTTTGACGCATTGTGTTGATTTACTATCTTTCACTGACACCAATTAGTAATTTATCTCCTTGATGCTGTTGTTATCTGTATCACCGCGTTTTTTCTTTTCTTTCATATACTTCTCCATTGCATCTGTACAATGTGCATGTTTACTGCAAAAGTCACCAAATTTGTTATTCCGCACTTGCTTTAAGTCCCTTCACGTACTGTTCACTTACGATCATCCAATCCTTCGCCGTCTCATTAATATCTTACAATAAATAGCCTCCCGGAAAAGAGTTGTGATTTCAGAGAAACACTTAATCGGGGCTCATAATACTTGTATATTCAGAAACATTTATATTTCTTAAACATTTAACTTCGTTTACACTTTATTTATTTGTTTGGCGTATCAGTTTCGGCGATCCAGTTGTACGTTGACCGTTGATGAATTGCGAGTTGCCCGTGGCCACCTGGTTGAATAATTTTGAACAAGAGTCAATCAGCTAGAAATGTTTTCCATGTTAGCGCAAATAATCAAACTTACAGGTGGCATAAATGAGCGGCCAACCTTAAAAACGTTCTGGTTTGGAAATAATTCCTCTCTTATTTAGTAAACACATTGAAGAAATAACCCCATTTTTCTCTTACCCTGCTCAATTATTCGCTTTCCGCTGTATTTTTCTGCTAGCAAGGACTGTTTTTAAAATGCGCGAACTTTGATTGTTCTACAGGCATTGCAACTTGCTGAAGAACGAATTCGACTGAGTTCCCACAATTCTATGTTTTTATTCAACTTGAATCGACTGTTTTAATAGCGTATTATACCGTCCTTCAGCTGAACGGGATTTGGATATTTTTCTAATACAATGAATCCTATGCACAAACTATTATAATATTTTCCATAACATTCGTGTTTTATGATTTCGCCTGTCACTTTCTCCTGTCGTAAAAGCTTTTTTTGTTTTGGTTAAGAGGAATTACGAATTACAAGGTCCCTGTTTTATTTTCCTATCAAAGTTTAAACATTCTGAAATATCGCCAATGAATTGAAATATCGCCAATGAATTGAAATATCGCCAATGAATTCTGTACTTCTGTCGAACTGTCACGTGATGTAGTGGACATGTGACACGCTTATCGACCAGTCCTTTTATATTTGTGAGCAAAGATATATACAATTAAATTACGACTTTGTACACTCGAAAGAAAGATAGGTTCGATGTTTCGATCATAGCTCTTCATCAGGTAAAGCTCCTATTCTTTTTACCTGCTGAAAAGTTATGCTCGAAACGTCGAACCTCTCTATCTTCCAAATGTACAAAGTCATTACTTAATTGTATCAATCTTTGCTCATTATTCATCGACATACAACACGCTGAAGTACATTGATTATATGTTAAATTTGTTTTGATATATTCTTCAGACATCACAATTCATTAACATTGAGTACGGCTTTCACTTAAGTTTATCTTTAATATTTTTTAATTCTTCTTGTAGAGTTCGAGTCGAAAATCGTCAGCTGCATCAATCAGTGGTGCAAGTCCTGTCGACAGTCCGAAAACGAAGAAAAAGAAAGGATTTTTAGCAAAAGGAAAGAAAATATTCTCGAAACTCAAAGGGAAATAGTTGCATTCTACTCCCAATAGAACCTCAAGTTACCAGGGATGCTTAAATTGGGAAACAAAGAAATACTATTCATGATAGAGCATCAAATAGCAGATGACCGAATTGCATTGCTACCAAGTCAGAGAGATCTTGGTAAAAGATATCTCCGTCCGTTCGTTAACTGTTCATAATATTTGTGAGGACCTTTAATCATATAATATCTTTTTATCATGTACATTGAAAATTTGTAGAAAAGAAAGTCTTTGAATTTTCTAGCCATTGTATTTCAGGCAGATTTGGATAATTTGGGTAATGACATAGTAAAATTGGTATGTTTACAGTTAAGTTTGTGTAGGGGCATTTTTATATCAGAAAATACGAAACAGTTCTCTACTTCGGATTTCAACAGACTAATCAACCTAAGGGTAAACTTTCCATTCATATTTCACGGAAAATCAGCGGGAAACACTTTCTAATAGATGTTTTACTGGAATATTTTCCTTTATTTTAGCCAGGTTTTGTTGCCATAATTACATCGATAAATTTTTAATAGGCGTTATTTTCGAGGTACAATTTGCTTGTGATCTTTTCTGTTGGACGTGAAATTGAGTACAGCCATTAGTTAAGTAGAATACAGAGAAGGTTGAAATACAGCAGCAGCTTTTACAGTATGCATTGTTTCCTTATTTTAAAGTCCTAAGACACACACATGGCAAGGGTATTTGAGTTTACGTAAGGATTAGAAATGAAGCCATGATTATAATGAATCATGATATGTAACCGTGGAAAGTTTATCCTTGTCTTAGTATTTGGAAAGACAAAGCACCTGAACAATAGATCTTACAAGCTTTTCAAAGAAGCATGTTTAGAGGGAAGAGATCCTGTTGTACATTAGAAACAGAGTTGCCCATATTTTCTTGAAATTTTGGATAAGCAGTCAGTATCTTGTACACGGGTTTGTTTGTTAACGCCAAAATAATGTAGTGTATTGTCTAGAGGTTTTATTGTATAAAATTTGAGCTATTTGCCACTAGCATCGTTTTAAGCTTAGTCGGTACCTCATTCCGCGCAGCCTCGCAATAGCTATTCTTAGTCGTTTTTGTATTGATGGTTGTCAGCTCCATTCAAGTGTACTCCAGACAACGATTCTGGTTGTGTACCTGCAATAAAGGAAATGTACTTTATGGAATACAACCCATCAGATACTTAGATGAGGTATATGAAGTAGTCATAGATCTCGATTCCCGTTGCCTCACTCTCACCTAGTTTCCAAGTTGGACATTTTTAAGCCTTCTCCCTTCCTGTAATTAAAGTTAGCAGTTTTTTTTTCAGTCCAACCAAACCTCAAAGGTGCACTTCTTAATAAGGCTTCCGCTTGAAGTTAAAACGGACAGGCTTGTACAAACTGACTACGTAATAATTGTCAAGGCCTGCACTGAATTTCCTTATAACTCCTTTTACATGTCTTTAATGCTGGCAACCATCAACATTTTGTGTCAGTTCCCGAGCTGATAATGTTACCAAGAGACGAGGGTTAACTTTATTTAACATATAAATATAATCTTAATATGACACTTTTTACCAAAAATAGGTAAATATAGATAAAAAGATGTTTTATGGCGTTCAGAGAAGTTGTATTGTGTACTTTAAATTGCATTGTAAATGTTATCCCTTAATGTAAGAATTCTCGTCATGATATATATGCACGATATGCAGATAGTGTGAAGCACAAAAAGGTTTTCTTTGTTTTGGATGGTTTCTGCTCGTTTATTTGGAAAATTGTGACTTAAATGAACAGAAAGGATTTTTTAAAGGTATTTTTTGCTTACCTAGTAACAATACTACGGATTATGGTGTAGAATTGGGGTACGAAGAGCGCGCACAACAGAAAGAGAGCATGGTAAATATTTTTGAAGCTAAAGAGCGTAGAGTGAGCCCGTCGCATAGGACTCGATTGAGAATTAACCTGTCCGAGGAGAGTTTGGTAAAAAGTGATGAGTTCGAAGAAACTGGATACCGCCTCAAGACGAATGAAACAGATATGAAGGTACATTAGAGGACACTCTTGTATGAAAAAAAGAAGGCAAGAACCGTTTAAATGATGTCAATTATTCTATTTGCTTCCATATACGAGTTGCTATATGACTGAGTTCTCCTAGAATACAGTTCGGAAATACTGATCTTGTGACAGTGGAAGCCCATTATCAGTGAGGCAAAGCCTCTCCCCCCTTCCAAAAAAAATCAAGGCTAGATATGAGGATAACTTCAAGTCGGTGACACCGCTCCAAGTAATATTTCCTGCTCTTCTATTGTAAAATATCTTTACTTCTTCCGTTTTGCTTCATTTCATTTTAATCAATGCATTTTGATCATTGTCTTCCAGGCAATTTTCTTATTCTGATTTTCATTTATGACCCAAGAAAAAGATATTTTGGCCATTCATATGATATTTAAACTTTATTTCTTTCCAGGTTTTTAAAGGATAACTTGAAATTTGAGAAAAGAAAATATCGAAGTTCAAATTATAGTGCAATCTTAAAGACACTGATCTTCTAGCCTATGGTGCAGACGCGCGCAGATGCAGTGATCATGTACGGAAAGGAGGCTGTCGAAAATTGTGCGCCATGTAGATTCTAAGCATGCGTCGTCACAATTTGGCGCGAAGGACTAGGCGGTCGAAACAAACAGGCTGAATTAAGGTATCCTCAAGAAGTTTACAGAAAATTCCCGCGATGTCGATGTCAATGCTTTCGTCAGGGATTATTAAGGTAGCTAATCAGCACAGTAATTCGCAATTATAAACATTTTGTTCTTAAATTGTCACAGGTTTTTTTAAGTGTGGATTCTCGACGACGGCGAATCAGTAGAAAAAAATAAAACGCCGTGAAATTACCGAGTTTAGATTTGAAATGGAAAACACTCACTAACTTTCGTACAATCTGATTAAGGCTAATTTAAATTGAGCTAAATTTGGACTCGATCTTCTTAATATCTAAGTTCACTGTAAGAATAAGTCCATACCATACTTTGTTAGCTACAATTTCATAATGTCACACAACATGTTACGTTTTCTGGTATAATCTATGATTTATATTAAATGGCTATAATGCTTTTAGATAAGTTTATGATCATATCAGTTGTATGGTTTAGGATATTGTTGTCAATGGAATTTCTGTAACTTATATATAAGTTAGAATTATACACATAACTGTTTGTATACAATAATGAACTTAGTATTTTGAAGTCGAAAATGTTGCAGGTGGGTTTGGAAGAACAGGGGTTTGGGGAGCGATAGTATCTCAGTAAACATTCTTACAAAAGTAAACAAATTGGCACATTTTTAGAGTTTGCGTAGTCAGCAGATATCAGCTAGATCTTGGGTGTGCCAAAAGCCCCATACCTTATTTGCAGGTGCACAAAAATGAACCAGAAATACCAGATGCACCATTCAGGTGTACCAGCACTATAAATTTTCCAGTTTTATTTTTCATATATAAAGTTTTCAGGTGTGCCCCTTGACTACTATCAGCATACTGGCACATTTTGGCAATTAGAATAAGTCAGTTATTTCCTAGCATCAAATGACTTGAGAAAAAATTATCCAAGATTAACATCAATTTTTGTTTAATAAAATTCTATATAAACTTTCTCATACTAAGAGCTAGAACATTTATAAGCATCTCATGTTTTTATTAATAACACAATTGTTTAAATTATTAACCCACAATGAAATGCCTGGCTATTTTGACTATCTTTGTGCTGTTGCTAGAGAGTTCACTGCTAACAGTGCTGTCAGAAACCATGCATAATGATATTTTTAATGCAAAATGATATCTATTAAGTGAAAAAAAGCTAATTTATCTTCGTGGATAAAGTCAAACCACAGACTGCGAGAATGAATTATGTTTAAACTCATTATGATGATCCTTTCATTTTCCATCATTTCCCAGGTCAGTTTGGAGCTTGAAATTGTTTAAAATGCCATGCAAATGTTTGCTCATCCACTTTTTAATTTCAGATTTGTTGAGAACCTTGTACATGGTTTGACCCTATGCAAAATTCCTGTGATTTGTCTGGTTGTTGCTACTTCTCAGAGTCATAATAATGAAAGAGAAAACACCAGCAAATTGAACAAATGTTGATTCTACTGAATGAATGGCCTGTCTTTTTTGAGCTACCTGTGCTTCAAGATAATTGTTATCAATAACATTTTATTCAATAGGACATTTTGGTTGCTGACAGTGACAACCTTCCATCAAATCCAGTGGTCCAAGTTCTTGTAAGTTCAGTTGATCCTGTTTGAATTTTTTGTTGAAAAATAAACTCATTAGATGCCAGTACACACCATAGATCTAGCAGCTTGGCTCAATGCACTTGGAAGTCTTATATTATCAGGACTTTGTGAACTGGCTGCCATACATTATCAATGTATTCGCATCACAAATTGATATCTATATGAGTGAGAAAAATTGTGATCAATGAAGATTTAACTCAAGAATTAGAATAATCCTCATGAAAGGATAAAAGGGTGACTTTTACACTATTATGTATACTTCATAGTATTCTAGTAGATATTATGGTTAATTTCAGTTTTAATTTCTTGTCCAAAGGGCTTGAAAAAGTTGCAGTCATCAAAAGGACCAGATCGATTCAGGTATTTTAGTGTGCAAATGTTGCATTTCAATTCACCAATTATGCTGAGAATTTCATGAGGAAAAATTGGATTTCAATTTGATTTCTTGTCTAGTTGCTATCAACAAATGCCCACAGTGACATCCTTATTACAAGCCCCATGTTGAATGTATTTGAGCTGTGTGTGATGAGAAACTGCTGGGTGTATACAATGAAGCTTGTTGTAGCATAATGAGAACACATTGAGCACATCAAGCACATTGACATCAAATGGAAGAGTGAAAACATTATTAGGACTTGAATACTTTTTATATTTTAATGTAATAAATAGGTTTTTATTCATTTATTTTAAGAAACTAGCATCTTGTTTATATTCCTTCTATTTCCAATTAAGAATTGCAAGCCATTCACACTGTTTATCATTATTTGGAAATTTCTACCCACACTGTTTATTCCAGACCCCCTGTTTATTGGCTGTCAGGAAATTTTTTGCCCATTTAATTTTGTCCAGGCCCCCCACCTATCCTGGACCCGAGAGTAATGGTATACATTCTAATTATCTTGAAAAAATTATTAAAGCCGGTAGCTATTCTAACCATTTCTTGACTCTCATGGATTAACTTGCTTTGCAGAGTTGTTTTGTCAGATGGAGTGAATTACTACACCTGTAAGTTTTTGCTATTTTGAGTATGAATATCATTTACTATCTTGATAAAATGCACATGTGCACCAAGCCCTCTATTGTCATGCCTAATCTTAATTCTTTATTGTTTTGTTCCTAAATGTATTTGACAAACTGAGTGTCCAAAATATTAATATAATGCAACAAAAAGTAAAGTGTGAGTTGAATTCTTGATATTTTGGCATGTTGTTGTGTCCGTTTTGCAGACTTCAATTTGTCAGAAATACCTTTGTCTTCTTTCTTAGAGAAAGAAAACGTTTTTAAATGGCAGTCAGTAGCCTATGCTAATGACTTCCAGTGGTTGCTAGTGATGCCAGGAGCTAGGTCTACATAAAATAGAAAGGTCTCATATTCACATATGATAGTTTCATGACAAAATGGATTCTTATAAGATACAATTAAGCTACATGATATTCATACTAAAACATAAATTAGATATTATGATCGTTTTTCGGTATTATTACTCCTGTTTTCTTCACATTGCTACGACCTCTTTATACCAGCGGCTATGCTTGGAACACAGTTGAATGATATGGTGGAAGCAGACACTATCGAGGCAAAGTGTATTGCTCGGCTGGAGCAATATACTTGCAATGTGGCTCAGAACACAAGGCTAGTGGCAGCTATGGCATTGATTTATTTGAGAAGTATAATTAACAAAAAATAAGTCAAATGTAGATGGAGTGGCATTTGTTGGTTCTCCCTTAGGACACACTCTGGCTAAAATCAAAATACCATATTATATTTGGCAGTTAGGCTCTTTTTTATATTTTTTAAAGTAAAAATTCTGAAATATTTTCATTATTTGATTTGTTACCTTTATTTACAATTGCTATTACTTGTTGGTGTTTAGCTTTTTTGTTTAAGTATGTGCACACAGCAGCAACATTATTTCAGTCTACTTAATTGGCATATCTTGTAATTGATTATATTGTAACACATGGTATATATCAGAGCTATATAAAACAATTTTTTATATACTATGCTGATTATTGCTTTGTTTGAATCTCATCCTTTTCATCTTTGAATAATTGAATCTATTTTTGTAAAACTGTGTTAACATATTTTATTCACAACAAAACATTAAATTGGTGTCTTTATGCTTGAAAATTACTAAACTTATGCTTTATTGTCTATCTATGGTGAGAAACATTTGATTTTATTTTAATGAATCTTTTAATTTACAGAAAAGTCATTGTTGTTTTGAGTATGAAGATAATAAAACCAGCAACTGAAATTCCTGGAAAGATTGGCCAGCCGGTACAACTTTCTGATCAAATAACTGTAATTGAAGAGATGGCTAAAGAGATGAAAATGCAAAGTAAATCATCTTTCTTATTTATAATACTTTGTCTTGTCTTGTTATTATAATTCTCAAAATCTATGAAATGATTTGAAAGCCACTTCTGATTTTGCTTTGTCACTTTTCGAATGATATTTGCTGTTTTTAGAGATAAGGCAATATTTTGCAATCATTAAAACTAACTTTCCTAGATGGTACAAAAGATCAACATCAAAGTTCAAATCAACAGAATCAGGTGCAGCCAATGAAGAGCGCTGATAGAGGTAATGGCTGAAATTTTGTAATATTCAGTTTTCTGAGACATGAATATTAGAGAAAAAAAAGTACAAAATATCACCAAACAACATTAGAAATGAGCCAAATTACAACAAATACAAAACTGCTGTTTGTAACCATGTCACAAGAACGTTTAATAATTTATACTTAATAATACTTTAATAAAATATTCATACTTTATTTTAAATGGACATCAATTCCTTATATTTCATTTAGCTTTTTAGATCATGTTTTAGCTTTATGCTTAGGTTTTTACCATTAAATGTTTATATATACCATTAATTTTTATGTTTCTATTAGTTTTTACCATCTGTAACTTTGTAAATTTTTTAATCCACAACGACAAACCATGTAAATGGAATTGTGTTTAATATCATGTCATTGTGGTTGAGCATGGTATTAATATTTTGAAACAATTTTGTCCATGATTTTGAATCCAAATTCTTTTTGCATTCAAAATTTAGATATGCAGTAAAATCTTGTGTAAAAAAGAGTAATAAAATTAACTTTAAAATCAAGTAGAATAATTTTCATATTTAATTCCTAGGTTTTGGAAATGGCAACGCCAATGGACAGCCAAACCCCTATGGTGCAAATAAAGGAGGTGGATTTTATGGTGGAGGGTTAGTTGTTACTTATGGAAACAAATTTCAGTGACCTGATAGAGAAATATTAAATCCAATATTTAGAAAGTTGAAATAAATATGAATAATATTTTTTGAAAAGCAGTCTGCCCTAATTTGTCACTATTTTTTTGGTAAACATAGAAACTGCACACCGATGACCTTTTGATAGAGAGAACAATTTCGGTAAGGAGTTTTACCCAACAGTAAACATGAAATCACATCATATGATGTTTGTAAAAGCAGCTAATAAAATATCTGAATAATATTATCTGGTATTGAATCTTGGTTTGAGAGTGCACAGAGAGTTTGCTTTTTTATACTCTATGAACCTTTTGAGTTTTTTATAAAGTACACTGTTTTAAGTTGTACCCATTTATCAGTTGAGTTTCATGACACTGTGTGACACTTGCACTTGTTTTAGTCCCAAGATGCAAAACAAACCAGTTGGAGCTGGCGGTATGATCATTCACCCTATCAGCAGCCTTACTCCCTATCAAAACAGGTATGTATATAAATATATATGGTAGAATTTAGGCTAGAAATCAGACATGTTTGCTGTTACTGAAAATTTCATGTTTGATCACTCATGAGTATGCAAGCATGAAACTTTGAGTAACTGCGAACATGTGTCATTTTTAACTTAAGATAGATATATATTTCTCTTGCTTTATTATTTCATGATTATATGGCCATATCTCAGCCAGTTTGTGTTGTATAGTTATCTCAGTGTTGTTTCCTAAATAAATATATAACATTTAGTTAGCATTAATCTAGATGTAACTGGGAAATCAGATGTTGTCTATTGCAGACTGCCTTATGGACAGTGTGTGTTGACTGTTATGTAGACTAATTGTATGCAATGTTGTTTAATATGTCAACTGTAATAGCTTCAGTATTTCAGTACTGGTAATTGCTTCAGCTTTGTATTGAGAAAGAGTTTTTTTCTAGATGGACAGTAAGAGCAAGAGTAACAAACAAAAGCTCAATAAGAACATGGAGCAACTCAAAAGGAGAAGGGAAACTGTTCAATGTTGACTTGTTGGATGAAACTGTAAGTGAGCCACATTGAGCATCATTTTCACAATCAAGTGTTCAGTAGGGTCATCTGCCATGAAAAGTTTGATAAATTGACTTGTGCAAAAAGTAATTTTTTGATGCTATAATTGAGACAACTAAGTTGCAGTTAAAATTTAAATTTAAGTACTTTTTATAAGCAATGTTTGGCTTAATTGGAATTCTCATCTTACAGAAGAATTTTGACAATAACTGTTATATGTTCTTCAAAAAAACCAGCTATATATTTTAGCAAAACATTAGCAATTGCACAATATATTGAACAAAACTACCTTTTTTAGCAAGAAAGATAATCCTCTATCCAAAGGGAGAAATGCTGTGCGTAGCCAGATCCATGAAGTCTTGGGCCAGAAGATCGAGTAGATTGTGAGGCGTGATAAAACTGAATCTGATTCCAATTTCCCCCATTAGTTTGATTAGTTCAAGGAGAAAACCTTTGCTTGAAAGGAAAGGGATACAACAAAGTGTTCGATAGAGAGACAAACTATGCTAAAGCTTGGACATAATAAAAAGGGGTGGAGCCAGTGAAGGTCCTAGGAGGAGGCAAGGGCATTTAGGAGGAAAGTCATGGGACATCTGGTCTCGAGGGGGAGAGAAAGGACCCTGAAAGAATGGAGAGAATAGTATAAATTTTTAGCAAAGAATAAATTTTAAAAGCTGCTTTGATACTGCCCCTATAGATTTAATTTCAGTTATGATCTGCTTCTTGCTGGCCTTCAAACTTTCCAGTAAATTGTAGGTGTTAAATTTCTTGCAGCTGTTGACTAACAGTTGTGTTAGGCTAGTAATCATTGCTTTCATTGTCTCATGTCAGATTTGCAACAAAAATTTGACAAAGACAGAATGAAAATATGAATTTTAATTCCAGCCGCTCCTATCAATACTTGCTTAAGCTATAATTTAACATGACTAATGTTAAGCACCATATGCTTGATCTAGAAAAAACTCTTAAATCCGTTCTTCAATTTTGTACAGGGCGAGATAAAGGCAACTGGCTTTAATGATGCTGTTGACAAGTTCCATCCATTGCTGGAGGTTGGAAAGGTAAGCAGTGTGATTTAGACTATGCTAGGCAATCCATTTAAATAAAGTACAAACATAAAAGATATTTAGAAGTCTCGGTGCAGAATGGCTGTAGCTTGGCCGTGTGTGATTATTGTGATTATTAATACTCTTGCTCTTTTTGCATACCGTATACAAGTTTACAGTTTCCTGTTTTCTTAAAAATTTGTTTACCTAAGTAATATTTCAGGTAATCACGGTAAGAAAGTAATGGGTGCTACATAAAAACGTCCGATTTCATTGAAATACACAACAAAACTCTGCAGGTACAATTTTGGATCATTGAATTAACTATAATTCTTATTTTGGGAACCAGGTTTCTTTTATTATGTGTTTATAGCTTTACATAATTGATACGGAATTTCTGCTCTGCAACATAATGATATCGCTAATGATTTTTCTTCTTCGTTTCCCTAGGTTTATTTCATTTCAAGAGGGTCTTTGAGAACAGCAAACAAACAGTACACATCTCTGAAGAACGATTATGAAATGTACCTGAACAACGACTCAGTGATAGAGCAGGTTAGTCAACTAAATCATCAAACATTATTTTAACTGTCTTGATTAATTAAAAGCATTCTATTCTGATATTTTGCGTTGGTATGTCCTGGTAGGTTTGATACCAAAGGTCACATAGTATGTTATGTTTCAAGGGTTGACATCTAACATGAGTAAGCCAGGACGAAATATTAGTCAACTTATGAGTTTTTTAAGCATTTGCTTTTTATTGTTAGCTCGTTCCTGCCTTTCTTTCTTTGTTGTTGACGCAGTATCATCACTTGATAAACATGACCCGGTAAACGGCTTTTTCCCCTTTGTTTTCAATTTTCCATATCTTCTCGGGGCATGCTTCTATTAAACAACACAGAAAATGCAAAATTTATAGAGAAAAATGCAGAAAAAGTTTGAATGTTGGATCTGCTTTTATTCGAGAGATTAAATGAATAGCAGATTGCAAGAGACTTGAATCAACTACTTCCGACAATGCCTACAACGAAGCTTGTATCTGACTTCAATAAGAGAGTTTATGTATAAGAGAGTAAAAACTTTATGGACAATTTTAATTCCCTTGATATATCTGTATTATTGCATTCTCTGGTCAATAGAAAACATCGGTGCCTTATTATCACTTCGAGTTTCATGCTATGTGCAATTATCTGACAACTGTCAACATAGCATACATGGAAAGTTGCCTGATAATTGCAATGAACCTGACATTCAGAGTTGCAGCTTAGAACCGTCCTGTTGTATGCAAAAAAATGTCTACAGCCTTGCCTATACTGATATGGCATCTATGATTATATGACAGACGGGGATGTCTTTTTTATATTTATACTTTCTGTCACATTTTCATATTTTTATACTCACCTCTGACATTTTTCTTTATTTTCTAGGTTTTTTTACAAGGTCCTTTTTATTTTTCTAATCTTAGAAATAAATGCTCTCATACTATGTTGATCTTGTTTTAGTGCACTGAAGATGTCGACTTGCCACAAGTTCAATTCAATTTCGTGGCTATCAGTGAGCTGGAGAAAATAAACAAAGACGCCATAGTTGGTAAGATATGTATAAAGTTGTCCAAAGAAGGAAGCTGTGCTTGGCGCACTTAGTAACCTGTTGCTAATTCTAAACAGTTTTGTTGTTTTTCAGTATTTATTTGTTTTTGTTATTACCTAGTTCCCGAAATCATTTTTTATGTCACCTGGAAGCTGTGCTTACCAAGAAGTGTCCTGTCCTAACTCTCGATGTGTCCACACCTCGTGCTCCTTTCACCAGGAATCAGAGAGGTTTCTCCTCAATCTAATGAAGGTTTGGCCATAACAGAGACTTAAACTACAGACCCTTAGATTAGGAGTCCGTGACCCCAATCAATTTGTCATTGAACTAGGAACCATTAAACTGGGAGCCATTCTCACACCTAGTTAACCAGTCCGACAAAGAATGAATAGAAATACGAATTTTGATTCCAGTTTTACCCATCAATACTAGTCTAATGCTATGGTTTAACATGCTTTCAACAGTTATATTGTTATTTTTTATATGATTTAATAATATACGTGTGGCTAAGGAAGCATATTTGTTTAAGATATCATTGGAGTGGTTAAAAGTGCACAAGATGTTGTCCAGATAACGACACGGAATGGCAAGCAGGTAAAAACGATATCTTTTATCGTTAAAGCAACCCAGGATAAGCAATCAGCGAAAAACCCTTTTTTTGTTTCCATTGCTTTTAATATTTCTTTATGAAGCAAGCAAACAAGAGAAGTTTATTTTATGTGTTGAGCTGCCATAGTTGACAAATAATTCAGATAAAAGAAAAATTTTAGAATAATTAACTTAGTTTCAACTAGAAGTACAAGTGGCCCCTCCCACCAAATCACTGTTGATTATAATTTTGCTTTGCTCAGAATAGAAGATAGAAAGTCGTAATTAGTCAGAGTTTAGTGAAATAATATTTTCCAAATTTAAAAGAAAGATGTAGATGTTGTTAGTTGCAATAATTAGACATTAAGTGAGTAAATTACGCCTTTACACACGAAAATTTCTCAGACGACAGCATTATTTTCGTTGACTTTCCGTAGTTTAGCTTAATCTAGTCGAAAGAAGAGTCCTAAATAGTTTTATGAGGCTGAAAGTTTTAGACCGTTTTTGAACGTCTGTTGTGCGATTCTTTGAAAATGAATATGAATTTAAGCTCCTGCTGAAAAGAATTTTCCCATTACTGTCCCTATTTAATTCTTGCCTCCAATAGGTTTCCAAGAGAGACATCAATGTTGTTGATCGTTCTGAGGCATGCGTCAATGCCACACTCTGGGGAGATCAGGTAGGCTTCTTGCTAGTCATAATGTAACGGCTCTTTCGTCAAATTGGAACAACCTTCGCCAACGTTGTGAATGTTGCTTGCAACAATAGCTTGTTTTGACCATTTAGAGACAGGGCTAAAGATGATATCAGGCCGGGAGATCAGTGTTCTATCTATCATGTGATAAAAAAATATGTAATTTTTCCACCCAATCTGTAACTATTATTTTTAAAATTCAACTTGCAACCCTAACCAACATAAAAGATATTCACTTAACGTTTATTTTAATCACTATATTAGTAATATGTAGTAGTTCAAAAGTATTATTTTTATCAACTTGTTTGCCTAATTCATTCGTTTATAGTTAACATTCTGAAATATTATTCGATTATTAGGCTGAAACTTTCGACGAACATATGAATCAAAGTCCAGTTGTTGCAGTCAAAGGAGCTAAAGTTTCAGATTTTGGAGGTATGTTTATTTTGATGCTATGTTTCCGCTTTTCTGTGTTCTCCTCAAATGACGATTCCTTACTGCTTTGTCGATGAAAATTATCTATACACTGTTAAATCGAATACACACGGTTTATTGTTTGTAATGTTTTTCTTGTTTGTACAACTGTATTTTGCCATATTGTTTATCGGTTATTTATTTGTTAACTTTTTCTATTTTATTTCTACAGTTTTTACTTCATTTATTTTTTATCATGGCCAGATAAGAAGATATGGTTTGCGTCTTGATCTCGAAACAATATTTGAAAGACTAAACTTTTGACTGAGTCTTGCTTTCATTTAGGCCGATCTCTTTCCGTGATGAACAGCAGCGTGTTCCACATCAATCCAGATATCCCAGAAGCCCATGAGCTACGAGGATGGTGAGCTTTGAGTAATTTTCGTGCTATCTAGTTATTTGCGTAACAAGAAATACTCTGTTGCTCTTAGTAGGCTTATATTGGGCGAAAACATTGGATTGTTTATTCGAAAAAGTTATTTCTTTCGAATTATAAAAGCAACTTATAATTGGTTTTTGTGCTTATTAATTGTTTTACTTATGTACTTATCTTTTTTTATTCTTATTTTAAGCTTTCGTTGTTTTAGTTTATGTACGTTTGTTTACTTCATCAAAGGATCTTGCATTCGCAGTTGATGCAGCAAAGAAGAACCTTTATAATGTTTAGCATGATAGGGGAATAAACGGAGCATTTGTGATTTGACTGTTGCTCAAATTAAACATCTTTAGAGATATCTATAAAATTCATTGGGAAATCTGTTACAAGTTTTTATTGATTTTGTTTCTGTCATTTCTTGTGTCTCCACATTTTAAGGTACGATAAGGTTGGCAAAGATGCTGGAGTGAAGTCTCTCTCTGGGCAAAGAACAGAAGGTATGTAGTTTTATATTTTATTTGATCAAATTGTAACACATCAATTGATAACTCGAATTCTTGTGAATGTATCAGTTAATTATCGTTTTGTCATCAACATTCAAAGATACCACCGCACAATTTACGGTTTCAGGATTACACTGTTTCGTTTTTCTACTTAATTTTATGTTATTTTAGTTAGTTTTAACTTTGCCGCAATAATTTTAATTTTCAATTAAGGTAGACTTTTTATCCAATGTTTAATAAATCGATTGAAAAATAAATCAAGGCTTGATTAAAGTTGTTAAGGTTGGTTTGAACCTAAGCAGTTTTAAGGACCGGGTTTCATTAGCGACGGAGAAATGTCACTTGCATACGTCACTTTTTGTGTTGAAAATTTCTTGCAAAAAAGCTACTAATATTTGTAAAAAATGTACATCTTCCCAAGGTTATAAAAAGTATGCAGATAATCTAGTAAAATAAATAACGGACATTAGCTAACAAACTTTATCAGATTAGCAGTATCAGTTTAATTTAAGATATTTTTGCCTCTCAAAGATATTGTTAAAGAGTATTCAACTCTATGTTAAAGTTGAAGGTTGTTTTGATGAAGGGTAATTTGAGTCATTTGTCTACATTTAGAATTTTCGCATTTTCGTTGTACTTTTCGATGATGTCGGCACTATGTCGTATTTTCTGCACACATTTCTTAGATGATTATATTTTCATCAGGAGGTATATCTGGTCAATTCAAGACACTTGCCCAGATGAAAGAAGAGAATCTTGGAATGGGTGACAAGGTAAACCTTAGTTCCTTTGCATTTTGTATGTCTGTTGTTATGGGTCTTATGCTCCAGAAGATTTGATTCTAGCAGAAATCTACTGTCTGCATTTTAGTAACATATATATTTGTATATATTTATACATTTATATATATATATCTGTTTTTAAAATACACGAATACTGCTTCTGAGATATTTTATGTAGAAAGCGTTACTCATATTTTTCATATGTTTCAGTTTTTTATTTGTTATCTTGTTTCAGCCTGATTACTTCTCAACCAGAGCATCTGCAATCTTCTTTAGGAAAGAAAATTGTCTGTACAAGGTGAGATATTTTCATTCAGCAAACAAATCCCACAATCCATGCTAAAAGTTTTTAGACGGTCCTGTAGTTGAAACGATCTTTTTAAAATTCTGTTGTGGCCGGTGTGAAAAGAACGAAAATTGTACCTCCTCTTACAAAAACAATGCTGCTTTTAAAATTATGTTTGCTATGAACTAGAAAAGACTAAAGCCTTAAAAGTTATTTTCATGGTCATGTATGTTACATTGTTTGTAGGGGATGTGAATATTATCTTAAATTTTCAAAAATCTAGTGTAGCATCCTCAATCAAGACAAATCAAGACTTTTAACAGATATTCTGATATTTTTAAAAAACAGAACTTTTCTTCGAAGGAAGCTTTGATGAGTTCCTGCATTGTTATCAGCGATTAAACGTTTTAGATAATTTCTATAATTTGGTTCTCTGATTTTGCATAACTCACATGCTATCTTTAGCATATATGCAAAAGTTATTTTCGAAGAAAATGTTTTTGAATAAATGTCTAAAACTGTCGCCCTTCTTTTACCAACCCAAAATAGATGAATGTTGATGTTCTACAATTTGCAACAGACAGATTCCATTACGTTATATAGTGTTTTTGTGTAAACCGTGATTTGTCTTGCTAGGCTTGCCCAAGTGCTGAATGTAACAAGAAAGTTATTGACGAAGGTGGCGAATATCGATGTGAAAAATGCAATCGATTGTATCCTGAATTCAAGTACCGAATGATCCTTTCGGTAAGATAATCTATTCTTTGCATTTTTACCTTCATTACAATAATTTCTACTTCTTTGGCAGTGTGTATGCTTTGTTTTTCTTAAAGGCTCTTGCGCAACCGGCATGCTTTGCGACTATTGTTCAAAGGACCGGCCTAATATCGTACTGCATGAGAATACAAAACACAGTCAATTTCTCAAGACAACTGCCGCCAAGCATGCCAGTTGCGCAAGAGCCTTTAAGATAATACGCTGCTCAAATTTACTTTATTTGATTTCTTCTATTGGGTACTAAGCGCCGTTTCGTTTGTTAAACCAGAGTTGCTATAGTGGTTTCTATTTCAATGGAAATCCAGGCCATTTCCTTCGCTGCAAGTTGGCTCTCTAAGTTTGCTAGCAAAATACATAATTCTTATAAGCAGTCATATCAGATATTCTTCATCTTTGTAGTTTGTGCTAGCGCCCAACCTGTGTTCATATTTAGTAGTTCTGTGGACCTCATTATTGGTAATAACTCGTAAGAAATAGTGATAAAATATATTGTAGATTTCAGACTGAAGGTGAATATGAAATCTGTCAAGTTCTAATTTATTTTTGTTAATTATGATACCCAAAGGCTTTTTGAGAATTTTTTTTTCTTAAAAGTAACCAAACTGGTTTTTATGTAGACAAATATTTGCGATTCAACCTCAAGTCAATGGATAACATGTTTCCAAGAGAGTGGCGAGCAAATCCTGGGAACAACGGCGGATGAAGTCGGGCGTATGAGGGACAATGTAAGTGCCCATCTCTCAATCACCTAAAATTGCCTTTAATTAGGTATAAAAGTTGATGGAACTGCCTCATCAGTCCTGTACTAATGCTACACGTATTCAATACATAATGAAATATTTGCATATTTGAATGTCTGTACTTAAAGTGCAAGATATATTTTGAAGTCATGAGGTAACAGGAGAGTCATATGTTGTGTGATTATTTGTTATCTGATTAAGAATTTGTTTGTTGCCGCAATAAAACTAAAATATTTTACTAAATTTGGCTTGATAATATCATTTGTTGTTACATGCAATATCCATATATTTTTCAATCTCTTTGTTCCAGTATTTGTTCCACTGATGTATTTTAACTCTTATGCTGCTTTCTGTTCCGATCCTTACCTGAAACCAATTGCAAATTTTACCAGCCTTTTTTGTTTACAGGATGAGCGAGCATTTGAAGATCTTTTCGCCGAGGCTTCCTTTAGAATGTACAATTTAAGACTTCGTGCAAAAGTTGATACATACAACGTAAGTCTTTTATTGCAAAACTCTTTCCTTTGGAACTTTTAAGGTCTATTTGAGTGTTTCGCCAACTTTTTATAAGCAGAAAGTGATTATTTTGTATCTTTATACTGCATAAAATAGCACACTTGCATTTGGAATATTTTGCATTTGTAGTAACATGCCGTTTTTATAATTTAGTTGCTAAAAACTTGCTCATAAAGTTTAACTTAAATAAGCTAATGAACACTGTGTCCTTATTGCCGACAACAAATTGATTGCGATAAGCCTGATTGGTGGTTAGTATTTTGCAAATTTTTACCACTGAATAAACATCCTCAATTAGTTTAAACTTGTCACTGATACTTATTTCTAACATTCCAAATTCTTTACGCAAAAAAAGCTGGGATTTGTGATTACTGATTACTGATTACTGATTACTGATCACTGATTACTGATCACTGATCACTGATTACTGATCACTGATTACTGATTACTGATTACTGATTACTGATAACTGATAACTGATAAGTGATTATTAGTGATACCATGTCACCGATAGAATCCAAAGCTCTGGTAATATCGTCAGACAACTCATTTTTCTTGAAGCACAGTTGCTTTATATTGCAACCAATACTTGTATTTTCAATGCTTTGTTCCAGGACGAGTCTAGGCTCAAAGTCATTTGCACAAATCTGTCTCCTGTCGACTTCTGTGCTGATTCCCAAAAATTATTGGAAGATATAAAAAAATTGGAAAATATGTAAAACGGACTGAATAAACTTGAAAAAGAGTTTTGCTTTTGTAACGGTATTAAATTTTTCATCATAAACAGTCGTGTTCGTGTTTTGTTCTACGCTGCCAGTGTTACAGTTCTCTTATTGATAGAGTAGAATTTGAGTTAATGTATGGTCAGGTAGATTGGCGGGAATCTTCACGTGTCAGTATTTCTAAGAATCCCTTTTATTTTTGCTAGTTTTGTCATACGATAGCTTGTAATGTTCAAGATAAAATTTCAGATTTAAGATGCGTGAGAAATTGCTGAGCGATCGGGTCTTCTTATAGTGTAATATTTTGTTGACAAACGATGGATTGTAATCGCTGGTTGTAATAGGTCAATATTCAGTGTCATTTGAAAAATACGAATAGCCAATGCACACCTCAGAAATTATTCTCTGCATATTTATCTAAGATGCTGTCTCTAGTTATCTTTGTATGCCTCGTTAAATGATTTATGGATTTTTTGAAAATAAGCTTTTTGTTTCATTATTGTATCAAAATGATTTCATGATTAGGACAATTAAGAAACGAGGAGTACTGAAAACAGGCTGAAAAATCACCACTTTTAAAAAGAGACACCACTTGAAAATAAGAGCATTATTTTTACATAAATAAATATGCTAGTTGTATCTTCACCTGTATTTAGATCCACTTATATGTAATGCGAAACGTCAGTTCACACTTTTTATGGTTACTGTGCTCTGTAATATTGTATTCTGTATATTGCTGCCGATCACTAAATTTATTACCAAAACTAATTTGCATTCCTTCTTGATGTCACCTTTCTTCGTTTGCCTTGTGAACTACAAAAATGCCACTTGTTTACTTCAAGATTGCACCTAAGCTTTTGTTCCTCTGCCAAGAAATAAAAACTAACGTGCGAGTAACAGTAGAGAATTAAAAATATTGCTTGCAGTGATATAATGCTTCTCATTATCAGACTATGTACAAGGTCAAGCCTAATGGGATATGAGCTACATCGTTTTCTTCTATTTTAGAGGGAAGATTACAAATAACGGAATTTTTGAAGTATACGCAGTATGGACCCTTAAAAATTGTGTTGAAGTAGACAATTTTAAAATCTTTATGGAAACGAAAGTTTAATTTCCTCTTATTTAACATCAGTATTTCATTTGTCTGTCTTAGTTCCAGAAGAACGTATTTGATTTTAAATCTTTAGTGAGTTAATGATTTCAATGAACCAGTTTACGTCTGTTTCAACATCAACGTTGGCATCTGTGAAAGAGGAACACGATTCTTCTTGGCCCATCTGTCCATTTCTTTTTCAATGATGCTTGTGATTGAAGAAGGATTGTGATTGAAGAAGTCTTTCACCTGATTATGCTCTGTCTTTTGCTATGAACAATTTCAATACATTTAGATAAATAAACAGTAGGTATGAGTAACGCAAAACGACAAGGGACGATCAGATATTGATGTAAGATGATTTAAACACGGAAATGTACAAATACAAAGTTTCTCCTGCGATTTCTGACCTCAGTTGGCGGCTGGCGCACCATCGGAGACGGGACCCTGCGGCGGAGCCTTTTTCCTGGTAACGTTGATATCAAGACTCATGGCTGCCGCTCTTTTCCATGATGGTGAATAACCCGATGAATTCTCGTCACGTTTACAATGAGCAACATACAAAAAATTGCAAGACAGGCTCTCATTACATTCACATCAAGGGATCATACTGCTTTTGCAACTAACTTTGAGAAGCTGAAATGTCTAGTAAGTATAGATCTTGAGTAATATGATATTTTGGTTGCTTTTGTGATTAGGCCAAGATAAGCCGGGTCTTTGCTTCTCTCCTTGCGACTGGCTTTTCGTAGAGCTAAATGCTCTAGGGCTGCATTTCTCCTTGAAAGCCATTCTGTGTAATTGTTTCTGCTGGAGCCTTAACCTTTCGATAGGGGATAGCCACACGCGGGCATTTTTGAGCGGTTGTTTACTTCGTTTAGTGCTTATTTATCATGAGAATTTAACTAATTCTGTTTGACTTGTGTCAAAACTTGTAATTAAGTGATGCCACCAGCTATAATTAAAAATCTTATTATTACAAATTTATCAACATCTGCATTTATTTTCAGGCAATTTCAATTAAACCATCTGATATAAACTTGGAACTGCCAATAAAGGAACTTAGCACAACCACAAGACGTTTTACTGCACCAGTCTTGTATGTCAGTATCGCCGAGTCAAAGTACTTCACCCTTGGTGTTTTTGTATTGAAGAATGGCGTGTCCATACCGTTACATGATCACCCAGGGATGCATGGTATATGGTATGTTCTGAAAATATGATTTTCTATTGGTGTTTTGTGTATAAGTTCTTTACCGATAAAGTTTTAGGCTTTGTAGGCAGTTGGTAGTCTATTGCATAGCAAGAGGCCAGTGTGCATATTGCATTGTTACAAAAGCCATGTGCTTGGGCTTTCTGGATGCAATTCAGACATGTGAGTCGCAAAAAGTTTGTCTAACCTAGTGTAATCCAATGAAAGATTTTCTACCAAAATCTTTTGTTATGTATTTTCTTGTATTTTCATATATATATTACTCTTTAATCTTTATTGAGCTGTATGAGTTACTCCCAAGGCTGGTTATTCAGATTTTTCTGCTTTCCACAACTAAAGAGAATCCCATAGAAATTTCTAATTACATTTCATTGGGTGAGTGATTTTTGAGTTATTGTCTAGCCAAGTAAAAACAAAACTTAAGAATGCTGAATACCTCAACCTCTTTAAAAATGTAATCTTATTATAGGAATGAGATAA
Source organism: Rhopilema esculentum (assembly GCF_013076305.1). The sequence continues at coordinate 2,987,202 of NW_027019317.1, forward strand.
GGTCCCATGATAATTACAAAAGAGGTCAATTGAATTTTTAGCTTTTGTTGAAATCACAATAATGGAGCTTGTCTTTTGTTTTTATCATGCAACATTCCCTTTTAGCAAAGTTTTGTATGGTGCTGTGAAGGTTAAAAGCTATGATGTTTTACCAAGGTTTGTCTCTTTATATTTAATGAAGGAAATGCCATCTTTGGAATTATGAAACAATAGATACATAGTTATCAAGGTATATATGAGTTTTCCCTTAATTTCATCTTTCAATTTCCTTTTTCTATGATCTAAACTTCCCACCTCAAAGCTTTAAACATTTCACATCTGGGCAACCAGTTTTTTGTAGTTTCACGACTAGTGCATTTGAGTATCTAACAAAGTAAGACTTTTGGAATGGATGACAAATGTTTACATGTAGATTGGGGGCTTTTGTGTGTATCAGGAAAAGGCTTTGTGACTTTACTTGTTTGAAAATCATATAATTAAAAATAATAAGACCCAAAAACATCAGACTTCTTTGTCAGATTTCAAACCTTAAATAACTACAATGTGAGTGTGATTAGAAAACCATTCCAGGTACTAAAATGGCCTTAAACCCTATATGAAATGTCCAGTGATTACCAAAATGTTAACAGTGATTAATTTTTTGTCTTTTATTTTCCATACACCTATTATATCTCTATGTGCTGAAATTTGTACAAAATTGATTCTTTTCCAGGCAATATGATGATGGAAATGATTGCGCTACCCCAAACGCTTCTATAGGGAGTAAGAATCATTTTTTTCTTTTTTGTTGTTATTTATGCTTTTGGTCTGTTCTTACTGAAAATGAAATTTTTGTTCAAGTTTGTAGAAAGGAAGGGCTTTGCTATCTAGAAGGGAAAGTTTTTGTATTCAATGGGATTTCCAAATCCCATAGCCCCCATAGTGGCAGCTTTGGTAACAAAAATTGTCATGGGTAGGATTCTGCCAAGCTATTGGCATGTAGATTTTTGGCAAGATTGAGGTGAATTTAGTCTTTTCAGGAAACATGAAAAGCTATATATTAGCTATTTAATGACTGACCAAGTGGTCAGTCATTAAAGCTTCTTCATAAGACAAGGTTTGTAAGATATTTCCCTGTTCCTGTTTAAAGAAACTATTCCAAGATGGATGATTTTCATATAGATTTAGATGCAAAGTGATAGAGCAAAAAGTAACATGACCTTCAGAGATTATTGAGCAGACCAGACCAGAAATTTTCCTTCAGAATATACCCCTATGCATTACCTTTTTGTTAGCTGTTGATTTATCAACTTTCTTTATATTGCTTTTTAACAGGGAAGCAAATTAGATGCAAATACAGCGGTGAAAGAATATTTGATTCTGAAAGCGAGTCTTGTATGCTGTCACCTGGTCATGGAAATTTTCATTCAATTCAATCTATCAAGTTTGTTACTTTTCTTATTTGGAGCTATATTTGTTCTTTATTTCAAAAAAAAATTCTTGATTCTTAAAGCAAAATGTTTAAACATCGGATTTTGTTAATTATATTGTGTCCTGTGTGTGCACCATTTCATTAATTATACTGACATTTGCACCATTTCTGGCATGTCAGCAAATTTTTGGTGGCCCTTGGATCTTTCAAATTAAACAAATATAAGGGTTACTTCCTTAAAGGTTTTAGATCTATGAGGTGAAGTATGTCATATCTTTAAAGAGAGCATTGAAGCTCTTTCCAATGCAAAAAGATGCAAAACCTAAAGAAACCATGAATTTTCTTCAAACAATTGTCATATAAATGCAGCATTGGGTGTTTCTGCCAGTGGATTGGACCCTGACTTTTCTAATCTTACTAGCTTGCTAGCACCTTCCTCCACTAATAAATTCTATGTTAGATGTAGTTTCTAGCCATCTCTAGATTAACTTAATCCAACATTTTTCTTGCCGCCAACCAAATACAATCGGCTAAAAGATTTTTGTCTGACACTCTTCAGAGCAAAAAACGCCAGAATAGGCCTCAGAAAACACAAACATAAGACCGGTATAGTTGTTCAATCAGTACCGTGTGCCAGAAGTAAAATTACCATTGGAATCCGAGAGAAAATACAAACTCCTTTTTATAATGTTTGCTTTTTTCAAGGCCATTTTCAAGTTCGGTGCTGCCAAAAAATTGTTCACAAATACAATCATGACATTTTTGTCCCTCTAAAATATGTTTCACCATCTTTTGATCTGAATTCCAGTCCATCAAGTTGACATGATGATATTGTCATCCTAGCCTAAAAATTATGCGAAATTGTGTGTAAACTGCGTTTTTGGTAGATATACTATGCGACAGTCAATAGCTTTTAGAACCGCTCTCTTTGAATATGTCTTGTATAGCACATTAAGCCAATCCCTCCACTATCTACCCAGCATCACATCCTTCTGTGTTATCATTGGCCTCCCTTTTTGCTTTCTATTATCCACCTTACCAAAACGTATTTCATGAAAATAAGCACACTAAGTATATTTTGTTAATATATAATCTAGCATGAAGTAATAGGGCTGTCTATCTTTTTTATTGTTTAGCCTGGTAAGTATGAGACCTGAATTTCATTCTGAGCAGCTTTTTTTGCAAAGCTGTATATAAAAGTTGACAACTCAGTGGCCCCCAAAGAAAATACACATGTTTTTTCTTGCTCAAGGTTGAAAAAACTTAAGAACCCCTCGATTAGTAGATAGGGAGTAAAAATTTATTTTATCCAGAGAAACTACCAAGTCAACCAGATGGGTTGCAGTTCTAGCTTATATTCCATGATAGTAAAGCTGCACATTTCGCCCAACTCTCCCGGGCCTGACATGCCCCTTCAAAGGCGTAAGAGTTGTAAATTTGGTCCTGTAGTGAATATGGTTGCCCATCCTATAAATAGACCTTTGATAGGCATGCTAGCCAGCGATTTTTTGATGAAATTGGACAACATGGACAAATTGCCAATGTCAGGCAACAATTTCAAAAAATTTTGCTGTGTATTAAAATTTACTAAAGAACTTGAAGTGCCCCAAAACATGTATGTATTGAAAACATTTTTAGCATCAATGGCCAAACAAGGTCATCTTTTAATCTAGGTTTTGGAATCTGTCTCAATATATGAAAGATCCCGTCTTGTGTAGAACAGTGGTGGACACCTGGAGGGGCAAGGAGGGCAGTTGCCTTTTACCATTTTCGAATACAATGGTATTTTGTTCTAAAACAATGGGAAAATATGATGCCATCCTATCAAAGCAATAGGCTCCCCCCCAACATTTGAGCTAGTGTCCACCCATGGTGTAGAACAAGGCATGAGGTTAAAGCAGCTGATTGGTCAACAACAAGGAACCAATCAAAACATGACTATATTCATTATAGATGTTATGATATAGATATCTGACTCTACAAATTTTATTGTTAAAAAAGCCATTGCTTTTAGAAATAATGCCAGTTTATCTTAGTTTATTTGCCTAGCTTGAGCAGTGCTGTTTTTCATTAAAATCTTAGATATTATGCTATATTTTGTGAAAACATTTTGAAAGAATGTTGGCACTAATGTATCAAAACCAACCTGTATTGCTTCAAAATGCATTTTTGCAATTTTTGCAATAAACGCTTAAGTTAGATTTTCATTTGAAAGGCTTGGTTACGATTCTTTCTTTCTATAGTATCTCCATATTTATTAAATCTTTGTATTGCCTTTTTTTAGTGGGCAAGCTGCTTTTCTAGACATCCTTGCACCACCGTATGTAACTGGGGTATGTATTTATCTTGTAAACCAACTAATCATAGGGGTAGCAGAACATATTTGTTATTATGACCTTGCAAAGAATTTGAATGTGATGCAGAGTATCTTATGGAGACAAAAATTAGGTTGAGTAACATCAGGTAATGATAACACTCTAATATAATTTTGTAAGCATTTACTAAGTTTTTCTTGACTAAACTCTTGAATTATTCACTTTTCTCTGACTAAGATTGTTTTAGGAACATGTAAATTTGTAATGTAATTGCTCAGAAATTTTGCTATTTCATGATATATGTGAAATTTTCTGGAAATGTTTTTTTCTATCTGTTTTATCTATGTCATAATATCCCTTTCAACTTAGTGATCACAGATAACTTTCACTTGTAGCTACAGCTACACGATTAAAGATTTTGTGAACATAGATTCAAAAAACTTAAACAGATAAAGTAATTAGACAACTAAATCAACGCTTTCTAGTGAAATTTTTCTTGGTAAAAACACATTTGATCATCATCATTTGGTTTCTCCCCAACGTTTGTACCGTTTTTTAGACAAAATAAGGTGTTTATGCCTTTTCAAAATCAAGAAATACTTTGAAATATTTTTAATAATTGAAAAAATGTTTTCCGGGAACTATTATCTTTTTTTCCTGTTACAGCATCTTTCATAATTTTTGTGCTTTAGGAACGAGATTGCTCTTATTACAAGGAGTGTAGCTTTTCCAATAGCAAGGTAAATTGTTACCTTTGGTATGTTAATTAAATGTATTAAATGTTTGAGTATGCAGTTGTAATTTCATGCAGTTATGCTTTGTGTATCATGTCTTTGTGAACTGAAGAATTACTTGCAAAATTATATTCGAGCCATGAAAATCCACCTATGATACTGTTTACAAAGCACTTTTACTTAGCATTAGTTGCTTCAAAACGATGCTGTTAAGCTTTTAAACCTTGCGATACACCTTTTAGCTCGGACAAATGAAAAACTGTTGGGCTTATGTTGAAACACGCTCTTGCTCTTAGAATGCACTAATTTTTCTTATTCATGTTCTCCCACTTTCCTGTAACAGTTCGTCATCCTTGAAAAGGATTCATGATATTTGCATATTTGATCTCCTACCCAGTAGAAGTCCCACCTGCCTTTTCTGCAGATATATTATGTGAATAGCTTTTGTCGTCACAGTTCATATAATTATTGTTTTTTTCTTCTTAGCCATTATCATCTGAAAATGACAGGTTTGTAGAACGTTAGTGATAGCTGCTTTGTGATCTGACATGATAGCCATTCTCTATTAATACATATTGGTTACGGTGCTCTTCAAGGAGATGTCTTAAGCCCCTTCCTTGTCAACATTTCTGCAATACATTCATCAAGTATGTCTAGGTAATTCTGAACAGTTTTATTTTCTTCCCATGCCAATGAATTAATTTGATGTCCTAATGTGAACAAGTAGAGAATAAAAAATCAAGACACTGCTTTGTAGCCTTTGTTCCAGACCCTTAAGTTAGGGGTCTGGAGCACAGGCTACTGCTTTGGCGCTTCTCATTATGGTGGCAATGGGCTTAGGGATAAGTCTACTACTTTCGTATGAAAAATCCGCTACTGTCCTTATCATTATCTCTCAATGAGGTGGCAATATTTAATGTTTTTATTTGGTTTTGCTGTCAATTTTTTATTAACAATGAAATTTTGTAAGCTGGCTTTAAAAGTGAACATTTGATGGTCTTCTTCTTACCGATGAAATATCAAAGCTTTAAAAAGAATTACTCCACGAAGTTTATTCGTTGCCTATTATTCAAATAGCTTCACTTTTATACAAATAATAATTTTTTTGATATAAGTCTATAAACTGAATTTTTCAGGCCATTTATGTCCATTGTCGAAATCTGTAAATTTGAAAAACCTTAGCAATCTTGTAACCAGGCCCGTCAACACTGTGTTGATGTTCATATAAATTTTACAATCGGTGGTACTAATATTTCTATTTTGTTTTGCAAATTTCTTCAGTGCCAGATCGTCTTCTTTCGTTTTTGGAACGTGATTAAATAAACGTTCTTCTGTGGTGAAATTCTCCATACGGAAAAAGTCTTAAACATGTTCAATTTTGATACAAATGAAGTTTTCTTTAAGAAATTACTAACCAGCAGCAAGACAAACTGAAAAACCAGCTCTCAAATCAAGTAACGATTATCTCCTTCCTGCTTGAGAATTCGCTGAAAATATTTTATAGTTCTTGTCATTTGCACCAAGCTCTTTGCCTAAAATTGATCGTTCTCTTTTAATATAATTCTCAGTTCAGCTTCACTTAATTTGTACTTTTTTTGTATAAACATTTTCGTGATGAAAGTGTACCAGCTGCAAATAGGGAAGTTGCGAATACACAAAATAGGATAATGAATAAAAGCTGGTTTAAACAAGTATATGAATGGTTTCATGGTTTTTGAAGTACTTTCTGCAACTTCCCAAGAGTGAGGTAGCAATAATTTAATTGTTTTATTTTTTTATCATCCTAGTAAATATTGGTATGATTGTGTGATTTCAGCTTCGAACTTTGTGATGAGAAAATCCCTTTGATATCAATATGAATTATTCGACTGTTAATATTCACTTTTGTAATTGCTAGTCTGATAAATGGAATTAGATCGGGCGAGCGTTCTCTAGAAAGGCATGCTAGTCATGGTCTCATGGTTTTCTCTCCGTTTCAGCATAAGATGGCTAGTTGAAATCCCACAGCCAATGGATTTTTATTGTGACTCGTTGGTAAGTGTTGTTTCATTTAGAATAACCTTGTTTGTGATTGTTAGACAAAATTTAACCTGTTAGGCAACATTTCACCTGGTCGTGGCTCCTTTCACAAAATGTCATGGCACATTTTTTCGAAGTTTTACTTCCACTTGGAATTTATTGCTTGGAAAAACTTAGATTAAATTTAATATCCTGTTATATTTCTACAAAAATCCGAACTGTCGTTTTTTATGTTTTACTAAGTCCCTGCATTTTTTGTTCTCTTGTTACCCATAAAATACCATTGCCCTATGCAGAAATGCAAAATCTGAAGTAGAATCCACTGCCCGTGTAGTGAAAATAACTTGGACTACAAAGAGACTAACCAAATCACAGCCATCTTTAATCAGTAATGAAGCCGGGTTGTTTCAAAGACATCGGATTGTGTCTATATAGATCGCAGTTTGCACACACGACCCTTTGAACTGCTGATGATTTGACTGATTCAGACAAAACTAACTCTCTCCTTCCACGAAAAGCATGCTACTTGAACAGACACACCTCTTCTTAAACTATGAATGAGAGTTTCAGCTGAAGGTAGGGTCGTTATAAGCGAGTTTATATGTGAGCGCCTGGACTTTGAACCTAAAATGGTGGTCAAAAGGAATAGTTATGAAAGAAAATATAAGGTCATAGAAGGGGAAATCATAACAAGAATTTTGTGTTAAACAGCATCACAAGTGAGAATAGAACGAAAAAGATTGGTATTGATTAGGCCATTTGCGTTAATACGCATTTACTTCTTGCCAGGGCTGGAAAATGTCCGGCAGGGAATTTTTAGCACAAATTCATTGCAGGAAATTGTTGCTGTATGTAAGGAAATTTTTAGCGTGAAATCTCCATTGCTTGATTTTAAAATGAACATTAAATTTACTTTACTCTCTTTCTACGAAACGCTGTTTTCTTGTGATATACATACATACTGTGCAATTTTTATTCTGAACTACTAACAAAAAACAAAGATTAGCTTTCAAAATACAATCATCTGGTATTATCAGTGTCTATTATACCAAATTTCCGGCAATTCGGGCATGATTTTCAGCTACTAATTAAATCCAATCAAGCTAAAACAAAGTTCACTTCTCTTTTTACATTAGCCATTCTAGATAAATAAAATGACTTAAAGAAAGCCAATCTTGTTACGTCAATTTTTTTGAAGGTGAACATGTCCAAAAATCGGTATGGATGTGTCAATTATTCTTCAGACTTTTCTACTGGCATTTGCATACATTTTTACATGGCTAGCTTAATAGGATGTAAGCTTTTGGGGCTTACAACTTTGCCACTAGCACCACCTCTGATTTAAAACATTAACTTTAACCATTGAAAAATAAAAAAATAATCTTACATGTTGTAAGGACTACTAGCTTTGATGATAAAAATGAGCAACAAACATGAAACCCAACGCAAGATGTAGGATACATCAATGCTTCAATAGTATCTAGATTGCTAGTACTGATATGAAATTAAATCAAAGTTATCATAGATTTTCATTCAGATCTACTAACTTTGACCTTTTAAAAAACCCTTAGTATTGTGCTCGATTACGTTCTCCTTGACAATCTTATTTAGTATTTATAAACAAAATGATTGTTGTTCGAATAGCTATGATAAAAATCGAGGATCAACAATAAGTTATTTTTTAGTATGACAGTTTATTTTTAAGACAAATTTTTAAACAAATCAAGCAGCTTAAAATATCACATTCAGTGGCTGGAAACTTTATCGAATTTTCGCAGGAAATTTTTATTTTTTATTTTGCTACCAGAAAAATAAATCTTTCTTCAAGCCCTGCATCTTGCTCTTTTCTACATATCACAAAATTCCTTCCTATTGTTGTTCCTTTTAGTCATTCTTACCTGTTCATTGGCTCTTTCTATAGCTCAAGATATCTCAGTCATTATGCAACCTTTAAAGTTAACTTCTTTGTCACCTTTAGTTGTATTACAGAATAGGTGTGCTAAAATAAGACTTTTTCCTTTTTTAATGACGTTACACTTTAAAACTCTATCGCTCTATTCCGTCATCTCAACTCCTCGTGAATCGTACCCTATGCTACACTCCTGGTTGGACATCACAGTTAATGATTCACTCGCCAATTATTTTCAGAAAACAAAGAAGCAATAGTTTTTCTTCTAATAGCGGAATAATGTATTTGTAATATTTTAATAAAATGTGTGATTCTTTTACTTATTAATCTTTCAGTTTTATGAGAGCACGAAAACTTTAACATTCAATTTGTTTCATGCCTCAGCCATACAAAGGACCACCAATAGAATTGGAAGAATGATGAAGTGGATGTCTCGAAAGATTGTCTGCTGTTCAAATAACACCTCGGTATCGAAAATGGAAAAGAATGCTAATGTTTTGGTACCTCCCGTTTTTATGCAAAGAGCAGATGGATTTTGCCACGATTTTTCCAAGGATATATTCTTTGGTTACTTATATGTGAAGAATTGATGAGCTTGATGCTGCCCAAGAGTGTATTCGTGTGCTGACATATCTATGCATTTTTAATATTATAATATATATGTAACCTTTTTAAATGTCATCACTGCATTAATAGTTAATATCTCACACGCAAATCATGAACAGTATTTTAATTTTCCCTATAAATGTACAAACGATAGAATTGAATAGCTACAAAAGCTTGTAATTGCTTTGAAAACAGATTGAGTATTCGAAGTGAAAATCTTGATTTTGTTCTGTAACTTCTTGTTTTAAGCCTTTCGTATTGTAAGTAATTTACTGTTTTTGGGCCTGTTTTTGTATTTTAGTTTTAATTTTTCGTGGGGGAAAAAGGGGATTGGGTATTTCTGTATTGTTTCTTAAACAAGATATTGGTGCAAATGGTACAACTTTTGCAAAATGTTAATCGTCACATGACAAGAGATGAATCAATAAGAATTTATTTTGTACAAAATAGTCAGAGATAGAAGCTTTGGATACATAAGCATTTGAAAATGAGTAGAAAAAATTTAACAAAAAGTGTTGAGTTGGAACAACCTACCAGTTCATGGCTATAAATCCAGATGCCTTTGTAAGGTTTCTCTGTGTATTTCGTTGAGTTTTTTCAATGTTTTTTTATAACGATAAACAACTGAAGAAAAAATGCAAAACAGAAAAACTTAAAGTGTTGGGGTGAGGGACAAAGAACATAAAGTTGCCCCTCAGACCGCAAATTTAATTTACACCTGAGAGTGATACCATTAAAAATAGCCATGGACACAAATAAATAATCACAATGTATTCGGGACTTCGGGACACTAAAAATTGACATCCTTATCTAAGCAAATGTTAGAATTTATGAAATATTTCAAGTCGCAAAAAGACAATGTGGAGGGTGGTAGCCCCCTGGCCTTCATAATGGCGACTTTCCAGGGGGGTATTGAACCTTTTATGTGCGGGGTCTATCCGATAATTATGGGTATCAATGTACCTTGCAATCCGATACTTTTGGGTACTTGATTTAGAAATATTGATAACTAACACATCTTTTTGATAACTAACACATAACAAAATCAAAACCGTGATTAACAGTTTAGATATTTTCTATAAGCAGATAGCGTAATTAGATTAACATGACTAGGCAGTTGTTTCTTATGTGCTCAGCAACAAGATTTTGAAATTTGGTTTTGGTATTTCTTGGCCATATCAAACATTTTAGTTGATACTTATTGGTCTGTTGAATTTGTTTTTTATGCCCCCCCATATATTTAAAAAGCCCAAGTGACGTCCCTGGGGGCAAAATAACCCAATTTTAAGCGAGGGGCAAATCACTCCAAGAAAATCCCGTACACCTTTTGTGAAAATCCTATTGTTTTATCTGAAAATTCCTAGAAATCCTTTTGTTTTAGGGAAAATCTCGTACGCTATTTGTAAGAGTGAATTGCCCCTCGACTCAATTTGAATATCCTAGGTCCTTGTTTTCAATTTTTCCATCCTCCAGCACACCCACTTCAGTGACATAGTGTACGACTTTTTCGATTAGGAACCAGACGCTCGTGACGCTCGTTCGTACAAACAAAAGGATAATTGATCGATAGCCCAGATAACAGGTCTTGTTGCCTTGGTGATGTACCATTTAGTCTGGCCTGGCCTGGGCAAAAAACCTGTTCTACCTGTTGTCAGACCTTTGCCGTACGTGCACCCACTCAGCTGAGACACAGTCCCGGCGAAAAGCGAAACTTAGAGGGAGAGAGCAACGCATTCTGCATCATGAGACTCCCAAACGTAAGTTGTTTGGTTTTTTAAACGTCAGACTGTCTATTTTTTCTTTACAGCTGCTAACGAAGATTGCTATTTAACTACTATCGAAAAATTTATGGAACTTGAGAAATTGTGTTGCCTGTTTGTGAGAGAACTATAACTAGGCCTAGCTAATGTTGACATGGTTTAGATAAGGAAATTAAGTCGTTAATTGCCAACTTCGGTCAAGCAACAGAACCTGGTTTTGGCTTTACTTCAATTTAGCCTTACCATGGCGTTTTACACATTCGCGTCCTATAATGGTGGCAATTTTTCTAAAAACTAGGACAATTTTCCATGGCCTGTGAATAAGCGTGGTGTCGTTAAAAATGGACAACAAGCGCCATTAAAAAACCTCAAAATTGTAAGCTACAATTCATCCGTGAAAATTACAGGAAGAATTGCACCAACAATTGATAATGGGCCATTATTTTAAGGCTTTTGAAAGTCGAATTGAAGTACGTAAAAAAGTACTTATGTGTCTACTGTGTTAATTGATAATTCCAGTGAGAAGTGGGCAAGCAGGGTATCTGGGAGGCTTTGTGACAGAATATTCAAAATGGGATTCTTTCCAAGTGTTAAAACTACTTTTTAAGGTTTCAGTGGTAGTTAACTTCCCCGGGGTGGTTAAGGTAAACTTTTGTGTGATTTGTAGGCATTTCAAGCGGAATGCCTGAGTAAGTCGAGTGTTTGTTTGGTCTATCATTCAGAATTAAAGTTGTTAATGTGACGTTGAGCATTTAATATATAAATTATTTTGAGCATTTAATAGAAATAGTATTGCATTGTTTAAAAAATTGCTTACAGTGCCCGTGGCGGAGCCAGGGGGGGGGGGATTCAGAAAGTTGGTCCTTGAGATTCTTGCAAACCTGATGAGAAAACTTCAGGGAGGGAGGGACTTTGTACGTTATCTAGATCATCACATGTAAATGACATTTCTTGGGAGAAAACAGGTCTTTCCTCCGGAAGAAAAAGTTTCAAACAGGGGAAAAGGGCGTGGTCCAAAAGGGCGTTGTCCCTAACACACCTTTTGTCCCCCCCACTTATCCCAGGCTGGAGCCGCCACTGTACAGTGCTGTTAATGCTTACAGCCCTGGCAGAACGATCTTGCTAAGTACACTTCACTTGACTTTGGACAGCTAAGCTAGAAATCACACCTAGAAAATTGGCTTTGTACCAGAGCTTGTTCGTGTAAGTAAGAGGAAAGCACTTAATGTCTTAGTAAAATGCTGACCAATGCTGCATGATAAAATATTTTTTGTAGCATCTTGCTTGCTTTTTAGGGTGGAAGTGTTTACCTCATTGATCCTTCAGAGCTGCATAGGCCTGAGCCAAAATACCAGGACCTCAATGCTGAAAAACGGATGAACAGAGACAAAACACAGTTCAGAGATTTTGAGGTATATGATAATATAAGATGATGTGTAATTAAGAGTTCATTAGGGGCAACAAAATAAAGAGAGCATTTTCTATAAAAATAAATTAGTTTGATTAATGCAAGATATAAGGATTTCTTGGTTTGCTATAATTTAATTTTTAGCAAGGGCTGCTTTTTATTCATATCAATTTGATTTTCCACTTCTTCGGCATAACAGTTACCCCTATTGGCCCAAGATCAAGAAATGATAATTTCAACATGTATGGTTTAGCACTTGTGAGAACCTACTAAAGGCATTGAGAAAATAGGAGATTGGGAATTGACCCTAAAGAAATATCTTTTTCACATTTTTCTATCATTTTTCACATCAAATGAAATTTTTTTGGAGTTTTTGTTCTGCTTGAGCTTTGAAGTAATTTTTTCATGTTAATTTTTGAAAAAAAACTGAAATACAATTTTCCAGGATTGTTGTTCAATCGTTTTATTTCCATTTTATAATCCCTTTGAATCTTAGACAAAAAGCTTGTGACTACATTATTTCTGCTAGTAATATCCCTGGTAGAGAGCTTAGGGTATTGTTTTTTCACTTCATAAATAAAAAGTTCTAAATTCATCTTGCTTGCATTTGGTGAAAGTAATCAGATTGCTTACTTAAAAGTTACAATGCAGACCTTCATCTGAAAGGCATGCAATCGCACTTGCTGACCCTGGCACACACCTACTACTTTTGAGGAGTGCAAAATATCACACGCCTTCTTTTATTTTGAGAGCAAAATTCTTTGTTGGTTTTTGAGCCAGGTTTACTATGACTATAACAGACATTTCGTCTCTGAATTTTCAGTAGAACATTGAGTGTTGTGAACAAGATTTTCATTTTGATTGCTAATTTAGCAAAAGTAACGGATTTGCTGATTGTACGATAAAAAGTAGCAGATTTGTGGATTTTGCTACCCTCCTACCCCCCTCTCTTTAATGGTCTCGGCAGATAATTTTGTTTTTTATCCCAGAATACAGAACAAAACAACCTCCAGGCAGAGAAAGTGAAAGAGACATACTACAAAATGCACACAGAACAGACATTCCAAAATGTTGAAATGAAGGTATAACCTAATAAGATTGCAAGATAGCTTCAATTTTCAACTTCAGTTTTTTGATTCAAAAATTTAGTTTTCTGAAAAATGTCTTTATTTTTTATTTTTTGGACACAACATAACTTGTCTTTTGTAGAGTTTTTAACTGAGAATATTTGTTGGGACATGGAAAACCTTAAATGTATCCTTTGCATTACATAAAGTATTTTTAGTGAAATGTTATCTTAAAGGACAAGTGACACACTTTTCACCCTATCTTTTCTTTTCATTTACTAATAGATCATCATTTAGAAGTAAGTTTTTCCTGGTTTAGAACAAAAAATTCTAATCAGGGGGCGCAGGGGGCGCGATTTTCCTTTTTATCACGTGACCCTATGACGTACATTGTGATCACTCGGAATTTTCCTGTCATTAATAGAGAGTTTACGAAACACGACGCGACAGGTCCAGACGAACTGAATTCGGTTAGAAGCGTGTTGTAAACGTTAATATTGCACTGTATACCAGTAGCAGCAATAACAAATTATCACAATCTACGTCACGATGTCACGTGATTCATTTCCCGCCATAATTTGAAAAGGGTTTTTAAGTAGGAAAATGAAATCAGAAAGGAAAAATATTTCAACAGCACTCTCATACAGCATTTTACTTTAAGTTAAAAGAAGAAAAAAATTTGGCGCCAAAAGCGTGTCACTTGTCCTTTAATGTTCTTGTTTATTTCAATTTTTTTGTTAACTTAATAATGAGATTAACAAGTATGTTCAAACATAAGTTATATGGAGTTTGCAAATGTGAACACCATCCCCGATCACTCGTATGCAGCCTACAATATATTTTATTCCTGGCTATTTGTTGGGTTTTTTCACTCTGTTGCAATTGATTTATTAAATTAATAATCTTTCCAGAAAGAAAAATGGTGTAAACTTGATAAAGCAGAAATGACAATTTTGGAAGCCATTATGATGCTAGATGAATTGGTGGATGAATCTGACCCAGATGTATGTGCTTTCATTTTTGACAATCTTAGAATAGATTTTAAAGGTATAAAATAAAGGTTTGTCTGGTTTTGGCATGGATCCTTATTTGCTGAAGAAAACTCTTGTTTGTTGAGAAATCTGTTTTTTTAGTTTAACCCTCTTTCATTGTGATCTCCAGTCAATTATTCATATTTACCTTTGGTACCACAAAATTTGAATATAGCACAGCAAAGCAGAATCATGTCATATTGAAGTACTTTGTTTGACAGTCATCAAAGTATAAACGGTGGATAATATCCCGAATGGGAGACAAATTAGAGATTAGCAGCTGCGAGATTAGCTAGATGAGAGATAAGCAGCTGCAATTGGTTTAAAACAAAATGCCAGTCAAATGCCCTATTTTTCTTCTCACATTACTATGGATCAACATCTGGATATGAATTTTCTGCCAAATTTAAATCAATATATATCAGATATATATCAGATATATATCAATGAATGCTGTGTTTTTGTAGATTGACTTACCAAATTCTGTTCATGCTTTTCAAACTGCTGAAAGGATCAGGGAACGCTACCCAGACCTAGGTTTGTACCTTAAGTTCGATTTTCAATATGAAACTTATTAGAATAGAAAGTTTTTGTTGATTTATTCTTCAGATGATTAGGTCCCTTGCCAATCTTTGATTTAAAAGTAAAATGCTGAATACTTATTAAATTTTTCAGATTGGTTTCATTTGGTTGGGCTTCTTCATGATGCTGGCAAGGTAATGGCTTTGTGGGGTGAGCCACAGGTATGTGTATCAGTATCTTGTAAAAAATATAGGGTTGTAACAAAAAAGGTGCCCTACGCCACTGGCGTACCTTTTAGCTTAAGGTTGGCCTACCTGTTGGTGTAGCAATGGCATAGGCTTAGGGTACCTCTGCACTACAACAAACAACTCAAATTGTAAAGAAAAGTAATGGGAAAGAAAAACTGAATTTAGCTTTGAGCTCAAAACAAATGTATGTTTCATTTTGTCTTCTTATGTTTTGTCTTTTTGTTTTGTTGAGTATAATAAGCCCAACAGCACTTAGTTTACACATGCTTTGTTTGTAGACTCACTCCGTAACTTAATTTTTCCTTTGTCTTGACAAGTCTTTTCTTTATCTGGAATGCAAATGCTGACTTGTGACTTGACAGCCAATTTTTGTGGATTCCATAAGTTTGGAGGAGGTCCATCCCATGTATACTTATGCAAATGAGAAATGAGCCAAAAAACCAACCTTCCAAAAAACCCCCCTTCCCCAACCTTAAAATGCAACATTGTCATGGAACTGTGTGTTGATAATATAAGATTCTAAAAAACATTCCAACTACTGCCAACAACGTTTGATACCGATAGACTGCCCCTTTACACAAGTATTTATACACCAGATTTTTCTCAACAAGCAGCTTCGATTCAAGAAAAAGGGTGATGAAACTCCTTGCACATTCGCAAGTTTTCAATCCATTTTATTTCGCCTGGCACTACAATATCATTGATAGAAT
Organism: Rhopilema esculentum; assembly: GCF_013076305.1. The sequence continues at coordinate 3,002,942 of NW_027019317.1, forward strand.
TTTCCCACTAACTGCTTGTTCTATCAGACCTTTGCCAAAATTTATGCACACTTTTCTTCCCAGATACTTTTTTAAGAATTCTTTCTGATGTGCTGGATCCTTGACGTGCTCTAATCAGCAGCAGATTATAATATGCTATTGAGCGAAATGAGCTCTGTTATGAAAAGCAAAGCTTGTTCCTGATATCTTAGCCCCATCCGGATCAGGAGTTATCCGACATAGTGCAAATGCAACCTAAGTCAGTGATGTTGCATAGCAATATTTCAACAGATTGTAAGGTTTATAAAAAATTGAAGTTGTTTAATACAGATATCTTCAAATGATTGCAAAACAATTCTGATCACTTCCTGTGAATTTAAAAACGAATTAAATTTAAAATCGAAAGAAGAACAGGAACGGTTTCTCCATCAATTTCCATGGTTTCTGTTCAGCTTATAGTGCACATGATTCATTTTAAAGCAGTACCTTTAACGCAGTTAACAGGAATGACAAAGGGCGATAAAAGATGTTCCTATCCCACGCTTTTGCACAGGCAATGTATACAAGACATTCCAAACGCTTCATGTGGCCTATTATAATATTAGAAAGACTGGTTTGTTGGTAGTTGCATTCTGTGGCACCAATGTGGAAGAAAACTGAATTTTTATTGGCGAAAACAGAACATTTTTTAATGAGAAACTGACCTAACACCAGTCTAGCTTACCCACCATATTAGGTATGTGGGTATCATTGCAATATATCCGACAGAACCTTGTGTTTTTTAGCATATTCAAATGTTTAGCCAGCTCTGATTTGATTCATTGTACTTTTTCCTATATTTCTCTCTCATGAGCCCAAGGTTTTGCAATACAAACTCTTAAGCCATGTATTTCCTCTCCACAGCATTTTGTTGTTGGTGACACATTTCCACTTGGATGCCAATTTCAGGATTCCCCAGTCTTTTCAAGGTTCTTCAGGGACAACCCAGACTTCAACCATGCTGTTTATAGGTATGTCAAAACCATCTGTGAAACATTTAAATCAATCTAATGCTATCAAACTTTACACCGGCTGAAAGAAAGTATTTGCATGTTGTTTTGCATGCAATCAAATGTTATATTTTGTATTCCTAAACATATATATATTTAAAGATATAACTGAATGCGAAAACTGAAAAGTTGACCCACATGCACATCACATGTGCATTACATCTAGGTAGACCATCTAGTATCAAATGTTTTGATAAGTTTGAAAATCGTTACCAAAATTTTGGTTTTTTACAGTATCTTCATTTATTGCTTTTTTGTCAATTGTTTTTTAATCATCTATCTTCCTCGTTGTAATTTGATTTGTATGGCACCTTGACTTTCAAATGGCATATATACCTATTTGATTCAAGACGTTTAATTGACAAATGTATATGTCATCTCTGCTTGTCAGAAATGCAGTTTTTACTAGCTTAATACTTGAATTTGCAATCGTGGTATATATCGGCACATTTTAGCGTTTTCAGTAATAACAAACAGCCAGCTGTATTTTTTGATAAATTGCTTTTGTGCCACATCTATTTTGCGGGACTAACTTTACTCAAGGCATTGTACAGCACAAAGGTAGTCTCATTGTTGATTCTTGTTGTAGTAAGAAGTATGGTTGTTATGAACCAAACTGTGGTCTAGACAATGTAATGATGTCATGGGGACACGATGGTCAGTTATTCTTATTTTGGTATTCAGCCTGTTATTGTGGTATAAATATTTCTTGTGCCTTTTTATTGCTGCCACCTCGCTTGAGAATTTAATAAAGAAGTAAAAAATTCTAATGAATTAATTAAAACCGTCAGTGGCAGTTAACGCCGCTTATAGTCACAGCAAATGTTGCTTGAAAATTTTCACTATATAGCTAAATTGAACTGATTTAGTATGTGCCTGTAATAAGCAATGTGACTTTCAACGGAATGACTATAAGCGGATATCCTGTAGTAGTAACACACTTCTATGCAATTTTCTCAAGCTCCCGATTTAAATCTTACTTTGCTTTACAGATCTACTTTTGTTTTGACAGAATATATGTACCAAGTGCTTGTCAGAAATAACTGTACCGTCCCAGTGGAAGGGCTGTACATGGTCCGGTATCATTCATTTTACCCGTGGCACTCTTCTGATGATTATGATTATCTCTGCTCTGATAAAGACCGGAGCTTGTTAAAATGGGTCAGAATGTTCAAGTAAGCAACTCGGTTTTAACTTTCGTTTCTCAAAATTATTTTCACTTGTTCTTTTGTTTTTGAAGCTTTTGTTAATGCGATTCTTTATGGTAACTGCCAGCTATTGGTGTTATCATATATCGTCTAGAGTATTCTCTCCAATCAGCGGACACCGTTGGGGCAAGAGCAAGGTGTCCGCTAATTGGGAGTGTCCGCCTTTTGGAAAGTTTTGCAATATAAGTTCCAAATTTGAAAATAGATCCGCGTTTTGTATTAAAAAGGTGTAATCAGTGGTGGTGCCAGGGGAGGGCTAGGGGGGGCTACAGCCCCTCTGTCGGAAGCATCTAGCCCCCCTCCCATTAGGGAAATTTTTCAGTTATTGTCGGAGCAAATTTGACAAAATAACGTACGAAAACTGCATATTTTAGTCATTTTAGCCCCCTGTCGAAAGCTCCAACCCCTCTGTCGAAATATTTCTGGCGCCACCCCTGGGTGTAATCTGGGTAATTAGTGGCTATCGGGTTAAACTTAGACACTAAAAAAAAGAAAAATAACCCAATTGAAAGTAACACAATATTTTTTACAACAAGAATAAATATCAGCATCATATACAATATCAACTAACGAACGCAAAATTTGCAAGGAACTGTTTATTTACCATACTGTATGTTTTTACTTAAAAAAAGTCTTTAATTGACTGTTGGATACTTTAATGGACCAGGAAAGTTAGTAAACTGTGCTGTAAAGAGGCTTGAAGCTGTGAAAAGCCAACTAGAATGTCAAGTGTCAGTGTTTGAAATATATATTTGAACAAATATTCATTCGTCTTGGTTTTTTGTTCGCTGGCCCCTAACTTTTTTGTACTGTCGGCTAATCGGAAAGAATAAAAGCTAAATTGACTATTTTGTGCAAAAAATTATGTCCGTTAATTAGAGTGTCCGCTAATTAAGTGTCCGCTTTTTAGAAAGTTTTTTATGAGACTTTAACCAGAAAAAGATCAGGGGAAAAATTTGTCCACTAATCAGATGTGTCTGCCTTTTAGAGTGTCCGTTAATTGGAGAGAATACTGTAATGCCTTTAAGTGGTCTGAGCAACATGTACCCTTTTCCGTTAGGCGTGTAGTGAAATTTAGGAAGTGAGAGTAGGAGGATTTAGGAACTTTTTCTGAACAGTCTATAGGCTGCTCTGTTTTCATGACAGCCTTCCGGCAACTGCTTGTTTTATTTCGCGCTTGAAAAAATGATAATGTAGTTAGTAGATTCATCTCATAAAAGCCAATGCAGTGTCTTGAGTAAACTGTTTCTTGATTAAAACGATATCATGTCCGTTTGAAGGAGCTTGCACATATTGTCACATAACATTTGTGAATCATGTTGCTTTCAGTTAGCCTCAGCGCTCATTGTCTTTTAACTTGTGTATTGTACACATCTTGAACAACAAATGCTGGTTTGATGTGAATTAAAAATGCTTCATTAGATCTATTTTTATCCAACCTCTACTATTTTTTCAGTGAATTCGACCTGTACTCCAAAAGTGATAGCCTTCCAGACATTGAAGCATTGAAGCCGTACTACCAGTCTCTGATTGACAAGTATTGCCCTGGAAAGTTGAAATGGTAATTTCACTTTAATCTTTGTGGGTAAATAATATAATATGAATCATTAGCAATATAAAATGTTGTGCATATATTAGCTTATTATTTAATCTTTTTTATATCCTTTAATTGTTTTTATGTATTATGGTGAAGTTGCACCTTTATAAAAAGTGGGAGAAAACCTATTTAAACGTATAAGTAATATTTTTCGATACCGTTTTGCTGTTGTCATAACTGGATATGATGATGTAGTCGGTGAATATTGATTAGCATAAAAAATAGCAGTGCAATTGCTGTTTAGTGTCCAGGATTTCTACAGGGGCTTTTCATTAGCTGTGTCGGTGATAGTGAAAGTCCACAGGTGCTTACATATGAATACACGCCTTTTGGTAGATAAGACTCTTTTCACTTATCATCATTTTAACCGAATAACAGGCTGGTTTTATCCCGTCAGATAGTGTTTCAGTCGTTTAATTCAAAGGTGTGTTTTTGACTAAAAGCTTCCTTGAACCAGAGGAGAAAATGCTCCCGGTTCTTGCCATTTTTACTTCTGTCATTTATGATGTAGGCTACCCCTCTATCTTACAAATCAAGATTTGAAGTCCTGATTCAAAGTCTTTTTTAAAGGTCCAAAGTCCCTTCTTTTTTTAGTGCTAATAAAGTTTGATTTTGCAAGAAAACGAACTTTACCAGTGAGATATCAAATATTACGATTAGAATCCCTGTTGTTTATGCTGGAAGCAACTGGGTTAATGAAGTCTCGATCTTGTTTCTTTCGCTGACATAGACAAATTTCAAACCCCCCCCCCCCTCCCTTCCTCCTTTCGGTAGAGCATTGGTGTTGGTTTTTAAACGTTTTTTCTGTTGTCACAGTCAGTGTGTGTCTCGTTGATTCTTTTTGTCGTTATTCATTTAATCAGCCTTGCTACCCTTCATACGCAATAACCTTCTGAATCTCACGCATTTCTCTTCCCTAGTGTTAAAGCATATTACATCTATATTTATAATCGTAGATTTGCCGTTTGTAAGCGTCATAATATTTATACGTAGAAATAGTTTGTTGTATACAATGCTTTTTTTTAAATGTATTTTTGCATTTGAGATCATGCAGTGGAATTCCCTATTTAACAAGTATGCAAAGAAAACGAACTTGCTGATTTTTATTCGCCTATTGTGATCCTTCTCTACCACTAGAAGAAGTTGAGGGGATTTTGAAATTTGAGGAAGCATTAAGTATGTGGAATAAGAAATGTCAAAAATAGACTGTATAGATTCTGGTGAAAATTCATAAATTAGAGGCAATGTCTTGTGATCCTTTTGTCTGGGAATTTAATCGTCCTAAATCTGGTTTTTTCTAAAAGTTGTTTTATTTTTAGAAAATAGAAAAACACAAATGAGTTTGAAAGCTTTCAACAATAGCTCATGATTTGAACCAGAGCAATAGTGTTTTCTTGGAATTCCCAGATCTTTGTTTATCGGATTCTTCGTAAACGCTTCCTTATAGTATTGTTGCTTCAGGCACTTGAGCTTTCCAAAGACGAAGTTGTGAATAGTATGGAAATTGCTACGATTTTTTATTTTTTTATTTTCTTTGTGGCACAATGATTACGACTCGGTTTCTAAGATTCCGATGAATGCCGAACTTGGCATATCACTTTTTACATAATACTAGAAAACTTGATGCTTAGTTTTCCTTTGAATTTTCCAAACAAAAATTAACCTAAAAAATTAACCAACAAAAAATTTGCGAATATCTAGAATTCATCATGACAGTTGTGATCGGTAACGATAGCAGAGTATGAACAAAGTACTAAAATTTCACCATGTCTACACGACAAAATGTTAGCAACAATTGGCTCGCTTATCACCACGTTTAATGATAGTAGGATGCAGGTATAGTGAATGTGCAATTGAGCAAGAAAATAGTAAAAGAGGAGATATAATTGAAGAACTTGAAATATCTTTCGTCGATCAACTTTATATACAAATTTTTCAAAGTTACAAACAACAACAGATTTATTGCTCCACAACCTCCCCTCAACCGTCTTGACCAATAGAAACGAGGTTTACGATTCCGCCAGAAATGTTGAAGATATGGAGCGTTTTCATCGCATCGAAAGACAACTTTGTTGGGCAAGTCAACTGCAACTTACACTGTGCAAATAAAGACAAATTTGGAAATGGAAGATGATGAAGTTTGAAAGTCGCCTTTGTTTACTAATGGCGGAGGCAAGGACCATTTCAAAGCACGCGTAAGTATTAACATCTTAGTTTCTTCCGTTTTCTTACCAAATCTCGCTGACATTCTTCAATCCTGTTTCAAAGATTGCCCAAACTGCTGTTTGTATTATTGCTAAAGGTTCTTGAGGGATTTTGTGAAAGTAAAACCTTTCTTTGGCCTTTTTGGCCTTTTTCTGTGTATCAAAAGGTACTGGCACCTGTATTTGATTTCACCATGACTATGCTTTCGCCACATAATTGCAATTGAAATCCTCGCTGAAAGTATTTTCACGCATTCATTTTCCTTTCTGAATAGATATACTTGTCTTCTTCCATTCAATCGACATTTCCATCTTTGTTTCCTTAACTTTTGCTTTATAAATCACATCAAGTGGATACAAAGTCTTATATTTTGTTTTTAGAGTTAAAAATCAAATGCAAAATAAATTTTGTTCATCTTTGCAAGTTGTTCGACGCAATGGCATTGGTTTGGTTTCCTGATCTATCGATGTCATTGTAACAATGTTTCATTCTACATGTAAGTTGAAATACTTTAAGTTGCTTACAGTATAAAGAAAATCAGAAATCAGAAATGACACATGGAACCTCGACAGGACAGGCAGTACCCGTTTGCTCTCTCTCAATGCGACGTTTTTAGATTTCCACCCTATGAAGTGCACTAATTTGTATATTAATAATACCCGTTTTTATGAAGAAATGGGGTCCTATGAAAATTTTCGCCTTCGAAATCAATCTTCATACTTTTCAATAAACAAACATACGCAGCCTTTCCATTTTTGTTCCATGTTTTATCGATTTCGTTGCAACTGCGGTAACATGCTACAAGAAAACACAGAGGTGCAGCAATCAATTCCCTTCTGAGCAGTCTCAAATCGAATCTTTCAGAAAACTTAACAATGAATCCATTTTGTTGATTCTCACGAGGAAAGTGGCATCAGTGCTGCACTTCCTACTGGGCAGAACGGGCCCGGCCCTGGGGCGCACAAGCAAATATGGACCCTAAATAGGCGCCCAAGAAATTTTCTTACACGAGTCTCTTAATACCACGTGTGAAATGTTTTCAAAAAACATTTTCCTCACAAGTCAGGCAAGTATGATATACAAAATAACTACGTTCAGTTTTGTTCTCAAAATATTGTTATTGTTGGTCCAATACGTCAAAAATTTCACATTTTGGACTTCTTTTTATTCACAGCCCCCAACCGTCCGCATTAGTTCTGATACTCTAAGGTCCTTAATAGAAGGGGGCGCTTAATAATTTTTCGATTTTTTTCTGACCAGCCCGGAGCTTATTTAGACCCCCCCCCCCTTAATTAATTTTTATATGCAGTCATTCATGTCCCTTTTTTCATTTGTCCTTTGTTCTTGCAGGTGTAAAATTTCTGTAAAGTTTCACTTAAATGAAAAGGTTGCATTGTACAAAAATTTTAACATAGAAAAGTAGTATGACATCCGAGAAAATATTTTAGTAATGCAACAATATATTATTACATGGTGATAATTGTCATTTTGCTTTCGATTGTATTCGGAAGAAAATCTCCTTTGACCCCAAAAAAGAATCAACACGTGATTTTTTAGATTTTTCACATTTCCGACCCCCCCCCCTAATTACTAGAACCCCCCGCTTATTTATTTTTTGAAAAAATTCTGGCCCCTAACTATCAAGACCCCCCCTCCTTCTATGAAGGATCTTAGAGTATCAAGACTTTGCCAAGCTTTTGGGGTGAAGCTTTTGGCCTGCTTTCTTGCATAAGGATTGAACATGTGTCCCAAACCCTATCCAATTATATTGTATAAGCAAAATTGCTCCAAAAAGAGCGCATTCTCCACCGAACTGGAATCACTCATATACGACATTCTTCTTGCCCTTCACCGACAATTACGTTAATGGAGACGTTTCTTTATGACTAAGGATTCATACTTATCAATAAAGAATTTAGCACAAAATTTTAATTTTTCACATAGCATAGTAACAAATTTTTGTAGCTTCAGAAATTTTAATCTTTCATTCATTTTTTCAATAAATCATGAATTCATAATTCTACCCTGGCTCTATCAAATATTCCGACTTTTACTATTATTATTATTATTATTATTATTATTATTATATCGATCAACAACAAAAACGGTATCTCATCTCTAAACTTTCCAACATTGCCATTCGTACTACGTACTACATATTTTGTTGCAAAAATAAACCATGGACAAATCCGGAATTACATCCGTTTTAATTTTGCTTGTTTTTTTTTTCTCAGTTTTTCCTTTTACCTTACGATTGTTATAGTTTTTTCTTGTAAAACCAGGCTAGCCAATTGCAAATTACCTTGTAATAGTGAGATTTGTAATTGTAGTTTAAGTTGAATTGAAAATGAAATGTTTCCATTAATTTCTTTATAGTGGGCGCTTAAAGTGATAGCAAAATTACTGCTAATTTGGGCCTACTAAAACAAAAGGAAAAAATAAAATATATCTAACAAATCTAACTAATAAAATATATCTAACATAAAAGCGATCTTTATATATACATACATATGCTACATATTTACAGATGAGTTTCGAATTTAGATAAAAACAAGGTTAATTTAGGAGCCCAACCTGTGCTAAGAAAGCTTCGCATAATCGGAAGTTGCATTCATAACCCTTCCATTCCTTCATACGTTTTTTAAAGATGGAAATATTGAGCGACTGTTTAATGTCAGTCGAGATTCCATGCCACAGTTGACATCCTAAGAAAGAAATACTCTCTATCCCAAACCGAACTGTCCGGGCCTTGGGCATTTGTAGAAGATTTTTGCTTCTTAGATGATAGGGGGATTTTTCTCAATGAAAATTTCACTCGTAAAGCTTGGGGTGATATTTGATTAAGTTTTGTAAATCTCTGTCATCAGCAACTGTAGATTCCGTTTATGAACAGACACAGAATTTCGTCAAAAGTTTATCAAAGTCAGAAACATTATCCTTTTGTATGCGATGCTCAGCGCCTTTTTGTGAATGTGGTTGATCTTGTTAATTAGATTTCTGCAACAGAGCATCCACACTAAGGGGCAGTAGCTAAACTGGGATAGGATAAATACCCGCATGATATGCTTGATTTTTTCAGAAAAGCCCGCTCCAATTTTTAGCGATAAATCATTGTTCTTTTCACAGAAAATCATCAAGTAGCACCTATCGCCATTTAGCTTCTTGTAGTTATTCTGAAACCATTCTGAAAGGATTGGGGTTTCGCTTTCTAATTCATTGATTATGTTTTCATGATTGCATCGCAGACATAGATTGATGCATCATCAGCATAATTGCATATTCTGCAGTCTGTCACAAACATAAAAAACTCTCTAGAATATTATTTACTTTAATGAAGTTCAAGGAATCAATGAATTACTGAAAAAAGGGCTGAGAGGAAGTCTCATTATATCAAAGCAAGAATATATGGAAATATTTACTTGGAAATTTATAACCTTTGAAAATGAAATCTTTTATCTGTAAAAAGTCTGTGAAAAGTGTTAAAACTCATTTACCGATGAAAACTGAAGGAGGATTCTCTTTCCAATTAAAAGTTTCCATGGAATTGTTTTCCAAGGAATGTTTACGTCCAATCGCGGTGACATCTTTATCCAACTGCCGCCGTTCCGAAACTCAAGTTGTTTTTATAGGCAAACATTTGATTGTGACGTAATATTGGTTAAAAACGTAACATGTCCATCAAAAATATGCTTCATTCGTTGTTATTCACCCTAAATATAAGAATAATCGCAAATTGTTTCTTATCGACATTGAATGAAATTTTGTCTTAAGGATTTACTTGGAATTGTAATGTTGTAATCAATTTCATGTATTATAACTCAAGTTACCAATATCAGCTATGTGTTTATCCTTCAATGCACTTATGTATTAATATTCAAAAAAATATTTCTATGATTACATGGGAGGAACAAAGTGCATCTTGCAAAAGATCATACTCTAAAGAAACATAAATAATTGAGGCCACATTTTTGCTTGAATTCAACTACTCATCAGAATTGATAAATTTTTAAAATATGAATCGTTCAAACATAGTAGACTATTATTACCTATTGTTGGACTATGGGTCAAATTTTTATATATAATGATTAATGCCATCAGCAAAACTCCATTTTTCCATATTTCATCAGTCCGCTTATCAAAATCCTTAAAATCTCCATTATCTATATGGTTGTATCAGACTACACTAAAATTTTTCTCTTTTGGTCTTTGGGTAACATCCTCACATAAAATTATTATTTTTCATTAGCAATATGCAATAGACGATTTTTCCATATTTTGTCAGTCCGCTCATCAGAATATATAAAATCTCCATTATCTGCATGGTTCTATCAGCTTAGACCACAAATCTTCATTTTTGGTCTTTTGATGATATCCTCATATATAATATTTATTTTTCATCAGCAGTAATATTGATTGAAAACGTAACATGTCTATCAAAAATATGCTTCTTGTGTTGGTATTCTGCCTAAATGAAGAAATAATCGTAAATTTTCTGTTATAGATAAATAATTCATGAAAATTTCTTTTAAGGATTTACTTGTATTGTTGTAGTCAATTTCATGCTTTCTAACTGAAGCTAGCAATGTCAGCTATGTGTTTATCTTTGAAAACACATATGCAAAAGTTTATTTAAATGATTACATTGAAGGAACAAAGTGTATCTTGCAAAAGATCATATTCGAAAAAAACATAAATAATAGACGTCATATTTATGCTTGAATTAAACTACTCATCAGATTCAATAAATTTTTGAAATATCAATCGTTCAACCATAGTACACCATTATTTTCTATTTTTGGCCTATGGGTCAAATCCTCATACATAATGATTATTGCCATCAGCAAAATGCAATACATGACAATTTTCCAAATTCTATAATTCTGCTGATCAAAATCCATAAACATAGAATTTCTGGTCGTTTAATTTTTTTGTGTGAGCGGAAGCCATATAAGTTTTGTTCTTTTGCCATCAGCAGTAGGCACTAAATAATAATATTCCATATTTAAAATGTCTTTTCAACATATTATTACGATATTCTTCCATATTTTCTCAGTCCGCTCCTTAGAATTAATAAAACTTTCATTATCTGCATCTTTCCTTCAGCAGGGACAATAATTCTTCATTTTTGGTTTTTGGGTCACATTCTCAAATATAAAGTTTTTTTTCATAACCGATATGCAATAGACGATTCTTTCCATATTTTGTCAGTCAGCTCATCAGAATCCATAAAATTTCAACCATCTGCATGGTTGTATCAGCTTAGATCATATTTCTTCATTTTTGGTCTTTTGGTCACATCTTTCTATATAAAGTTTATTTTTAATCAGCAATATGCAATAGACGACTTTTTCATAATTTATCAGTCAGTTCAACAGAATTTATTAAATCTCCATTATCTTCATGGTAGTATCAGCCTAGACGATAAATCTTTCTTTTTGGTCTGTTGGTCACATCCTCATATAAAATGTTTATTTTCATCAGCAATATGCAATAGACGATTTTTTTCCATATTTTATAACTCGGCTCATAAGAATCTAAAAAATTTCCACTATCTGCATGGTTGTATCAGCTTAGACCATAATTCTTCTTTTCTGGTCTTTTGGTCACAACCTCATTTAAAATGTTTATTTTTCATCAGCAATATGCAATAGACGATTTTTTCCATTCTCTATCAGTCCGCTTATCAGAAACCATAAAATGTCCATTATCTGCATGGTTGTATCAGCCTAGACCATAATTCTTCTTTTTTGGTCTTTGGGTCAAATCCTCATACATAATGCTTATTTTTCATCAGCAATATGCAATAGACGATTTTTTCTATATCTTATCAGTCTGCTCATCAGAATTCACAAAAGTTCCATTATTTGCATTGTTGTAACAGCTTTGACCATAATTCTTCTTTTTTGGTCTTTTGGTCACATCCTCATACCTAATCTTTTTTTTCATCAGCAATGTGCCATAGAAGAATTTTTCCATAAATTATTTGTCGGCTCATCAGAATACATAAAATTTCAATTATCTGCATAGTTGTATCAGCCTATACCATAATTCTCAATTTTTCGTCTTTGGGTCACATCCTCATATATAATGTTTTTTTTTCATCAACAATATGTAATAGACGTTCTTCCATATTTTTTCAGTTCGCTCATCAGAATTCTTCAAATCTCCATTATCTGCATGGCTGTATCAGCATAGACCATAAATCTTCATTTTTGGTCTTTTGATCAAATCCTCATATATAATGTTTATTTTTCCTCAGGAATATGCAATAGACGATTTTTTCCATTCTTTATCAGTCCGCTTATCAGAAACCATAAAATGTCCATTATCTGCATGGTTGTATCAGCCTAGACCATAATTCTTCTTTTTTGGTCTTTGGGTCAAATCCTCATACATAATGCTTATTTTTCATCAGCAATATGCAATAGACGATTTTTTCTATATCTTATCAGTCTGCTCATCAGAATCCACAAAAGTTCCATTATTTGCATTGTTGTAACAGCTTTGACCATAATTCTTCATTTTTGGTCTTTCGCTCACATCTTCATATATAATGATTATTTTTCATCAGCAACATGCAATAGACGATTTTTTCATATTTTGTCAGTCCGCTCATTAGAATTCATAAAATCTCCATCATTTGCATGGCTGTATCAGCTTAGACCATAATTCTTCATTTTTGGTTTTTTGATTACATCCTCATATATAATGTTTATTTTTCCTCAGGAATATGCAATAGACGATTCTTTCCATTCTTTACCAGTCCGCTAATTAGAAACAAAAAAAGTTCCATTATTTGCATTGTTGTAACAGCTTAGACCATAAATCTTCATTTTTGGTCTTTTGGTCACATCCTCATATGTAATGTTTTTTTTCAGCAATATGCAATTGACGATTTTTTCCATATTATATCCGTCCTCACATCAGAATCCATAAAAATTCCCATTATCTGCATGGTTGTATCAGCATAATTCTTTTTTGGTCTTCGGGTCACATCCTCATATACAATGTTTATTTTTCATCAGCAATATAAAATAGACGATTCTTTCCATATTTTATCAATCAGCTCATCAGAATCCATAAAATTTCCATTTTCTGCATGGTTGTATCAGCCTAGACCAAAATGTTTCATTTTTGGTCTTTCGGTCATATCTTCATGTATAAAGTTTATTCTTCATCAGCAATATGAAATAGACGATTCTTTCCATATTTTATCAATCAGCTCATCAGAATCCATAAAATTTCCATTTTCTGCATGGTTGTATCAGGCTAGACCATAATTTTTCATTTTTGGTCTTTCGGTCATATCTTCATATAAAATGTTTATTTTTCTTCAGCAATATGCAAAAGACGAATTCTTCCAAATTTTGTCAATCCACTCAATAGAATTCAACAAATCTCCATTATCTGCAGCTCCATTTTAGCCTAGACCATAATTCTTCTTTTTTGGTCTTTTGGTCACATCCACATGTATAATGTTTATCTTTCATCAGCAACATGCAATAGACGATTTTTCCATATTTTGTCGGTCCGCTCAATAGAATTATTAAAATCTCCATTATCTGCATGGTTGATTCAGGTTAGACTATCATTCTTCATTTTTGGTCTTTTGATCACATCCTCATATATAATTTTTATTTTTCATCAGCAATATGCAATAAACGTTTTTCTCCATTTTTATCAGTGAGCTCATCAGATTCCATAAAATTTCCATTATCTTGATGGTTGTATCAGTCTAGATAATAATTCCTCTTTTTTGATCTTTTTTGACATCCTCATATATAATGTTTATTTTTCATCAGCAATATACACTAGAAGATATTTTCACTATCTTATCAGTCCGCTCATCAAAATCCACAAAAGTCCAATTAATTGCATCGTTGGAACAGCTTAGACCATAGTTCTTCATTTTCGGTCTTTCGCTCACATCTTCATATATAATGAATATCTTTCATCAGCAACATGCAAAAGAAGATTTTTCCATATTTTGTCAGTCCGCTCATCAAAATTTATAAAATCTCCATTATCTGCATGGTTGTATCAGCCTCGACCATAATTCCTAATTTTTGGTCTTCAGGTCACATCCTCATATAAAATGTTTATTTTTCATCAGGAATATGCAATAAACGATTTTTTCCATTTTTTATCAGTCCGCTCATCAGAATTCATAAAATCTCCATCATCTGCATGGCTGTATCAGCCTAGACCATAATTCTTCATTTTTGGTCTTTGGGTAACATCCTTATATAAAA
>NW_027019317.1:3033044-3085992 GCF_013076305.1 Rhopilema esculentum
AATTCTTGAGAGGACTGATGAAATGCGGAAAAATTATCATCTTATGCACATTGCTTTTGACAAAAATGATCGCGTAAAAGGATTTCACCTAGAGACCAGTACAGAAGAATTATTGTTTAGAATGGTACAACGAGGCATCGATTGGAAATTCATGGAAATTCTTGAGAGGACTGATGAAATGCGGAAAATTATGTGCTTATGCACATTGCTTTTGACAAAAATGATCGCGTGGGAGGATTTCACCCGGAGACCGGTACAGAAGAATTATTGTTTAGGATGGTACAACGAGGCATCGATTGGAAATTCATGGAAATTCTTGAGAGGACTGATGAAATGCGGAAAATTATGTTCTTATGCACATTGCTTTTGACAAAAATGATCGCGTGGAAGGATTTCACCCGGAGACCGGTACAGAAGAATTGTTGTTTAGAATGGTACAACGAGGCATCGATTGGAAATTTATAGAAATTCTTTAGAGGAATGATTAAATGTGGAAAATTATCATTTAATGCACATTGCTCATGACAAAAAGGATTGTGTATAAGAAGTTCACCCAAAACCAGGACAGAAGAATTGTTGTCTAGAATGGTACAACGAGGCATCGATTTTAAATTTATAGAAATTCTTTAGAGGAATGATTAAATGTGGAAAATTATCATCTAATGCACATTGCTCATGACAAAAAGGATTGTGTATAAGAAGTTCACCCAAAACCAGTACAGAAGAATTGTTGTCTAGAATGGTACAACGAGGCATAAATTGGAAAATGATGGAGATTGTTGAGCAGAATGATAAAATGGTGAAAATTATCATCTATTACCTATTGCTCATTACAAGAAGCAATGTGTATAAGGATTACACTCAGTAACCAAATCTGTAGAATAATTGTCTAGAATGGTACAACGAGACGTAGATTGGAAAATTATGAAAATTCGAGCGGACTGATAAAGTATATCAAATCATCATCCAATACACATTGCTCATGACAAAAAAACACTTAATATGAGGATTCGACTCAAATACCAAAAATGAAGAAACCTTGTCTTGTCTGCAAAAAGGATACAGAAATTGAATTATTATGGACTTTGTTCAGCAGACTTACAAATTATAGAATATTGTCATCTAGTGCTTATGGCTGATGAAAAAGAACGTTATTTATGAGGATCATATTACCAAAAACGAAGCATCATTGTCTTGTCGATAGAAAGATGCAGAAGGTGATATATTATGAATTTTGTTGAGCCGACTTATAAAGTAAAGAAAATCCCTATGGCTGACGTCAAAAAAGATTGTTCATTAGGATCCGAACAAAACCCAAGATGGAAGAATATTGTCTTGTCTGATACAAAAATGCAAAAATTGAATGATTATTGAAATTGTTGAGCAAACTTACAGAGTATGGAAAATTGGCATCTTTTGCCAATGGCTG
The DNA here is from genome assembly GCF_013076305.1 of Rhopilema esculentum. The sequence continues at coordinate 3,034,474 of NW_027019317.1, forward strand.
GTGACAAAAACAACAAGATCCGACTCAATGACCAAAAATGAAGAAGCATTTTATAAAATTATGCAGAAAATGAAAGATTATGGAATTTTTTGAGAGGACTTAGAAAATATGGAAGTTTGTCATCTATGGGCTGTGGCTGATATTAAAAAAACAGTATGTGTGAGGATTTGACCCAGGACCAAAAATGAAGTAGTATGGTTTGTTCTTGTACAATGATATTTGCCTGTTCTAGCCTGTTTCAACGATGCATATTTTTCAGAATTTTTCAATTTGATGAGTGGACTCATAAAATATGGAAAAGTCAGAGTAGTTGAATTAACGTAAAAACATGCCGTCATTAGTCCTGTTGGTTTCCAATATGATCTTTTTTAAGATATATTTTTTCCCTGGATTGTATTCACATAATTATATTTTGGCATTTGTTCAGAGATAAACATACAGCTGACATTCCTAACTTGAGTTATAATACATGAAATTGATTACAACATTACAATTCCAAGTATATCCTTAAAAGAAAATTTCACGAATGTCGATAAGAAACAACTTACGATTATTCTTTCATTTAGGCAGAATACCAACGCAAGAAGCATATTTTTGATGGACATGTTACGTTTTTAATCAATATTACGTCACAATCAAATTTGTGCCTATAAAAACAACTCGAGTTTCCAAACGGCGGCAGTTGGATAAAGATGTCACCGCGATTGGACGTAAACACTCTTTGGCAAACAATTCCGTGGAAACTTCTAATTGGGAAGAGAATCCGAATTCAGTTTATATCGGTAAGTGAGTTTTAAAACTCGTTTTTTCAGTAATTCATTGATTCCTTGAACTTCATTAAAGTAAATAATATTCTAGAGAGTTTCTCTGTGTCAACAAAATGGAAACGATCAATTTAAAACCGACACAAGAAATGTTTTTACTAAAAAGCTATTTGTTGTCAAGTAATTGAAGAGAACTGTTAGCAAAAAAGCTAAGTATGCAGACCTGATCAAAGGACCAAAAATGAAGAATCATGAACTAGTCTAGAACAACGATGCAGATATTGCAAAATTATTAAACATTTTTGAGCGGGTGATAAAAAGGGAACTTTATTATTCATTGCACATTGCTAATGAAAAAAGAACATTTTTTGTGAGGGTATAACCCACTGAAAATTTATATAGCAAACGATAAGAAAGAAATGACTAAAAGCTAATATAGATGTTTGGGTATTTTTATCCACTTAACTAAAAGTTGGTCGTCGTACAGCAAAGCAGAATTTAGAAATTTGTGGACTTTGATAAACTGACTTATGTGGTAAATTGTCATCTATTGTCTATGGATGATGAAAAAAACATTATATACGAGGATTGAATTGGTCCCAAAGACCAGAAGCTAATAATTATGCAGTTATTAAAACTTTAATGGATTCTGATGAGCTAACTGATAAAATATAAAGAAAGTCGTCTATTGCATATTGCCGATAAAGGATAAACATTATATATGAAGATGTGACCCAAAGACCAAAAGTAAAGAATTATGAACTAAACTAATACAACCATGAAGATAGTGGAAATTTTATGGATTCTAATAAGCAGACTGATCAAATATGAATAGAATCATCTATTGCATATAGCTGATGAAAAATAAACATTCTATATGAGGATGTGACCCAAAGACCAAAAATGAAAAATTATGTTCCTAGCTGATACAGCAATGCAGATAATGGAAATTTTATGAATTCTGACGAGCGGACTTACAAAATACGGAAAAATCGTCTATTGCATGTTGCTGATGAAAAATAAACATTATACATCAGGGTGTGACCCAAAGACCAAAAAAAACTTATGGTCTAAGCTGATACAGCCATGCAGATAATGAAGATTTTAAGAATTTCAATAAGCGGACTGACAGAATATGGAAAATAGTCTATTGCATATTGCTGATGAAAAATAAACATTTTATATGTGAATGTTACCCAAAGACCAAAAATGAAGAAATATCATCTGAGCTGATAGAACCATGCAGATAATAAAGATTTTATGAATTCTGATGAGCGGGATGACAAAATATGGAAACATCGTCTATTGCATATTGCTAATGAAAAAAAAACATTATATATGTGAATGTGACCCAAAGACCAGAAATAAAGAAAGATGATCTAAGCTTATAGAACAATGCAGATAATGGAAATATTATGAATTCTGATGAGCTGACTGATAAAAATGGAGAAAGTCGTCTATTGCATATTGCTGATGAAAAATAGACATTTTATATGAGGATGTGACCGAAAGACCAAAAAAAGAATTGTGATCTAGACTGATACAACCATGCAGATGATTGAAATTTTGTGGATTCTGATGAGCTGACTGATAACATTTGGCAAAAATCATTTTTTACATGTTGCTGATGAAAAATAAAGATTAAATATGAGGATGTGACCAAAAGACCAAATATGAAGAATTGTGATCTAGGCTGATACAACCATCAAGATAATGGAAACTTTATGGATTCTGATGAGCGGACTGATAAAAAAAGTGAAAAATCGTCTATTGCATATTGTTGATGAAAAATAAAGATTAAAAATGAGGATGTGATCAAAAACCAAAAAAAAAGAGTTATGATCTAGGCTGATACAACCATGCAGATAATGGAAATTTTATGGATTCTGATGAGCGGACTGATAACATTTGGCAAAAATCGTTTTTTACATGTTGCTGATGAAAAATAAAGATTAAATATGAGGATCTGACCAAAAGACCAAAAAAGAGGAATTATGATCTAGACTGATCCAACCATTCAGATAATGGAATTTGTATGGATTCTGATTAGCGGACTGATAAAATTTGGAAAGAATCGTCTACTGCATTTTGCTGATAAAAAATAAAGATTAAATATAAAGATGTGGCCAAAAGACCAAAAAAGAGGAATTATGATCTAGACTGATCCAACCATTTAGATAATGGAAATTTTATGGATTCTGATAAGCCGACTGATGAAATATGGAAAAAATCGTCTATTGCATTTTGCTGATAAAAAATAAAGATTAAATATGAGGATCTGACCAAAAGACCAAAAAAAAAGAATTATGATCTAGGCTGATACAACTATGCAGATAATGGAAATTTGATGGATTCTGATGAGCGGACTGATAAAATATGGAAAAAATCGTCTATTGCATATTGCTGATCAAAAATGAACATTATGCATGTGGATGTGACCAAAAGACCAAAGATGAAGAATTATGATCTAGGCTGATACAACCATCAAGATAATGGAAACTTTATGGATTCTGATGAGCGGACTGATAAAAAAAGTGAAAAATCGTCTATTGCATATTGTTGATGAAAAATAAAGATTAAATATGAGGATGTGATCAAAAACCAAAAAAAAAGAGTTATGATCTAGGCTGATACAACCATGCAGATAATGGAAATTTTATGGATTCTGATGAGCGGACTGATAAAATATGGAAAAAATCGTCTATTCCAAAATGCTGATGAAAAATAAACATTCTATATGAGGATCTGACCAAAAGACCAAAAAAGAGGAATTGTGATCTAGACTGATACAACCATGCAGATGATTGAAATTTTGTGGATTCTCATGAGCTGACTGATAACATTCGGCAAAAATCGTTTTTTACATGTTGCTGATGAAAAACAAACATCATATATGAGGATGTGACCAAAAGACCAAAAAAGAGGAATTAAGATCTAGGCTGATACAACCATCAAGATAATGGAAACTTTATGGATTCTGATGAGCGGACTGATAAAATATGGAAAAAATCGTCTATTGCATATTGCTGATGAAAAATAAAGATTAACCATGAGGATGTGACCAAAAGAACAAAAAAAAAGAATTATAGTCTAGGCTGATACAACCATGCAGATAATGGAATTATTATGGATTCTGATGAGCTGACTGACAAAAAATTGAAGATATTTTCTAGAGTAAATTGCTGATGAAAAATAAACATTTTACCGTCTTTTGCATAATGTGATGAAAAAAAACATTCCATATGAGGATGTGACCAAAAGACCAAAAATGAAGAATTATAGTCTAGGCTGATACAACGATGCAGAAAATGGAGATTTTAATAATTTTGTTGAGCGGGCTGACAAAATATGGTAAAATCGTTTATTGCATTTTGCCGAAAAAAAAACATTTTTATAAGGATGTGACCAAAGGACCGAAAATGAAGAATTATGGTCTAATCTGATAGAACCATGCAGATAATGGAGATTTTATGAATTCTGATGAGCGGATTGACAAAATGTTGAAAAATCGTTTATTGCATATTGCTGATGAAAAACAAACAATATAGATGAAGATGTGGCCGAAGGACCAAAAATGAAGAATTATGGTCTAAACTGATACAACCATGCAGATAACGGAAATAATATGGATTCTGATGAGCGGACTGACAAAATATGGAAAAATCGTCTATTAAATATTGCTGATGAAGAATTATGAGGATGAGGATGTGACCAAAATATTTTATATGAGGATGTGACCAAAAGGCCAAAATTGAAGAATTATGTTCTAGGCTGATAGAACCATGCAGATAAAGAAGCTTTTATGATTTCTGATGAGTGGACTGACAAAATATGGAACAATTGTCTATTGCATATAAAAATAATGCATAACTATTGCATATTGCATGAAAAATAAAAATTTTATATGAGGATGTTACCCAAAGACCAAAAGAGAAAGATTTTAGTGTAATCTGATAAAACCATATAGATAATGGAGATTTTAAGGATTTGGATGAGCGGACTGATGAAATATGGAAAAATGGAGTTTTGCTGATGGCAATTATCATTATGTATGAGGATTTGACCCATAGGCCAACAATAGGTAATAATGGTGTACTATGGTTGAGCGATTCATATTTCAAAAATTTATTGAATCTGATGAGTAGTTTAATTCAAGCATAAATATGACGTCTATTTATGTTTCTTTCGAATATGATCTTTTGCGAGATAAACTTTGTTCCTTCAATGTAATCATATAAATAAACTTTTGCAGAAGTGTTTTCAAAGAAAAATACATAGCTGACATTGCTAGCTTCAGTTAGAATGCATGAAATTGACTACAACAATACAAGTAAATACTTAGAAGAAATTTTCATGCATTATCTATCTATAACAGAAAATTTACGATTATTCTTTCATTTAGACAGAATACCAACGCAAGAAGCATATTTTTGATGGACATGTTACGTTTTTAATCAATATTACGTCACAATCAAATTTGTGCCTATAAAAGCAAGTCGAGTTTTTCAACGGTGGCAGTTGGATAAAGATGTCACGGCGATTGGACGTTAACATTCCTTGGAAAACAAGTCCGTGGAAACTTTAAATTGGAAAGAGAATCTGTATTCATTTTCAACACCGCAAATTTTTACATCGGTAAGTGAGTTTTAACCCTTTTAGACTCCGAACAGATAAATGATTCGATTTTCAATTGTAGTGGTGAGTAAGCAAACACTTTTTAGAAGTAAATATTTTCATATATCTTCATTTCTTTTAAAATATGATGGGATTTACCGATTCTTATCAGATCCTTCTTTCATGATTCCTTGAATGTTTCCAAGTGAATAATGCAATGAAACCTCATTCCAGTTAACAACACTCTACATAGTTTCTCTGTGTCAACAAGATAGAAAAATGACACAACAATATTTAGGATGAGAATTTTTTATGTTTTTCTCAAATGTATAAATTAATTTTTATATCATACAGTAATAATTGTCAATTCTTTAACTTTAGCAATTATCAATTTCCAATGTGAAGTTCAAAAGTTTAGTTGCAATGAAAAAGTTGACAGAATTTGACAAAGAGACATATCGAGCAGCAGCATAGTTTCAAGAAAGGTTTTTATATGAAATATTGAGAAAGGAATGAAAGTTGGAAAATGATAAAATTTAATATAAACATACAAAACAAATGAATGTAATCAAGTCTGAATACAAGCTATTGATCTATGGGAAATTTTTATGTCTCCCATCTTTGTGAAATCAAGGAAACCTTTTATATATAGATCTGAATAACATGTTTCAGAAAATAAGATATAGAAACTTTTCATCTTACCCGATTTGGTAATGAAAACAAAAAATTAGGCACGAGAAAACAACTAACAGGCAAGGCATAAAAACAAATATGACATTGACCTAGGAATCTTCTGGACATTGGTGAACAGATTGATAAAGTATTGATCTTATATTGATCAATGATGTAGAAGATTGTTTCCCACAGACCAAAAATAAAAATTGTTAAATAATCTGGTACAACGATGGATAAAATGAAAATTTTTGAAAATTTCTGAGTGGACTGATAAAATGTGCGAAAACTATCATCTAATGTATATTGCTCATGACAAAAATGATCGCGGACTGATGATTCTTGGAAATTCTTGAGAGGACTGATGAAATGCAGAAAATTATCATCTTATGCACATTGCTCATGACAAAAATGATCGCGTGAAAGGATTTCACCCAGAGACCAGTACTGAAGAATTGTTGTTTAGAATGGTACAACGAGGCATCGATTTGAAATTCATGGAAATTCTTGAGAGGACTGATGAAATGCGGAAAATTATCATCTTATGCACATTGCTCATGACAAAAATGATCGCGTAAAAGGATTTCACCTAGAGACCAGTACAGAAGAATTTTTGTTTAGAATAGTACAACGAGGCATCGATTTGAAATTCATGGAAATTCTTGAGAGGACTGATGAAATGCAGAAAATTATCATCTTATGCACATTGCTCATGAAAAAAAAAACGCGTAAAAGGATTTCACACAGAGACCGGTACAGAAGAATTGTTGTTTAGAATGGTACAACGAGGCATCGATTGGAAATTTATAGAAATTCTTTAGAGGAATGATTAAATGTGGAAAATTATCATTTAATGCACATTGCTCATGACAAAAAGGATTGTGTATAAGAAGTTCACCCAAAACCAGGACAGAAGAATTGTTGTCTAGAATGGTACAACGAGGCATCGATTGGAAATTCATGGAAATTCTTGAGAGGACTGATGGAATGCGGAAAATTATCATCTTATGCACATTGCTTTTGACAAAAAAGATCGCGTGGAAGGATTTCACCCGGATACCGGTACAGAAGAATTATTGTTTAGAATGGTACAACGAGGCATCGATTGGAAATTCATGGAAATTCTTGAGAGGACTGATGAAATGCGGAAAATTATCATCTTATGCACATTGCTCATGACAGAAATGATCGCGTAAAATGATTTCACCCAGAGACCAGTACAGAAGAATTGTTGTTTAGAATAGTACAACGAGGCATCGATTGGAAATTCATGGAAATTCTTGAGAGGACTGATGAAATGCGGAGAATTATGATCTTATGCGCATTGCTTTTGACAAAAATGATCGCGTGGAAGGATTTCACCCGGAGACCGGTACAGAAGAATTGTTGTTTAGAATGGTACAACGAGGCATCGATTGGAAATTTATAGAAATTCTTTAGAGGAATGATTAAATGTGGAAAATTATCATTTAATGCACATTGCTCATGACAAAAAGGATTGTGTATAAGAAGTTCACCCAAAACCAGGACAGAAGAATTGTTGTCTAGAATGGTACAACGAGGCATCGATTTTAAATTTATAGAAATTCTTTAGAGGAATGATTAAATGTGGAAAATTATCATCTAATGCACATTGCTCATGACAAAAAGGATTGTGTATAAGAAGTTCACCCAAAACCAGTACAGAAGAATTGTTGTCTAGATTGGTACAACGAGGCATAAATTGGAAAATGATGGAGATTGTTGAGCAGAATGATAAAATGGTGAAAATTATCATCTATTACCTATTGCTCATTACAAGAAGCAATGTGTATAAGGATTACACTCAGTAACCAAATCTGTAGAATAATTGTCTAGAATGGTACAACGAGACGTAGATTGGAAAATTATGAAAATTCGAGCGGACTGATAAAGTATATCAAATCATCATCCAATACACATTGCTCATGACAAAAAAACACTTAATATGAGGATTCGACTCAAATACCAAAAATGAAGAAACCTTGTCTTGTCTGCAAAAAGGATACAGAAATTGAATTATTATGGACTTTGTTCAGCAGACTTACAAATTATAGAATATTGTCATCTAGTGCTTATGGCTGATGAAAAAGAACGTTATTTATGAGGATCATATTACCAAAAACGAAGCATCATTGTCTTGTCGATAGAAAGATGCAGAAGGTGATATATTATGAATTTTGTTGAGCCGACTTATAAAGTAAAGAAAATCCCTATGGCTGACGTCAAAAAAGATTGTTCATTAGGATCCGAACAAAACCCAAGATGGAAGAATATTGTCTTGTCTGATACAAAAATGCAAAAATTGAATGATTATTGAAATTGTTGAGCAAACTTATAGAGTATGGAAAATTGGCATCTTTTGCCAATGGCTGGTGACAAAAACAACAAGATCCATCCGACTCAATGACCAAAATGAAGAAGCATTTTATAAAATTATGCAGAAAATGAAAGATTATGGAATTTTTTGAGAGGACTTAGAAAATATGGAAGTTTGTCATTTATGGGCTGTGGCTGATCTTAAAAAAACAGTATGTGTGAGGATTTGACCCAGGACCAAAAATGAAGTAGTATGGTCTGTTCTTGTACAATGATATTTGCCTGTTCTAGCCTGTTTCAACGATGCATATTTTTCAGAATTTTTCAATTTGATGAGTGGACTCATAAAATATGGAAAAGCCAGAGTAGTTGAATTAACGTAAAAACATGCCGTCAATTAGTCCTGTTGGTTTCCAATATGATCTTTTTTAAGATACACTTTTTCCCTGGATTGTATTCACATAATTATATTTTGGCATTTGTTCAGAGATAAACATACAGCTGACATTCCTAACTTGAGTTATAATACATGAAATTGATTACAACATTACAATTCCAAGTATATCCTTAAAAGAAAATTTCACGAATGTCGATAAGAAACAATTTGCAATTATTCTTTTATTTAGGCTGTATGCGGACGCATGAAGCATATATTTGATGGGCATGTTACGTTTTTAATCAATATTACGTCACAATCAAATGTTTGCCTATAAAAGCAACTTGAGTTTCCAAACGGCGGCAGTTGGATAAAGATGTCACCGCGATTGGACGTAAACACTCTTTGGCAAACAATTCCGTGGAAACTTCTAATTGGAAAGAGAATCCTCCTTCAGTTTTTATCGGTAAGTGAGTTTTAACACTCGTTTTTTCAGTAATTCATTGATTCCTTGAACTTCATTAAAGTAAATAATATTCTAGAGAGTTTCTCTGTGTCAACAAAATGGAAACGATCAATTTAAAACCGACACAAGAAATGTTTTTACTAAAAAGCTATTTGTTGTCAAGTAATTGAAGAGAACTGTTAGCAAAAAAGCTAAGTATGCAGACCTGATCAAAGGACCAAAAATGAAGAATCATGAACTAGTCTAGAACAACGATGCAGATATTGCAAAATTATTAAACATCTTTGAGCGGGTGATAAAATGGGAACTTTATCATTCATTGCACATTGCTAATGAAAAAAGAACATTTTTTGTGAGGGTATAACCCAGTGAAAATGTATATAGCAAACGATAAGAAAGAAATGACTAAAAGCTAATATAGATGTTTGGGTATTTTTATCTACTTAACTAAAAGTTGGTCGTCGTACAGCAAAGCAGATTTTAGAAATTTGTGGACTTTGATAAACTGACTTTTTTGGTAAATTGTCATCTATTGTCTATGGCTGATGAAAAAAACATTATATACGAGGATTGAATTGGTCCCAAAGACCAGAAGCTAATAATTATGCAGTTATTAAAACTTTAATGGATTCTGATGAGCTGACTGATAAAATATAAAGAAAGTCGTCAATTGCATATTGCCGATAAAGGATAAACATTATATATGAAGATGTGACCCAAAGACCAAAAGTAAAGAATTATGAACTAAACTGATACAACCATGAAGATAGTGGAAATTTTTTGGATTCTGACGAGCGGGATGACAAAATATGGAAAAATCGTCTATTGCATATTGCTAATGAAAAAAAAACATTATATGTGTGAATGTGACCCAAAGACCAAAAATGAAGAAATATGATCTAAGCTTATACAACCATGCAGATATTGGAGATTTTATCAATTCTGATGAGCGGGATGACCAAATATGGAAAAATCGTCTTTTGCATATTGCTGATGGAAATTAAACATTATATATGAGGATATGACCAAAAGACCAAAAAGAGGAAATTTGGTCTAGGCTGATACAACCATGCAGATGATTGAAATTTTATGGATTCTGATGAGCTGACTGATAAAATATAGAAAAAATCGTCTATTGCATATTAGTGATGAGAAATAAACATTTTATATGAGGATGTGACCGAAAGACCAAAAAAAAGAATTATGATCTAGGCTGATACAACCATGCAGATGATTGAAATTTTGTGGATTCTGATGAGCTGACTGATAAAATATGGAAAAAATCGTCTATTGCATATCGCTGATGAAAAATAAAGATTAAATATGAGGATGTGACCAAAAGACCAAAAAAGAAGAATTATTATCTAGGATGATACAACTTTGCAGATAATGGAAATTTGATGGATTCTGATGAGCGGACTGATAAAATATGGAAAAAGTCGTCTATTGCATATCGCTGATGAAAAATAAAGATTAAATATGAGGATGTGACTAAAAGACCAAAAAAGAAGAATTATGAACTAAACTGATACAACCATGAAGATAGTGGATATTTTATGGATTCTGATAAGCAGACAGATAAAATATGAATAGAATCATCTATTGCATATAGCTGATGAAAAAAACATTATATACGAGGATTGAATTTGTCCCAAAGACCAGAAGCTAATAATTATGCAGTTATTAAAACTTTAATGGATTCTGATGAGCTGACTGATAAAATATAAAGAAAGTCGTCAATTGCATATTGCCGATAAAGGATAAACATTATATATGAAGATGTGACCCAAAGACCAAAAGTAAAGAATTATGAACTAAACTGATACAACCATGAAGATAGTGGAAATTTTTTGGATTCTGATAAGCACACAGATTAAATATGAATAGAATCATCTATTGCATATAGCTGATGAAAAAAAAACATTGTATATGGGATGTGACCCAAAGACCAAAAATGAAAAATTATGTTCTTAGCTGATACAGCAATGCAGATAATGGAAATTTTATGAATTCTGACGAGCGGGATGACAAAATATGGAAAAATCGTCTATTGCATATTGCTAATGAAAAAAAAACATTATATGTGTGAATGTGACCCAAAGACCAAAAATGAAGAAATATGATCTAAGCTTATACAACCATGCAGATAATGGAGATTTTATCAATTCTGATGAGCGGGATGACAAAATATGGAAAAATCGTCCATTGCATATTGCTGATGAATAANCATCCTCATATAAAATGTTTATTTTTCATCAGCAACATGCAATAGACGATTTTTTCATACTTTGTCACTCCGCTCATCGGAATTCATAAAATCTCCATTATCTGCATGGTTCTATCAGATTCGACCATAATTCTTCATTTTTGGTCTTTGGGTCACATCTACATGTAGAATGTTTATTTTTCATCAGCGATATGCAATATACCAGTTTTTTTCATATTTTGTCAGTCTGCTCATTAGAATTTAAAAAATCTCCATTATCTTCATGGCTGTATCAGCTTAGACCATAATTCGTCAATTTTGGTCTTTGGGTCACATTCTCATATAAAATGTTTATTTTTCTTCAGCAATATGCAATAGACGATTCTTTCCATATTTTAAAAGTCAGCTCATCAGAATCTATAAAATTTCCATTATCTGCATGGTTGTATCAGCTTAGACCATAATAATTCTTTTTTGTTCTTTTGGTCAAAACCTCATATAAAATGTTTATTTTCATCAGCAATATGCAATATACAATTTTTTCAATAATTTATGAGTCTGCTTATCAGAATCTAAAAAATTTCCACTATCTGCATGGTTGTATCAGCCTAGACCATAACTCTTCTTTTTTGGTCTTTGGGTCACAATCCTCATATAAAATATTTATCATTCATCAGCAATATGCAATATACGATTCTTTACATATTTTATCAGTCAGCTCATCAGAATTAAAAAAATTTCCATCATCTGCATGGTTGTATCAGCTTAGACCATAATAATTCTTTTTTGTTCTTTTGGTCAAAACCTCATATAAAATGTTTATTTTCATCAGCAATATGCAATGGACGATTTTTTCCATATTTTATAAGTCAGCTCATCAGAATCTATAAAATTTCCATTATCTGGATGGTTGTATCAGCCTAGACCAAAATTTTTCATTTTTGGTCTTTTGGTCAATTCCTCATATGAAATGTTTATCTTTCAATAGCGATATGCAATAGACAATTTTTCCATATTTTGTCAGTCTGCTTATCAGAAACCATTAAATTTCCTTTATCTGCATGGTTGTATCAGTCTAGATCATAATTCCTCTTTTTGGTCTTTTTTGACATCCTCTTATAGAATGTTTATTTTTCATCAGCAATATACACTAGAAGATATTTTCCATATTTTGTCAGTCCGCTCATAGAATTCATAAAATCTCCATCATCTGCAGGGTTGTATCAGCTTTGACCATAATTCTTCATTTTTGGTCTTTCGCTCACATCTTCATATATAATGATTATTTTTCATAAGCAACATGCAATAGACGATTTTTTCCATTTTTATCAGTCAGCTTATCAGATTCCTTTGGGTAACATCCTCATATAAAATGTTTCTTTTTCATCAGCAATATGTAAGAAACGATTTTTCCATATTTTCCAGTCCGCTCATAAGAATTTATAAAATCTCCGTTATCTGCATGGCTTGTATCAGCTTAGACCATCATTCTTCATTTTTGGTCTTTGGGTCGCATCCTCATATAAAGTGTTTATTTTACATCAGCAATATGCAAGAAACGATTTTTCCATATTTTCCAGTCCGCTCTAAGAATTTATAAAATCTCCATTATCTGCATGGTTCTATCAGCTTAGACCATATTTCTTCATTTTGGGCTTTCGGTCACATCCTCTTACATAATGTTTATTTTTCATCAGCAATATGCAATAGACGATTTTCCATATTTTGTCCGTCCGCTCATTAGAATTCTTAAAATCTCCATTATCTGCATGGCTGTATCAGCTTAGACCATAATTCTTCATTTTTGGTCTTTCGCCCACATCTTCATATATAATGAATATTTTTCAACAGCAATATGCAATAGACGATTTTTCCATATGTTATCAGTCCGCTCATCAGAATCCATCAAATTTTTATTTTCTTGATGGTTGTATCAGCCTAGATCATATTTCTTCTTTTTTGGTCTTTTGGTCACATCCTCATATTTAATCGTTATTTTTCATCAGCAATATGCAATAGACGATTTTTTCTAAATTTTATCAGTCCGCTCATCAGAATCCATCAAATTTCCATTATCTGCAAAGTTTTATCAGCCTAGATCATATTTCTTCATTTTTGGTCTTTGGGTCACATTCACACATATGATGTTTTTTTTTCATTAGCAATATGCAATAGACGATTTTTCCATAATTTGCCAGTTCGCTCATAAGAATTATTAAAATCTCCATTATCTGCATGGCTGTATCAGCTTAGACCATAAATCTTCATTTTTGGTCTTTTGATCACATCCTCATATATAATGTTTATTTTTCCTCAGGAATATGCAATAAACGCTTTGTTCCATTCTTTATCAGTCTGCTTATCAGAAACCATTAAATTTCCTTTATCTGCATGGTTGTATCAGTCTAGATCATAATTCCTCTTTTTGGTCTTTTTGACATCCTCTTATAGAATGTTTATTTTTCATCAGCAATATACACTAGAAGATATCTTCCATATTTTGTCAGTCCGCTCATTAGAATTCATAAAATCTCCATCATCTGCAGGGTTGTATCAGCTTTGACCATATTTCTTCATTGTTCGTCTTTGGGTTACATCCACTTGTATAATATTTATTTTCCATTAGCAATATGCAATAGACAACTTTTTCCATTCTTTTTTAGTCCGTATATCTGAATCCAAAAAAAATTTCCATTGTTTGCAATGTTTTATCAGCCTAGACCATAATTCATTTCTTTGGTATTTTGGTCACATCCTCATATAAAATGTTTATGTTTCATCAGCAATATGAAATAGACACTTTTTTCATTATTTGTCAGTCTGCAAACCAAAATTCATAAAATCTCCATTATCTGCATGGTTGTATCAGCTTAGACCATAAATTTTTTGGTTTTGGTCTTTGGGTCACATTCACATGTATAATGTTTATTTTTTATCAGCAATATGCAATGGACGACTTTTCCATATTTTGTTGGTCCGCTCATTAGAATTATTAAAATCTCCATTATCTGCATGGTTGTATCAGGTTAGACCATCATTCTTCATTTTTCGTCTTTTGTTAGGTCCGTATACTTAGCTATTTTGCTATCAGTTCTCTTCAACTACTTGACAACAAATAACTTTTTTGGAAATAAAATATCTTGTATCGTTTTTCAATTGATCATTACCAATTTGTTGTCAGAGAGAAACTCTCTAGAATTTTATTTACTTTTATTAAGTTGAAGGAATCAATGAATTACTGAAAAAAGGGCTGATAGGAAGTCTCATTACATGAAAGAAAGAATATATCCAAATATTTACTTGGAGATTTATAACCTTTGAAAATGAAGTCTTTCACCTGTAAAAAGTCTAAATGCGAAAGCTCACTTACCGATGTTAACTGAATTCGGATTCTCTTCCCAATTAAAAGTTTCGACGGAATTGTTTTCCAAGGAATGTTTACGTCCAATCACCGTGACACCTTTATCCAACTGCCGCCGTTTCGAAACTCAAATTGCTTTTATAGGCAAAAATTTGATTGTGACGTAATATTGATTAAAAACGTAACATGTCCATCAAATATATGCTTCTTTCGTTGGTATTCTGCCTGAATGAAAGAATAATCATAAATTGTCTCTTTTAGATAATGCATGAAAATTTCTTCTAAGGATTTACTTGTATTGTTCTAGTCGTTTTCATGCATTCGAACTCAAGCTAGCAATGTCAGCCATGTGTTTATGCTTGAAAACACTTATGCCAAAGTATATTTATATGATTACACTGAAAGAACAAAGTGCATCTTGCAAAAGATCATACTCGAAAGGAACACAAATAATTGAGGCCATATTTTTGCTTGAATTCAACTACTCATCAGATATGATAAATTTTTAAAATATGATTCATTAAAACATAGTAGACTATTATTACCTATTGTTGGACTATTGGTCAAATTTTCATATATAATGATTAATACCATAAGCAAAACTCAATTTTTCCATATTTTATCAGTCTGTTCATCCAAATGTTTAAATGTTCATTATCTATATGGTTGTATCAGAATAGACTATAATTTTTCTTTTTTGGTCTTTGGGTCACATCCTCATATACAAGGTTTATCTTTCATCAAAAATATGCAATAGACGGTTTTTTCCATTCTTTATCAGTCCGCTCATCCAAATGCTTAAAACTTCCATTATGTACATGGTTGTATGAGCTTAGACCATAATTCTTCATTTTTGGTGTTTGGGTCGCATCCTCATATAAAATATTTATTTTTCATCAGCAATATGCAATAGACAATTTTTTTCCGTATTTTTCAGTCCGCTCATTAGAATTCATAAAATCTCCATTATTTAGATGCTCGTATCAGCTTAGACCATAATTCTCAATTTTTGGTCTTTTGATCACATCCTCATATATAATGTTTTTTTTCAGCAATATGCAATAGACGATTTTTTACATATTATATCAGTCCTCACATCAGAATCCAAAAAAACTTCCATTATCTGCATGGTTGTATTAGCTTAGACCACAATTCTTCTTCTTTGGTCTTTTGGTCACATCCTCATAACTAATCTTTTTTTCATCAGCAATATGCCATAGAAGAGTTTTTCCATAATTTATTTGTCGGCTCATCAGAATAAAAAAAATTTCCATTATCTGCATGGTTGTATCAGCCTATACCATAATTCTCAATTTTTCGTCTTTGGGTCACATCCTCATATATAATGTTTTTTTTTCATCAGCAATATGCAATAGACGATTTTCCATATTTTGTCAGTTCGCTCATCAAAATTATTAAAATCTCCATTTTCTGCATCGTTCTATCAGCCTAGATCATAATTCTTCCTTTTTGCTCTTTGGGTAACATCCTCATATAAAATGTTTCTTTTTCATCAGCAATATGTAAGAAACGATTTTTCCATATTTTCCAGTCCGCTCATAAGAATTTATAAAATCTCCGTTATCTGCATGGCTTGTATCAGCTTAGACCATCATTCTTCATTTTTGGTCTTTGGGTCGCATCCTCATATAAAGTGTTTATTTTACATCAGCAATATGCAAGAAACGATTTTTCCATATTTTCCAGTCCGCTCTAAGAATTTATAAAATCTCCATTATCTGCATGGTTCTATCAGCTTAGACCATATTTCTTCATTTTGGGCTTTCGGTCACATCCTCTTACATAATGTTTATTTTTCATCAGCAATATGCAATAGACGATTTTCCATATTTTGTCCGTCCGCTCATTAGAATTCTTAAAATCTCCATTATCTGCATGGCTGTATCAGCTTAGACCATAATTCTTCATTTTTGGTCTTTCGCCCACATCTTCATATATAATGAATATTTTTCAACAGCAATATGCAATAGACGATTTTTCCATATGTTATCAGTCCGCTCATCAGAATCCATCAAATTTTTATTTTCTTGATGGTTGTATCAGCCTAGATCATATTTCTTCTTTTTTGGTCTTTTGGTCACATCCTCATATTTAATCGTTATTTTTCATCAGCAATATGCAATAGACGATTTTTTCTAAATTTTATCAGTCCACTCATCAGAATCCATCAAATTTCCATTATCTGCAAAGTTTTATCAGCCTAGATCATATTTCTTCATTTTTGGTCTTTGGGTCACATTCACACATATGATGTTTTTTTTTCATTAGCAATATGCAATAGACGATTTTTCCATATTTTGTCATCCCGCTCATCGGAACTCATAAGATCTCCATTATCTGCATGGTTGTATAAGCTTAGATCATATTTCTTCATTTTTGGTCTTTGGGTCACATTCACACATATGATGTTTTTTTTTCATAAGCAATATGCAATAGACGATTTTTCCATATTTTGTCATCCCGCTCGTGAGAATTCATAAAATTTCCATTATCTGCATTGCTGTATCAGCTAAGAACATAATTCTTCATTTTTGCTCTTTGGGTAACATCCTCATATAAAATGTTTCTTTTTCATCAGCAATATGTAAGAAACGATTTTTCCATATTTTGTCAGTTCGCTCATCAAAATTAATAAAATCTCCATTTTCTGCATCGTTCTATCAGCCTAGATCATAATTCTTCATTTTTGCTCTTTGGGTAACATCCTCATATAAAATGTTTCTTTTTCATCAGCAATATGTAAGAAACGATTTTTCCATATTTTGTCAGTTCGCTCATCAAAATTAATAAAATCTCCATTTTCTGCATCGTTCTATCAGCCTAGATCATAATTCTTCATTTTTGCTCTTTGGGTAACATCCTCATATAAAATGTTTCTTTTTCATCAGCAATATGTAAGAAACGATTTTTCCATATTTTGTCAGTTCGCTCATCAAAATTAATAAAATCTCCATTTTCTGCATCGTTCTATCAGCCTAGATCATAATTCTTCATTTTTGCTCTTTGGGTAACATCCTCATATAAAATGTTTCTTTTTCATCAGCAATATGTAAGAAACGATTTTTCCATATTTTCCAGTCCGCTCATAAGAATTTATAAAATCTCCGTTATCTGCATGGCTTGTATCAGCTTAGACCATCATTCTTCATTTTTGGTCTTTGGGTCGCATCCTCATATAAAGTGTTTATTTTACATCAGCAATATGCAAGAAACGATTTTTCCATATTTTCCAGTCCGCTCTAAGAATTTATAAAATCTCCATTATCTGCATGGTTCTATCAGCTTAGACCATATTTCTTCATTTTGGGCTTTCGGTCACATCCTCTTACATAATGTTTATTTTTCATCAGCAATATGCAATAGACGATTTTCCATATTTTGTCCGTCCGCTCATTAGAATTCTTAAAATCTCCATTATCTGCATGGCTGTATCAGCTTAGACCATAATTCTTCATTTTTGGTCTTTCGCCCACATCTTCATATATAATGAATATTTTTCAACAGCAATATGCAATAGACGATTTTTCCATATGTTATCAGTCCGCTCATCAGAATCCATCAAATTTTTATTTTCTTGATGGTTGTATCAGCCTAGATCATATTTCTTCTTTTTTGGTCTTTTGGTCACATCCTCATATTTAATCGTTATTTTTCATCAGCAATATGCAATAGACGATGTTTTCTAAATTTTATCAGTCCGCTCATCAGAATCCATCAAATTTCCATTATCTGCAAAGTTTTATCAGCCTAGATCATATTTCTTCATTTTTGGTCTTTGGGTCACATTCACACATATGAAGTTTTTTTTTCATTAGCAATATGCAATAGACGATTTTTCCATATTTTGTCATCCCGCTCATCGGAACTCATAAGATCTCCATTATCTGCATGGTTGTATAAGCTTAGATCATATTTCTTCATTTTTGGTCTTTGGGTCACATTCACACATATGATGTTTTTTTTTCATAAGCAATATGCAATAGACGATTTTTCCATATTTTGTCATCCCGCTCGTGAGAATTCATAAAAGTTCCATTATCTGCATTGCTGTATCAGCTAAGAACATAATTTTTCATTTTTGGTCTTTGGGTCACATCCCATATACAATGTTTATTTTTCATCAGCTATATGCAATAGATGATTCTATTCATATTTCATCTGTCTGCTTATCAGAATCCATAAAAGTTCCACTATCTTCATGGTTGTATCAGTTTAGTTCATAATTCTTTACTTTTGGTTTTTGGGTCACATCTTCATATATAATGTTTATCCTTTATCGGCAATATGGAATTGACGACTTTCTTTATATTTTATCAGTCAGCTCATCAGAATCCATTAAAGTTTTAATAACTGCATAATTATTAGCTTCTGGTCTTTGGGACCAATTCAATCCTCGTATATAATGTTTTTTTCATCAGCCATAGACAATAGATGACAATTTACCAAAAAAGTCAGTTTATCAAAGTCCACAAATTTCTAAAATCTGCTTTGCTGTACGACGACCAACTTTTAGTTAAGTAGATAAAAATACCCAAACATCTATATTAGCTTTTAGTCATTTCTTTCTTATCGTTTGCTATATAAATTTTCAGTGGGTTATACCCTCACAAAAAATGTTCTTTTTTCATTAGCAATGTGCAATGAATGATAAAGTTCCCTTTTTATCACCCGCTCAAAGATGTTTAATAATTTTGCAATATCTGCATCGTTGTTCTAGACTAGTTCATGATTCTTCATTTTTGGTCCTTTGATCAGGTCTGCATACTTAGCTTTTTTGCTAACAGTTCTCTTCAATTACTTGACAACAAATAGCTTTTTAGTAAAAACATTTCTTGTGTCGGTTTTAAATTGATCGTTTCCATTTTGTTGACACAGAGAAACTCTCTAGAATATTATTTACTTTATTGAAGTTCAAGGAATCAATGAATTACTGAAAAAACGAGTGTTAAAACTCACTTACCGATATAAACTGAAGGAGGATTCTCTTTCCAATTAGAAGTTTCCACGGAATTGTTTGCCAAAGAGTGTTTACGTCCAATCGCGGTGACATCTTTATCCAACTGCCGCCGTTTGGAAAAACAAGTTGCTTTTATAGGCAAACATTTGATTGTGACGTAATATTGATTAAAAACGTAACATGTCCATCAAATATATGCTTCATGCGTCCGCATACAGCCTAAATAAAAGAATAATCGCAAATTGTTTCTTATCGACATTCGTGAAATTTTCTTTTAAGGATATACTTGGAATTGTAATGTTGTAATCAATTTCATGTATTATAACTCAAGTTAGGAATGTCAGCTGTGTGTTTATCTCTGAACAAATGCCAAAATATAATTATGTGAATACAATCCAGGGAAAAAGTATATCTTAAAAAAGATCATATTGGAAACCAACAGGACTAATTGACGGCATGTTTTTACGTTAATTCAACTACTCTGGCTTTTCCATATTTTATGAGTCCACTCATCAAATTGAAAAATTCTGAAAAATATGCATCGTTGAAACAGCCTAGAACAGGCAAATATCATTGTACAAGAACAGACCATACTACTTCATTTTTGGTCCTGGGTCAAATCCTCACACATACTGTTTTTTTAAGATCAGCCACAGCCCATAGATGACAAACTTCCATATTTTCTAAGTCCTCTCAAAAAATTCCATAATCTTTCATTTTCTGCATAATTTTATAAAATGCTTCTTCATTTTTGGTCATTGAGTCGGATCTTGTTGTTTTTGTCACCAGCCATTGGCAAAAGATGCCAATTTTTCATACTCTGTAAGTTCGCTCAACAATTTCAATAATCATTCAATTTTTGCATTTTTGTATCAGACAAGACAATATTCTTCCATCTTGGGTTTTGTTCGGATCCTAATGAATAATCTTTTTTGCTGTCAGCCATAGGGATTTTCTTTATTTTATAAGTCGGCTCAACAAAATTCATAATATATCACCTTCTGCATCTTTCTATCGACAAGTCAATGATGCTTCTTTTTTGGTAATATGATCCTCACAAATAACGTTTTTTCTCATCAGCCATAAGCACTAGATGACAATATTCTATAATTTGTAAGTCTGCTGAACAAAGTCCATAATAATTCAATTTCTGTATCCTTTTTGCAGACAAGACAATGTTTCTTCATTTTTGGTATTTGAGTCGAATCCTCATATTTAGTGTTTTTTTGTAATGAGCAATGTGTATTGGATGATAATTTTATTTACTTTATCAGTCCGCTCGAATTTTCATAATTTTCCAATCTACGCCTCGTTGTACCATTCTAGACAATTATTCTACAGATTTGGTTACTGAGTGTAATCCTTATACACATTGCTTCTTGTAATGAGCAATAGGTAATAGATGATAATTTTCAACATTTAATCAGTCCTCTCAAGAATTTCTATAAATTTCCAATCCATGCTTCGTTGTACCATTCTAGACAACAATTCTTCTGTACTGGTCTCTGTTTGAAATCCTTTTACGCGTTTTTTTTTCATGAGCAATGTGCATTAGTTGATAATTTTACACATTTAATCAGTCCTCTCAAGAATTTCTATAAATTTCCAATCCATGCCTCGTTGTACCACTCTAAACAACCATTCTTCTGTACTGGTCTCTGGGTGAAATCCTTCCACGCGATCATTTTTGTCAAAAGCAATGTGCATAAGATGATAATTTTCCGCATTTCATCAGTCCTCTCAAGAATTTCCATCAATTTCCAATCGATGCCTCGTTGTACCATTCTAGACAATAATTCTTCTGTACTGGTCTCTGGGTGAAATCATTTTACGCGATCATTTCTGTCATGAGCAATGTGCATAAGATGATAATTTTCCGCATTTCATCAGTCCTCTCAAGAATTTCCATGAATTTCCAATCGATGCCTCGTTGTACCATTCTAAACAATAATTCTTCTGTACCGGCCTCCGGGTGAAATCCTTTCACGCGATCATTTTTGTCATGAACAATGTGCATAAGATGATAATTTTCCAAATTTAATCAGTCCTCTCAAGAAATTCTATAAATTTCAAATCGATGCCTCGTTGTACCATTCTATACAACAATTCTTCAGTACTGGTCTCTAGGTGAAATCCTTTTACGCGATCATTTTTGTCATGAGCAATGTGCATAAGGTGATAATTTTCCGCATTTCATCAGTCCTCTCAAGAATTTCCATGAATTTCAAATCGATGCCTCGTTGTACCATTCTAAACAATAATTCTTCAGTACTGGTCTCTTGGTGAAATCCTTTTGCGCGATCATTTTTGTCATGAGCAATATACATTAGATGATAGTTTTTGCACATTTTATCAGTCCACTCAGAAATTTCCAAAATTTTCAATTTCTCCATCGTTGTACCAGATTATTTAACAATTTTTATTTTTGGTCTGTGGGAAACAATCTTCTACATCATTGATCAATATAAGATCAACACTTTATCAATATGTTCACCAATGTCCAGAAGATTCCTTTACATGCAAAGTTGCATAGGTCAATGTCATATTTGTTTTTATGCCTTGCCTGTTAGTTGTTTTCTCGTGCCTAATATTTTGTTTTCATTACCAAATCGGGTAAGATGAAAAGTTTCTATATTTTATTTCCTTAAACTTTCATTCCTTTCTCAATTTTTCATTGCAACTAAACTTTTGAACTTCACATTGGAAATTGATAATTGCTAAACTTAAAGAATTGACAATTATTACTGTATGATATAAAAATTAATTTATACACTTGAGAAAACATTATACATTCTCATCCTAAATATTGTTGTGTCATTTTTCTATCTTGTTGACACAGAGAAACTATGTAGAGTGTTGTTAACTGGAATAAGGTTTCATTACATCATTCACTTGGAAACATTCAAGGAATCATGAAAGAAGGATCTGATAAGAATCGGTAAGTTCAATCATATTTTAAAAGAAATGAAGATATATGAAAATATTTACTTCTAAAAAGTGTTTGCTCACTCACCATTACAATTGAAAATCGAATCATTTATCTGTTCGGTGTCTAAAGGGTTAAAACTCACTTACCGATGTAAAAATTTGCGGTGTTGAAATTGAATACAGATTCTCTTTCCAATAAAAGTTTCCACGGAATTGTTTCCCAAGGAATGTTAACGTCCAATCGCCGTGAAATCTTTATCCAACTGCCACCGTTAAAAAAGTCGACTTGCTTTTATAGGCACAAATTTGATTGTGACGTAATATTGATTGAAAACGTAACATGTCCATAAAATATATGCTTCTTGCGTTGGTATTCTGCCTGAATAAAAGAATAATCGTAAATTGTCTCTTTTAGATAATGCATGAAAATTTCTTCTAAGGATTTACTTGTATTGTTGTAGTCAATTTCATGCATTCGAACTGAAGCTAGCAATGTCAGCCATGTGTTTATCCTTGAAAACACTTATGCCAAAGTATATTTATATGATTACATTGAAGGTACAAAGTGCATCTTGCAAAAGATCATACTCGAAAGAAACATAAATAATTGAGGCCATATTTTTGCTTGAATTCAACTACTCATCAGAATTGATAAATTTTTAAAATATGAATCGTTCAAACATAGTAGACTATTATTACCTATTGTTGGACTATGGGTCAAATTTTCATATATAATGATTAGACTAGAATTATGGTTGTATCAGACTAGACTATAACTTTTCTTTTTTGGTCTTTGGGTCACATTCTCATATACAATGTTTATCTTTCATCAGAAATATGCAATAGGCGACTTTTCCATTCTTTATCAGTCCGCTCATCCAAATGCTTAAAACTTCCATTATCTACACGGTTGTCTCAGACTAGACCATAATTCTTCATTTTTGGTCTTTGGGTAACATCCACATGTAGAATGTTTATTTTTCATCCGCAATATGCAATCGACAATTTTTCAACAATTTGTCAATCCGCTCATCAGAATCCATAAAATTTTCATTATATGCATGATTCTATCAGCTTAGACCATAATTCTTCATTTTTGGTCTTTGGGTCACATCTACATGTATAATGTTTATTTTTCATCCGCAATATGCAATCGACAATTTTTCAACAATTTGTCAATCCGCTCATCGGAATCCATATAATCTTTGTTATATGCATGATTCTATCAGGTTAGACCATAATTCTTCTTTTTGTGTCTTTTGATCACATCCACATGAATATTATTTTTTTCCATCAGCAATATGCAATAGACGGTTTTTTCCATATTTTATCAGTCAGCTCCACAAAATCCATAAAATTTCCATTCTCCGCATGGTTGTATCAGGCTAGACCATAATTCTCAATTTTTGTTCTTCCCGTCACACCCTTATATATATAAATATTACTTCATTAGCAATATACACTAGAAGATTATTTCCATTTTTTATCAATCAGCTCATCAGACTCCAAAAGTTTCCATTATCTGCATTGTTGTATCAGTCTAGACCATAATTCATCTTTTTGTGTCTTTTGATCACATCCTCATTTATAATGTTTATTTTTCATCAGCGATATGCAATAGACGATTTTTTCCATGATTTCTCAGTCAGCTCTTCAGAATCCATAAAATTTCCATTCTCTGCATGGTTGTATCAGTCTAGACCATAATTCTTCATTTTTTGTCTTTTGGTCACATCCACATCTATAATATTTATTTTCCACCAGCAATAAGCAATGGACGTTTTTCTCTATTTTTTTCAGTCAGCTTTTCAGAATCCATAAAATCTCCATTATCTGCATGGTTGTATCATCTTAGACCATAATTATTTATTTTTGGGCTTTGGGTCACATCCTCATATAAAATGTTTTTTACAATCAGCAATATTAAATGGACGATTTTTCCATATTTTGCCAGTCCGCTCATAAGAATTATTAAAATCTCCATTATCTGCATGGTTGTATCAGGTTAGACCATCATTCTTCATTTTTCGTCTTTGGGTCACATCCACTCATAAAATGTTTATTTTTCATCAGCAATATGCAATAGACGATTTTTCCATATTTTGTCAGCCCACTCATCAAAATTAATAAAATCTCCATTTTCTGCATGGTGCTATCAGCCAAGACCATCATTCTTCATTTTTGGATTTTTGGGTGACATCCTCATATAAAATGTTTCTTTTTCATCAGCAATATGCAATAGACGATTTTTCCATATTTTGTCAATTCGCTCATAAGAATTCATAAAATATCCATTTTCTGCATGGTTGTATCAGCCTAGACCATAATTCTTCATTTTTGGTCTTCGGGTAACATCCTCATATAAAATGTTTCTTTTTCATCAGCAATATGCAATAGACGATTTTTCCATATTTTGTCATCCCGCTCATCAAAATTAGTAAAATCTCCATCATCTGCATGGTTGTATCAGCCTAGACCATATTTCTTCATTTATGGTCTTTGGGTAACATCTTCATATAAAATGTTTCTTTTTCATCAGCAATATGCAATAGATGATTTTTCCATATTTTGTCAGCCCGCTCATCAAAATTTATAAAATCTCCATTATCTGCATGTTTGTATCAGTCTAGATCATAAATCCTCTTTTTGGGTCTTTTTTGGCATCCTCATATATAATGATTATTTTTCATCAGCAATATACACTAGAAGATATTTTCCATATTTTATCAGTCAGCTCCTCAGATTCCATAAAATTTCCATTATCTTGATGGTTGTATAAGCCTAGACCATAATTCTTCGGTTTTTGATCTTTGGGTCACATCCACATGTATAATATTTATTTTTTATCAGCAATATGCAGTAGACAATTTTTCCATTTTTTATCAGTCAGCTCATCAGAATTCATAAAGTTTCCATTATCTGCTTTATTGTACCAGCCCATAATTCTTTTTATTGGACTTTTTGTCACATCCTCACATAGAATGTATTTTTTCATCAGCAATATGCAATAGCATTTTTTATCAGTCAGCTCATCAGAATCCATAAAGTTTCCATCATCTGCATGGTTGTATCCGCCCAGACCATAATTCTTCATTTTTGTTCTTTGGGTAACATCTTCATATAAAATATTTATTTTTCATCACCAATATGCATTAGACGATTTTTTCCATATTTTGCCAGTCCGCTCATTAGAATTAATAAAATCTCCATTATTTGCATCGTTCTAACAGCCTAGACCATAATTTTTCAATTTTTGTCTTTGGGTTACATCCTCATATAAAATGTTTATGTTACATCAGCAATATGAAATAGACTATTTTTTCATATTTTGCCAGTCCGCTCATTAGAATGATTAGAATCTCCATTATCTGCATGGTTGTATTTGGTTAGACGATAATTCTTCATTTTTGGTCTTTGGGTTACATCCACATGTATAATGTTTATTTTTCATCAGCAACATGCAATGGACGGTTTTTCCATATTTTGCCAGTCCGCTCATTAGAATTATTAAAATCTCCATTATCTGCATGGTTGTATCAGGTTAGGTCATCATTCTTCATTTTTGGTCTTTTGGTCACATTCTCATATGTAATGTTTTTTTTATCACATCATGCAATTGACGATTTTCTCCATTTTTTATTAGTCAGCTTATCAGAATCCATGAAATTTCCATTATCTTGATGGTTGTATCAACCTAGACCATAATTCTTCGTTCTTGGTCTTTGGGTCACATCCACATGTATATTATTTATTTTTTATCAGCAATATGCAATAGACAATTTTTCCATTTTCTTTCAGTCAGTTCGTCAGAATCCATAAAGTTTCCATTATCTGCATTATTGTACCAGCCTAGACCATAATTCTTTTTATTGGACTTTTTGTCACATCCTCATATACAATGTATTTTTTCATCAGCAATATGCAATAGACAATTTTTCCAACTTTTATCAGTCAACTTATCAGAATCCATAAAGTTTCCATTATCTGCATTATTGTACCAGCCTAGACCATAATTTTTTTTATTGGACTTTTTGTCACATCCTCATATACAATGTATTTTTTCATCAGCAATATGCAATAGACGATTTTTTCCATATTTTATCAGTCAGCTCATCAGAATACATAAAATTTCCATTATCTGCATGGTTGTATCAGCCTAGACGATAATTCTTTATATTTGGTCCTTTGTTCAGGTTTGCATATTCAGTTTTTTTGCTGTCAAGTATCTTCAACTTCTTGACAACAAATAGCTTTTTTTTAAAAAAAGTTTTTTGTCGGTTTCCAATTGATCGTTTCCAAATTGTTGACACAGAGAAAATCTCTAGAATATCATTTACTCATATGAAGTTCAAGGAATTAATGAATTACTGAAAAAAGGGCTGATAGGAAGTCTCATTACATCAAGTAAAGAACAGATGCAAATATTTACTTGGATATTTATAACCTTTGAAAATGAAATCTTTTATCTGTAAAAAGTCTAAGTGCTAAAGCTCACTTACCGATGTCATCTTAATGCAGATTTTCTTTCCAATTAAAAGTTCCTACGGGCTTGTTTTCCAAGGAATGTTTACGTCCATTCGCCGTGACATCTTTATCCAACTGCCACCGTTAAAAACTCGACTTGCTTTTTTAGGCACGAATTTGATTGTGACGTAATATTGATTGAAAACGTAACATGTCCATCAAAAATATGCTTCTTGCATTGGTATTCTGCCTAAATGAAAGAATAGTCGTTTATTGTCTGTTATAGATAGATAATGCATGAAAATTTCTTCTAAGGATTTACTTGTATTGTTGTAGTCAATTTCATGCATTATAACTTAAGCTAGCAATGTCAGCTATGTGTTTATCTTTGAAATCACTTATGCAAAAGTATATTTATATGATTACATTGGAGGACCAAAGTTTATCTTGCAAATAATCATATTCGAAAGAAACATAAATAATAGACGTCATATTTATTCTTGAATTAAACTACTCATCAGATTCAATAAATTTTTGAAATATGAATCGTTCAACCATAGTACACCATTATTACCTATTGTTAGACTATGGGTCAAATCCTCATACATAATGATTATTGCCATAAACAAAACTCAATTTTTCCATATTTTATCAGTCTGTTCATCCAAATGTTTAAATGTTCATTATTGTTGTTTCAGACTAGACTATAATTTTTCTTTTTTGGTCTTTGGGTCACTTTCTCATATACAAGTTTTATCTTTCATCAGAAATATGCAATAGACGATTTTTTCCATTCTTTATCAGTCCGCTTATCCAAATGCTTAAAACTTCCATTATGTTCATGGTTGTATCATCTTAGACCATAATTCTTCATTATTCGTCTTTGGGTTACATCCACATGTGTAATGTTTATTTTTCATTAGCAATATGCAATAGACGACTTTTTCCATTCTTTTTCAGTCCGTATATCTGAATCCATAAAAATTTCCATTGTTTGCAAGGTTTTATCAGCCTAGACCATAATTTTTCATTTTTGGTCTTTCGATTATATCTTCATGTATAATGTTTATTTTTCATCAGCAATATGTTATAGACGATTCTTTCTATTATTTATCAGTCTGCCTGAATGAAAGAATAATCGTAAATTGTTTTTTATAGATAATGCATGAAAATTTCTTTCAAGGATTTACTTTTGTTGTTGTAGTCATTTTCATGCATTCGAAATCAAGCTAGCAATGTCAGCCATGTGTTTATTCTTGAAAACACTTATGCCAAAGTATATTTATATGATTACATTGAAAGAACAAAGTGCATCTTGCAAAAGATTATACTCGAAAGAAACATAAATAATTGAGGCCATCTTTTTGCTTGAATTCAACTACTCATCAGAATTGATAAATTTTTAAAATATGAATCGTTCAAACATATTAGACTATTTTTACCTATTGTTGGACTATGGGTCAAATTTTCATATATAATGATTAATGCCATAAGCAAAACTCAATGTTTCCATATTCCATCAGTCCGCTCTTCCAAATCCTTAAAATCTCCATTATTTATATGGTTGTATCACAACTACACTAAAATTTTTCTTTTTCGGTCTTTGGGTCACATCCTCATATACAAGGTTTATCTTTCATCAGAAATATGCAATAGACGACTTTTTCCATTCTTTATCAGTCCGCTCATCCAAATGCTTAAAACTTCCATTATGTACATGGTTGTATGAGTTTGGACCATAATTCTTCATTTTTGGTGTTTGGGTCGCATCCTCATATAAAATATTTATTTTTCATCAGCAATATGCAATAGACAATTTTTTTCCGTATTTGTCAGTCCGCTCATTAGAATTCATAAAATCTCCATTATTTACATGGTCGTATCAGCTTAGACCATAATTCTACTTCTTTGGTCACATCCTCATATCTAGTCTTTTTTTTCATCAGCAATATGCCATAGACGAATTTTTCCATAATTTATTAGTCGGCTCATTAGAATTCTTAAAATCTCCATCATCTGCATGGCTGTATTAGCTTAGACCATAAATCTTCATTTTTGGTCTTTGGGTCACATCCTCATATATCATGTTTTTTTTCATCAGTAATATGCAATAGACAATTTTCCATATTTTGTCAGTTCGTTCATTAGAATTCGTAAAATCTCCATCATCTGCATGGCTGTATTAGCTTAGACCATAAATCTTCATTTTTGGTCTTTGGGTCACATCCTCATATACAAAATCTTTTTGCATCAGTAATATGCAATAGACAATTTTCCATATTTTGTCAGTTCGCTCATTAGAATTCTTAAAATCTCCATCATCTGCATGGCTGTATTAGCTTGGACCATAAATCTTCATTTTTGGTCTTTGGGTCACATCCTCATATATCATGTTTTTTTTCATCAGTAATATGCAATAGACAATTTTCCATATTTTGTCAGTTCGTTCATTAGAATTCGTAAAATCTCCATCATCTGCATGGCTGTATTAGCTTAGACCATAAATCTTCATTTTTGGTCTTTGGGTCACATCCTCATATACAAAATCTTTTTGCATCAGTAATATGCAATAGACAATTTTCCATATTTTGTCAGTTCGCTCATTAGAATTCTTAAAATCTCCATCATCTGCATGGCTGTATTAGCTTGGACCATAAATCTTCATTTTTGGTCTTTGGGTCACATCCTCATATATCATGTTTTTTTTCATCAGTAATATGCAATAGACAATTTTCCATATTTTGTCAGTTCGTTCATTAGAATTCGTAAAATCTCCATCATCTGCATGGCTGTATTAGCTTAGACCATAAATCTTCATTTTTGGTCTTTGGGTCACATCCTCATATACAAAATCTTTTTGCATCAGTAATATGCAATAGACAATTTTCCATATTTTGTCAGTTCGCTCATTAGAATTCTTAAAATCTCCATCATCTGCATGGCTGTATTAGCTTGGACCATAAATCTTCATTTTTGGTCTTTGGGTCACATCCTCATATATCATGTTTTTTTTCATCAGTAATATGCAATAGACAATTTTCCATATTTTGTCAGTTCGCTCATTAGAATTCATAAAATCTCCGTTATGTACTTGGTCGTATCAGCTTAGACCAAAATTCTTCATTTTTGCTCTTTGGGTCACATCCTCATATAAAATGTTTATTTTTCATCAACAATATGCAAGAAACGATATTTCCATATTTTGCCAGTCCGCTCATAAGAATTTATAAAATCTTCATTATCTGCATGGCTGTATCAGCTTAGACCATAAATATTCATTTTCTTTCTTTGGGTCACATCCTCTTACATAATGTTTATTTTTCATCAGCAATATGGAATAGACAATTTTCCATATTTTGTCAGTTCGCTCATTAGAATTCTTAAAATCTCCATCATCTGCAAGGCTGTATTAGCTTGGACCATAAATCTTCATTTTTGGTCTTTGGGTCACATCCTCATATAAAATGTTTATTTTACATCAGCAATGTGCAAGAAACGACTTTTCCATATTTTGCCAGTCCGCTCATAAGAATTTATAAAATCTCCATTATCTGCATGGCTGTATCAGCTTAGACCATAATTCTTCATTTTCGGTCTTTCGCTCACATCTTCATATATAATGATTATTTTTCATAAGCAACATGCAATAGACGATTTTTTCCATATTTTATCAGTCAGCTCATCAAAATCCATAAAATTTCCATTATCTGAATGGTTGTAACAGCCTAGACCATAATTCTTCTTTTTTGGTGTTTGGGTTACATCCACATGTATAATGTTTATTTTTCATTAGCAATATGCAATAGACGATTTTTTCCATATTTTATCAGTCAGCTCATCAGAATCCATAAAATATCCATTTTCTGCATTGTTGTATTAGCCTAGACCATAATTTTTCATTTTTGGTCTTTCGGTCACATCTTCATGTATAATGATTATTTTTCATCAGCAATATGAAATAGACGATTCTTTCCATATTTTATCAGTCAGCTCATCAGAACCCATAAAATATCCATATTCAGCATGGTTGTATCAGCCTAGACCATAATTTTTCATTTTTGGTCTTTGGGTCATATCTTCATGTATAATGATTTTGTTTTCATCAGCAATATAAATAAGACAATTCTTTCCATATTTTGTCAGTCAGCTCATGAGAATCCATAAAATTTCCATTTTCTGCATGGTTGTATCAGCCTAGACCAAAATTTTTCATTTTTGGTCTTTCGGTCATATCTTCATGTATCATGTTTATTTTTCATCAGCAGTATGAAATAGACGATTCTTTCCATATTTTGTCAGCCCGCTCATCAGAATCCATAAAATTTCCATTCTCTGCATGGTTGTATCAGCCTAGACCATAATTTTTCATTTTTGGTCTTTCGTTCATATCTTCATGTATAATGTTTATTTTTCATCAGCAATATGAAAAAGACGATTCTTTCCATATTTTATCAGTCAGCTGATCAGAATCCATAAAATTTCCATTTTCTGCATGGTTGTATCAGCCTAGACCATAATTTTTCATTTTTGGTCTTTCGGTCACATCCACATGTATAATGTATATTTTTCATCAGCAATATGCAATAGACGATTTTTTCATATTTTGTCATTCCGTTCATCGGAATTCATAAAATCTCCATTATCTGCATTGTTGTATCAGCTTATACCACAACTCTTCATTTTTGGTCTTCGGGTCACATCCTCATACACAATGTTTATTTTTCATCAGCAATATGGAATAGACGATTTTTCCATATTTTGTCAGTCCGCTCATCAAAATTAATAAAATCTCCATTTTCTGCATGGTTGTATCAGCCTAGACCAAAATTTTTCATTTTTGGTCTTTTGGTCATATCTTCATGTATAATGTTTATTTTTCATCAGCAATATGAAATAGACCATTTTTTCCATATTTTATCAGTCAGCTCATCAGAATCCATAAAATTTCCATTTTCTGCATGGTTGTATCAGCCTAGACCATAATTTTTCATTTTTGGTCTTTCGGTCACATCCACATGTATAATGTATATTTTTCATCAGCAATATGCAATAGACGACTTTTTCCATATTTTGTAATTCCGCTCATTAGAATTATTAAAATCTCCATTATCTTCATGGTTGTATCAGGTTAGACCATCATTCTTCATTTTTGGTCACATCCACATATATAATCTTTTTTTTCATCAGCAATATGCAATAGACGATTTTTTCATATTTTGTCAGTCCGTTCATCGGAATTCATAAAATCTCCATTATCTGCATTGTTGTATCAGCTTATACCACAACTCTTCATTTTTGGTCTTCGGGTCACATCCTCATACACAATGTTTATTTTTCATCAGCAATTTGGAATAGACGATTTTTCCATATTTTGTCAGTCCGCTCATCAAAATTGATAAAATCTCCATTTTCTGCATGGTTGTATCAGCCTAGACCATAATTTTTCATTTTTGGTCTTTCGGTCATATCTTCATGTATAATGTTTATTTTTCATCAGCAATATGAAATAGACCATTTTTCCGTATTTTATCAGTCAGCTCATCAGAATCCATAAATTTTCTATCATCTGCATGGTTGTATCAGCCTAGACCATAATTTTTCATTTTTGGTCTTTCGGTCATATCTTCATGTATAATGTTTATTTTTCTTCGGCAATATGCAAAAGACGAATTCTTCCATATTTTGTCCATCCACTCATTAGAATTCATTAAATCTCCATTATCTGCATCTCCATTTTAGCCTAGACCTTAATTCTTCTTTTTTGGTCTTTTGGTCACATCCTCATATGAAATGTTTATCTTTCATCAGCAATACGCAATAGACAATAATTTCCATAATTTATCAGTCGGCTGATCAGAATTCATAATTTTTCCATTATCTGCATGGTTGTATCAGCCCAGACCATAATTCTTCATTTTTGGTCTTCGGGTCACATCCTCATACACAATGTTTATTTTTCATCAGCAATATGGAATAGACGATTTTTCCATATTTTGTCAGTCCGCTCATCAAAATTAATAAAATCTCCATTTTCTGCATGGTTGTATCAGCCTAGACCATAATTTTTCATTTTTGGTCTTTCGGTCATATCTTCATGTATAATGTTTATTTTTCCTCAGGAATATGCAATAGACAATTTTTTCCCTTCTTTATCAGTCTGCTTATCAGAAACCATAAAATTTCCTTTGTCTGCATGGCTGCATCAGTCTAGATCATAATTGCTCTTTTTGGTCTTTTTTGACATCCTCATATATAATGTTTATTTTTCATCAGCAATATACACTAGAAGATATTTTCCATAATTTATCAGTCGGCTGATCAGAATTCATTTAATTTCCATTTTCTGCATGGTTGTATCAGCCTAGACCAAAATTTTTCATTTTTCGTCTTTGGGTCACATCCACATGTATAATGTTCATTTTTCATCAGCAACATGCAATAGACGATTCTTTCCATATTTTATCAGTCAGCTCATCAGAATCCATAAAATATCCATTTTCTGCATTGTTGTATCAGCCTAGACCATAATTTTTCATTTTTGGTCTTTCGGTCACATCCACATGTATAATGTATATTTTTCATCAGCAATATGCAATAGACGACTTTTTCCATATTTTGTAATTCCGCTCATTAGAATTATTAAAATCTCCATTATCTTCATGGTTGTATCAGGTTAGACCATCATTCTTCATTTTTGGTCACATCCACATATATAATCTTTTTTTTCATCAGCAATATGCAATAGACGATTTTTTCATATTTTGTCAGTCCGTTCATCGGAATTCATAAAATCTCCATTATCTGCATTGTTGTATCAGCTTATACCACAACTCTTCATTTTTGGTCTTCGGGTCACATCCTCATACACAATGTTTATTTTTCATCAGCAATTTGGAATAGACGATTTTTCCATATTTTGTCAGTCCGCTCATCAAAATTGATAAAATCTCCATTTTCTGCATGGTTGTATCAGCCTAGACCATAATTTTTCATTTTTGGTCTTTCGGTCATATCTTCATGTATAATGTTTATTTTTCATCAGCAATATGAAATAGACCATTTTTCCGTATTTTATCAGTCAGCTCATCAGAATCCATAAATTTTCTATCATCTGCATGGTTGTATCAGCCTAGACCATAATTTTTCATTTTTGGTCTTTCGGTCATATCTTCATGTATAATGTTTATTTTTCTTCGGCAATATGCAAAAGACGAATTCTTCCATATTTTGTCCATCCACTCATTAGAATTCATTAAATCTCCATTATCTGCATCTCCATTTTAGCCTAGACCTTAATTCTTCTTTTTTGGTCTTTTGGTCACATCCTCATATGAAATGTTTATCTTTCATCAGCAATACGCAATAGACAATAATTTCCATAATTTATCAGTCGGCTGATCAGAATTCATAATTTTTCCATTATCTGCATGGTTGTATCAGCCCAGACCATAATTCTTCATTTTTGGTCTTCGGGTCACATCCTCATACACAATGTTTATTTTTCATCAGCAATATGGAATAGACGATTTTTCCATATTTTGTCAGTCCGCTCATCAAAATTAATAAAATCTCCATTTTCTGCATGGTTGTATCAGCCTAGACCATAATTTTTCATTTTTGGTCTTTCGGTCATATCTTCATGTATAATGTTTATTTTTCCTCAGGAATATGCAATAGACAATTTTTTCCCTTCTTTATCAGTCTGCTTATCAGAAACCATAAAATTTCCTTTGTCTGCATGGCTGCATCAGTCTAGATCATAATTGCTCTTTTTGGTCTTTTTTGACATCCTCATATATAATGTTTATTTTTCATCAGCAATATACACTAGAAGATATTTTCCATAATTTATCAGTCGGCTGATCAGAATTCATTTAATTTCCATTTTCTGCATGGTTGTATCAGCCTAGACCAAAATTTTTCATTTTTCGTCTTTGGGTCACATCCACATGTATAATGTTCATTTTTCATCAGCAACATGCAATAGACGATTCTTTCCATATTTTATCAGTCAGCTCATCAGAATCCATAAAATATCCATTTTCTGCATTGTTGTATCAGCCTAGACCATAATTTTTCATTTTTGGTCTTTCGGTCACATCCACATGTATAATGTATATTTTTCATCAGCAATATGCAATAGACGATTTTTTCATATTTTGTCAGTCCGTTCATCGGAATTCATAAAATCTCCATTATCTGCATTGTTGTATCAGCTTATACCACAACTCTTCCTTTTTCTGTCTTTCGGTCATTTCTTCATATATAATGTTAATTTTTCATCAGCAATATGAAATAGACGATTCTTTCTATATTTTATCAGTCAGCTCATCTGAATCCATAAAATTTCCATTATCTGAATGAATGTATCAGCCCAGACCATAATTCTTCTTTTTTGGTCTTTGAGTCAAATCATCATAAATAATTTTTTTTTTCATCAGCAATATACAATAGACGATTTATTCCATATTTTATCAGTCAGCTCATCAGAATCCATAAAATTTCCATTATCTGAATGAATGTATCAGCCCAGACCATAATTCTTCATTTTTGGTCTTTGGGTCACATTCTCATAAAAAATGTTTATTTTTCATCGGCAATATGCAATAGACGATTTTTCCATATTTTATCAGTCAGCTCATCAGAATCCATAAAATTTCCATTATCTGAATGAATGTATCAGCCCAGACCATAATTCTTCATTTTTGGTCTTTGGGTCACATTCTCATAAAAAATGTTTATTTTTCATCGGCAATATGCAATAGACGATTTTTCCATATTTTATCAGTCAGCTCATCAGAATCCATAAAATTTCCATTATCTGAATGAATGTATCAGCCCAGACCATAATTCTTCATTTTTGGTCTTTGGGTCACATTCTCATAAAAAATGTTTATTTTTCATCGGCAATATGCAATAGACGATTTTTCCATATTTTATCAGTCAGCTCATCAGAATCCATAAAATTTCCATTATCTGAATGAATGTATCAGCCCAGACCATAATTCTTCATTTTTGGTCTTTGGGTCACATTCTCATAAAAAATGTTTATTTTTCATCGGCAATATGCAATAGACGATTTTTCCATATTTTATCAGTCAGCTCATCAGAATCCATAAAATTTCCATTATCTGAATGAATGTATCAGCCCAGACCATAATTCTTCATTTTTGGTCTTTGGGTCACATTCTCATAAAAAATGTTTATTTTTCATCGGCAATATGCAATAGACGATTTTTCCATATTTTATCAGTCAGCTCATCAGAATCCATAAAATTTCCATTATCTGAATGAATGTATCAGCCCAGACCATAATTCTTCATTTTTGGTCTTTGGGTCACATTCTCATAAAAAATGTTTATTTTTCATCGGCAATATGCAATAGACGATTTTTCCATATTTTGTCAATGCGCTCATAAGAATTCATAAAATATCCATTTTCTGCATGGTTGTATCAGCCTAGACCATAATTTTTTCATTTTTGGTCTTTCGGTCATATCTTCATGTATAATGTTTATTTTTCATCAGTAATATGCAATAGACGATTTTTTCCATATTTTATCAGTCAGCTCATCTGAATCCATAAAATTTTCATTATCTGCATGGTTGTATCAGTCTAGACCATAATTTTTCATTTTTGGTCTTTGGGTCACATCCTCATAAAAAATGTTTATTTTTCATCGGCAATATGCAATAGACGATTTTTTCCATTCTTTATTAGTCCGCTTATCAGAAACCATAAAATTTCCTTTATCTGCATGGTTGTATCATCCTAGACCATAATTCTTTTTTTTTGTCTTTGGGTCACATTCTCATATATAGTGTATATTTTTCATTAGCAAAATGCAATAGAAAATTTATTTCCAAATTTTATCAGTCCGCTCTTCAGAATCCATCAAATTTCCATTATCTGCATGCTTGTATCAGCCTAGATCATGATTCTCCTTTTTTGGTCTTCGGGTCACATCCTCATATACAATGTTTACTTTTCATCAGCAATATGAAATAGACGATTCTTTCCATATTTCATCAATCAGCTCATCAGATTCCATGAAATTTCCATTATCTTGATGGTTGTATCAGCCTAGACCATAATTCTTCGTTTTTGGTCTTTGGGTCACATCCACATGTATAATGTTTAATTTTCATTAGCAACATGCAATAGACGATTTTTTCATATTTTGTCAGTCCGATCATCGGAATTCATAAAATCTCCATTATCAGCATGGTTGTATCAGCCTAGACCATAATTCTTCATTTTTGTTCTTTTGGTCAAATCCTCATACATAATGTTTATTTTTCATCAGCAACATGCAATAGACGATTTTTTCATATTTTGTCAGTCCGTTTATCGGAATTCATAAAATCTCCATTATCTGCATTGTTGTATCAGCTTAAACCACAACTCTTCATTTTGGTCTTCGGGTCACATCCTCATATACAATGTTTATTTTTCATCAGCAATATGAAATAGACGATTCTTTCCATATTTCATCAATCAGCTCATCAGAATCCATAAAATTTCCATTTTCTGCATGGTTGTATCAGCCTAGACCATAATTTTTCATTTTTGGCCTTTCGGTTATATCTTCATGCATAATGTTTATTTTTCATCAGCAACATGCAATAGACGATTTTTCCATATTTTGTCGGTCCGCTCATTAGAATTATTAAAATCTCCATTATCTGCATGGTTGTATCAGGTTAGACCACCATTCTTCATTTTTGGTCACATCCACATATATAATCTTTTTTTTCATCAGCAATATGCAATAAACGTTTTTTTCCATTTTTATCAGTCAGCTCATCAGAATCCATAAAGTTTCCATTATCTGCATTATTGTACCAGCCTAGACCATAATTCTTTTGATTGGACTTTTTGTCACATCCTCACATACAATATATTTTTTCATCAGCAATATGCAATAGACGATTTTCTCCATATCTTATCAGTCCGCTCATCAGAATCAAAAAAAGTTCCATTATCTGCATGGCTGTATCAGCTTCGATCATAAATCTTCATTTTTGGTATTTTGATCAAATCGTCATATATAATGTCTATTTTTCATCAGCAATATGCAATAGACGATTTTTTCTATATCTTATCAGTCCGCTCATCAGAGTCCACAAAAGTTCCATTATTTGCATCGTTGTAACAGCTTTGACCATAATTCTTCATTTTTGGTCTTTCGCTCACATCTTCATATAAAATGATTTTTTTTCATAAGCAACATGCAATAGACGATTTTTTCTATATCTTATCAGTCAGCTCATCAGAATCCATAAAATTTCCATTATCTGAATGGTTGTAACAGCCTAGACCATAATTCTTCATTTTTCGTGTTTTGGTAACATCCACATGTATAATGTTTATTTTTCATCAGCAATATGCAATGGACGATTTTTCCATATTTTGTCGGTCCGCTCATTAGAATTATTGAAATCTCTATTATCTGCTTGGTTGTATCAGGTTAGATCATCATTCTTTATTTTTGTTCTTTCGGTCACATCCTCTTACATAATGTTTTTTTTCATTAGCAATATGCAATAGTCAATTTTCCATATTTTGTCAGCCAGCTCATTAGAATTCTTAAAATCTCCATCATCTGCATGGCTGTATCAGCTTAGACCATAACTCTTCAATTTTGGTCTTTGGGTCACATCCTTATATAAAATGTTTATTTTTCATCAGCAATATGCAAGAAACGATTTTTCCATATTTTGCCAGTCCGATCATAAAATTTATAAAATCTCCATTATCTGCATGGCTGTATCAGCTTTGACCATAATTCTTCATTTTTGGTCTTTCGCTCACATCTTCATATATAATGATTATTTTTCATCAGCAACATGCAATAGACGATTTTTTCATATTTTGTCAGTCCGTTCATTAGAATTCATAAAATCTCCATTATCTGCATGGTTGTATCAGGTTGGACGATAATTCTTCACTTTTCGTCTTTGGGTTACATCCACATGTATAATGTTTATTTTTCATCGGCAATATGCTATGGACGATTTTTCCATATTTTGTCAATCCGCTCTTAAGAATTATTAAAATCTCCATTACCTGCATGGTTGTATCAGGTTAAACGATAATACCCATTTTTCGTCTTTGGGTTACATCCACATGTATAATGTTTATTTTTCATCAGCAATATGCAATGGATGATTTTTCCATATTTTGTCAATCCGCTCTTAAGAATTATTAAAATCTTCATTACCTGCATGGTTGTATCAGGTTAAACGATAATTCTTCATTTTTCGTCTTTGGGTTACATCCACATGTATAATGTTTATTTTTCATCAGCAATATGCAATGGACGATTTTTCCATATTTTGCCAGTCCGCTCATTAGAATTATTAAAATCTCCATTATCTGCATGGTTGTATCAGGTTAGACAATCATTCTTCATTTTTCGTCTTTGGGCTACATCCACATGTATAATGTTTAATTTTCATCAGCAATATGCAATAGACGGTTTTTCCATATTTTGCCAGTCCGCTCATTAGAATTATTAAAATCTCCATTATCTGCATGGTTGTATCAGGTTAGACAATCATTCTTCATTTTTCGTCTTTGGGTTACATCCACATGTATAATGTTTATTTTTCATCAGCAATATGCAATGGACGATTTTTCCATATTTTGCCAGTCCGCTCATTAGAATTATTAAAATCTCCATTATCTGCATGGTTGTATCAGGTTAGACAATCATTCTTCACTTTTCGTCTTTGGGTTACATCCACATGTATAATGTTTATTTTTCATCAGCAATATACAATGGACGGTTTTTCCATATTTTGCCAGTCCGCTCATCAGAATTATTAAAATCTCCATGATCTGCATGGTTCTTTCAGGTTAGACGATAATTCTTCATTTTTCTGTCTTTGGGTTACATCCACATGTATAATGTTTATTTTTCATCAGCAATATGCAATGGACGGTTTTCCATATTTTGCCAGTTGCTTATAAGAATTATTAAAATCTCCATGATCTGCATGGCTGTATCAGCTTAGACCATAATTCTTCATTTTTGGTCTTTTGGTCACATCCTCATATGTAATGTTTCTCTTATCACATCATGCAATTGTCGATTTTCTCTATTTTTTATTAGTCAGCTCATCAGAATCCATAAAATTTTCATCCTCTTCATGGTTGTATCAGCCTAGACGATACTTCTTCATTTTTGGTCTTTTGGTCACATCCTCATATGTAATTTTTTTCTGATCACATCATGCAATTGACGATTTTCTCTATTTTTTATTAGTCAGCTTATCAGAATCCATAAAATTTCCATCCTCTTCATGGTTGTATCAGCCTAGACGATAATTCTTCATTTTTGGTCTTTTGGTCAAATCCTCATATGTAATTTTTTTCTTATCACATCATGCAATTGACGATTTTCTCTATTTTTTATTAGTCAGCTTATCAGAATCCATAAAATTTCCATCCTCTTCATGGTTGTATCAGCCTAGACGATAATTCTTCATTTTTGGTCTTTTGGTCAAATCCTCATATGTAATTTTTTTCTTATCACATCATGCAATTGACGATTTTCTCTATTTTTTATTAGTCAGCTTATCAGAATCCATAAAATTTCCATCCTCTTCATGGTTGTATCAGCCTAGACGATAATTCTTCATTTTTGGTCTTTTGGTCAAATCCTCATATGTAATTTTTTTCTTATCACATCATGCAATTGACGATTTTCTCTATTTTTTATTAGTCAGCTTATCAGAATCCATAAAATTTCCATCCTCTTCATGGTTGTATCAGCCTAGACGATAATTCTTCATTTTTGGTCTTTTGGTCAAATCCTCATATGTAATTTTTTTCTTATCACATCATGCAATTGACGATTTTCTCTATTTTTTATTAGTCAGCTTATCAGAATCCATAAAATTTCCATCCTCTTCATGGTTGTATCAGCCTAGACGATAATTCTTCATTTTTGGTCTTTTGGTCAAATCCTCATATGTAATTTTTTTCTTATCACATCATGCAATTGACGATTTTCTCTATTTTTTATTAGTCAGCTTATCAGAATCCATAAAATTTCCATCCTCTTCATGGTTGTATCAGCCTAGACGATAATTCTTCATATTTGGTCCTTTGTTCAGGTCTGCATCTTTAGTTTTTTTTTGCTGTCAAGTATCTTCAACTTCTTGACAACAAATAGCTTTTTTGTAAAAAAAGTTTTTGTGTCGGTATGCAATTGATCGTTTCCAAATTGTTGACACATAGAAACTCTCTAGAATATCATTTACTTTAATGAAGTTCAAGGAATCAATGAATTACTGAAAAAGGGCTGATAGGAAGTCTCATTACATCAAGTAAAGAACAGATGCAAATATTTACTTGGATATTTATAACCTTTGAAAATGAAATCTTTTATCTGTAAAAAGTCTAAGTGCTAAAGCTCACTTACCGATGTCAACTTAATGCGGATTTTCTTTCCAATTAAAAGTTTCCAGTGACTTGTTTTCCAAGGAATGTTAACGTCCATTCGCCGTGACACCTTTATCCAACTGCCGCCGTTTCGAAACTCAAATTGCTTTTATAGGCACGAATTTGATTGTGACGTAATATTGATTGAAAACGTAACATGTCCATCAAAAATATGCTTCTTGCGTTGGTATTTTGCCTAAATGGAAGAATAATCGTAAATTGTCTGTTATAGATAGATATTGCATGAAAATTTCTTGTAAGGATTTACTTGTATTGTTGTAGTCAATTTCATGCATTCTAACTGAAGCTAGCAATGTCAGCTATGTGTTTATCTTTGAAAACACTTATGCAAAAGTTTATTTCTATGATTACATTGAAGGAACAAAGTGTATCTTGCAAAAGATCATTTTCGAAAGAAACATAAATAATAGATGTCATATTGATGCTTGAATTAAACTACTCATCAGATTCAATAAATTTTTGAAATATGATACGTTCAACAATAGTACACCATTATAACCTATTGTTGGACTATGGGTCAAATCCTCATACATAGCGATTATTGTCATCACAAAAACTCAATTTTTTTCATAATTCATGAGTCCGCTCATCCAAATCCTAAAAATCTCCATTATCTATATGGTTGTATCAGACTACACTAAAATTTTTCTCTTTTGCACTTTGGGTAACATCCTCATATAAAATTTTTATTTTTCATTAGCAATATGCAATAGACAATTTTTCCATATTTTGCCAGTCCGCTCATAAGAATTCATAAAATATCCATTTTCTGCATGGTTCTATCGGCCTAGACCATAATTCTTCATTTTTGGTCTTTGGGTAACATCCTCATATAAAATGTTTATTTTTCAACAGGAATATGCAATAGACGATTTTTTTCCATTCTTTATCAGTCTGCTTATCAGAAACCATTAAATTTAGTTTATCTGCATGGTTGTATCAGCCTAGATCATAAATAGTCTTTTTTGGTCTTTCTTTGAAATCCTGATATATAATGTTTTTTTTCATCAGCAATATACACTAGAAGATATTTTCCATATTTTATCAGTCAGTTCATCAGACTCCATAAAATGTCCATTATCTGCATGGTTGTAACAGCCTAGACCATAATTATTCATTTTTGATCTTTGGGTCACATCCACATATATAATGATTATTTTTCATCAGCAATATGCAATAGACGATTTTTTCCATATTTTATCAGTGAGCTCTTCAGAATCCATAAAATTTCCATTATCTGCATGGTTGTATCAGCCTAGAGCATAATTCTTCATTTTTGGTCTTTGGGTCACATCCACATATATAATGTTTATTTTTCAACAGCAACATGCAATAGACGATTTTTTCATATATTGTCAGTCCGTTCATCGGAATTCATAAAATCTCCATTATCTGCATGGTTGTATCAGCCCAGACCATAATTCTTCATTTTTGTTCTTTGGGTCACATCCACATATATAATGTCTATTTTTCAACAGCAACATGCAATAGACGATTTTTTCATATATTGTCAGTCCGTTCATCGGAATTCATAAAATCTCCATTATCTGCATGGTCGTATCAGCCCAGACCATAATCCTTCATTTTTGTTCTTTGGGTCACATCCACATATATAATGATTATTTTTCATCAGCAATATGCAATAGACGATTTTTTCCATATTTTATCAGTGAGCTCTTCAGAATCCATAAAATTTCCATTCTCTGCATAGTTGTATCAGCCTAGACCATAATTCTTCATTTTTTGTCTCTTGGTCACATCCACATGTATAATATTTATTTTCCATCAGCAATATGCAATGGACGTTTTTCTCCATTTTTTTCAGTCAGCTCTTCAGAATTCCTAAAATTTCCATTCTCTGCATGGTTGTATCAGCTTAGAACATATTTCTTCATTTTGTGTCTTTTGGTCACATCCTCATTTATAATGTTTATTTTTCATCAGCAATAAGCAATAGACTATTGTCTCCTTATTTTATTAATCAGCTCATGAGAATCCATAATATTTTCATTATCTTCATGGTTGTATCACGTTAG
The DNA here is from genome assembly GCF_013076305.1 of Rhopilema esculentum. The sequence goes on from NW_027019317.1 coordinate 3,078,149, forward strand.
ACGATAATTCTTCATTTTTCCTCTTTGGGTTACATCCACATGTATAATGTTTTTTTTTCATTAGCAATATTAAATGGACGATTTTTCCATATTTTGCCAGTCCGCTCATAAGAATTATTAAAATCTCCATTATCTGCATGGTTGTATCAGGTTAGACCATCATTCTTCATTTTTCGTCTTTGGGTTACATCCACATGTATAATGTTTATTTTCCATCCGCAATATTCAATGGTTTATGTTTCCATATTTTATCAGTCCGCTCATTAGAATTCATAAAATCTCCATTATCTGCATGGTTGTATCAGGTTAGACCATCATTCTTCATTTTTTGTCTTTTGGTCACATCCAGATCTATAATATTAATTTTCCATCAGCAATATGCAATGGACGTTTTTCTTCATTTTTTTTCAGTCAGCTCTTCAGAATCCATAAAATCTCCATTTTCTCCACAGTTGTATCAGCCTAGACCATAATTCTTTATTTTTTGTCTTTTTGTCACATCCACATGAATAATATTTATTTTCCATCAGCAACATGCAATGGACGTTTTTCTTCATTTTTTTCATTCAGCTTTTCAGAATCCATAAAATCTCCATTCTCCGCATGGTTGTATCAGCTTAGACGATAATTCTTCATTTTTCCTCTTTGGGTTACAGCCACATGTATAATGTTTTTTTTTCATCAGCATTATGCAATAGACGATTTTTTCATATTTTGTCAGTCCGCTTATCGGAATTCATAAAATCTTCATTATCTGCATCGTTGTATTAGCCTAGACCAAAATTCTTCATTTTTGGTCTTTTGGTCACATCCTCAAATGTAATGTTTTTTTATCACATTATGCCATTGACGATTTTCTCCATTTTTTATTAGTCAGCTCATCAGAATCCAAAAAATTTCATTATCTGCATGGTTGTATCAGCCTAGACGATAACTCTTCATATTTGTTCCTTTGTTCAGGTCTGCATATTTAGCTCTTTTTGCTGTCAAGTATCTTCAATTTCTTGACAACAAATAGCTTTCTTATAAAAAGAGTTTTTGTGTCGGTTTCCAATTGATCGTTTCCAAATTGTTGACACGGAGAAATTCTCTAGAATATCATTTACTTTAATGAAGTTCAAGGAATCAATGAATTACTGAAAAAGGGCTGATAGGAAGTCTCATTACATCAAGTAAAAAACAGATGCAAATATTTACTTGGATGTTTATAACCTTTGAAAATGAAATCTTTTATCTGTAAAAAGTCTAAATGCTGAAGCTCACTTACCGATGTCAACTGAATTCGAATTTTCTTTCCAATTAAAAGTTTCCACGGACTTGTTTTCCAAGGAATGTTAACGTCCAATCGCCGTGACATCTTTATCCAACTGCCACCGTTAAAAAACTCGACTTGCTTTTATAGGCACAAATTTGATTGTGAAGTAATATTGATTGAAAACGTAACATGTCCATCAAAAATATGCTTCTTGCGTTGGTATTCTGCCTAAATGGAAGAATAATCGTAAATTGTCTGTTATAGATAGATAATGCATGAAAATTTCTTCTAAGGATTTACTTCTATTGTTGTAGTCAATTTCATGCATTCTAACTGAGGCTAGCAATGTCAGCTATGTGTTTATCCCTGAAAACACTTATGCAAAAGTTTTTTTATATGATTACATTGAAGGAACAAAGTTTATCTTGCAAAAGATCATATTCGAAAGAAACATAAAAAATATACGTCATATTTATGCTTGAATTAAACTACTCATTAGATTCAATAAATTTTTGAAATATCAATCGTTCAACCATAGTACACCATTATTACCTATTTTTGGCCTATGGGTCAAATCCTCATACATAATGATAATTGCCATCAGCAAAACTCCATTTTTCCATATTTCATCAGTCCGCTCATCCAAATCCTTAAAATCTCCATTATCTATATGGTTGTATCAGACTACACTAAAATTTTTCTCTTTTGGTCTTTGGGTAACATCCTCATATAAAATCTTTATTTTTCATCAGCAACATGCAAGAAACGAATTTTCCATATTGTGCCAGTCCGCTCATAAGAATTTACAAAATCTCCATTATCTGCATGGCTGTATCAGCTTAGACCATTACTCTTTTTTTGTCTTTTTGATCACATCCTCATATATATTTTTTATTTTTCATCAGCAATATGCGATAGACGATTTTCTCAACTTTTTATCAATCAGCTCATGAGAATCCATAATATTTTCATTATCTGCATGATTGTATCAGCCTAGACCATAATTTTTCTTTTTTGGTCCTTTGGTCACATCCTCATATGAAATGTTTATCTTTCATCAGCAATACGCAATAGACAATTTTGGCCATAATTTATCATTTGGCTTATCAGAATCCATAAAATTTCCATTATCTGCGTGGTTGTATCAGCTTAGACCATAATTTTTCATTTTTTGTCTCTGGGTCACATCCTCAAATACAATGTTTATTTTTCATCAGCAATATGGAATATACAATGTTTTTTTTACCAGCAATAAGCAATAGACAATTTTATCGATATTAAATCAGTCCGCTGATCCAAATGCTCAAATTCTCCATTATCTACATGATTGTATCAGCTTAGACCATAATTCTTCATTTTTGGTCTTTCGGTCACATCCACATGTATAATGTATATTTTTCATCAGCAATATGCAATAGACGATTTTTTCATATTTTGTCAGTCCGCTCATCGGAATTCATAAAATCTCCATTATCTGCATGGCTGTATCAGCCTAGACCATAATTCTTCATTTTTGGTATTTGGGTAACATCCTCATATAAGATGTTTATTTTTCATCAGCAACATGCAATAGACGATTTTTCCATATTTTGTCAATCCGCGCATCAGAATTCATAAAATCTCCATTATCTGCATGATTCTATCTGCCTAGAACATAATTCTTCGTTTTTGGCCTTTTTGTCACATCCTCATATAAAATGTTTCTTTTTCATCAGCAATATGCAATAGACGATTTTTCCATATTTTGTCAGCCCGCTCATCAAAATTAATAAAATCTCCATTTTCTGCATGGTTCTATCAGCTTAGACAATAATTCTTCATTTTTGGTCTTTGGGTCACATCCTCATTTAAAATATTTATTTTTCCACAGCAATATGCAATAGACAATTTTTTCCTTTTTTTATCATTTGGCTTATCAGAATCCATAAGATTTCCATTATCTGCATGGTTCTATCAGCTTAGACAATAATTTTTCATTTTTGTTCTCTGGGTCACATCCTCATATACAATGTTTATTTTTCATCAGCAATGTGGAATAGACGATTTTTTCATATTTTGTCAGTCCGTTCATCGGAATTCATAAAATCTCCATTATCTACATTGTTGCATTACCTTAAATCCTTTTTCTTCACTTTTGCCTTTGGGTCACATCCTCATATAAAATGTTTATTTTTCATCAGCAACATGCAATAGACGATTTTTCCATATTTTGTCAGTCCGCTCATCAGAATTCATAAAATCTTCACTATCTGCATGGTTCTATCAGCTTAGACCATATTTCTTCATTTTTTATCTTTGGGTCACATCCTCATATAAAATATTTATTTTTCATCAGCAACATGCAATAGACGATTTTTCCATATTTTGTCAGTCCGCTCATCAGAATTCATAAAATCTTCATTATCTGCATGGTTCTATCAGCTTAGACCATAGTTCCTCATTTTTGGTCTTTGAGTCACATCCTTATATAAAATGTTTATTTTTCATCAGCAACATGCAATAGACGATTTTTCCATATTTTGTCAGTCCGCTCATCGGAATTCATAAAATCTCCATTATCTGCATGGTTGTATCAGCCCAGACCATAATTCTTAATTTGTGTTTTTTGGGTCACATCCTCATATAAGATATTTATTTTTCATCAGCAATATGCAATAGACGATTTTTTCATATTTTGTCAGTCCGCTCATCGGAATTCATAAAATCTCCATTATCTGCATGGCTGTATCAGCCTAGACCATAATTCTTCATTTTTGGTATTTGGGTAACATCCTCATATAAGATATTTATTTTTCATCAGCAACATGCAATAGACGATTTTTCTCTATTTTGTCAGTCCGCGCATCAGAATTCATAAAATCTCCATTATCTGCATGGTTCTATCAGCCTAGAACATAATTCTTCGTTTTTGGCTTTTTTGTCACATCCTTATAAAAAATGTTTCTTTTTCATCAGCAATATGCAATAGACGATTTTTCCATATTTTGTCAGCCCGCTCATCAAAATTAATAAAATCTCCATTTTCTGCATGGTTCTATCAGCTTAGACAATAATTCTTCATTTTTGCTGTTTGGGTCACATCCTCATATAAAATGTTTATTTTTCATCAGCAACATGCAATAGACGATTTTTCCATATTTTGTCAGTCCGCTCATCAGAATTCATAAAATCTTCATTATCTGCATGGTTCTATCAGCTTAGACCATAATTCTTCATTTTTGGTCTTTGGGTCACATCCTCATATAAAATGTTTATTTTTCATCAGCAACATGCAATAGACGATTTTTCCATATTTTGTCACTCCGCTCATCAGAATTCATAAAATCTTCATTATCTGCATGGTTCTATCAGCTTAGACCATAATTCTTCATTTTTGGTCTTTGGGTCACATCCTCATATAAAATATTTATTTTTCATCAGCAACATGCAATAGACGATTTTTCCATATTTTGTCAGTCCGCTCATCAGAATTCATAAAATCTCCATTATCTGCATTGTTGCATCAGCTTAAATCCTTTTTCTTCACTTTTGCCTTTGGGTCACATCCTCATATAAAATGTTTATTTTTCATCAGCAACATGCAATAGACGATTTTTCCATATTTTGTCAGTCCGCTCATCAGAATTCATAAAATCTTCATTATCTGCATGGTTCTATCAGCTTAGACCATAGTTCCTCATTTTTGGTCTTTGAGTCACATCCTTATATAAAATGTTTATTTTTCATCAGCAACATGCAATAGACGATTTTTCCATATTTTGTCAGTCCGCTCATCGGAATTCATAAAATCTCCATTATCTGCATGGTTCTATCAGCCTAGAACATAATTCTTCATTTTTGCTGTTTGGGTCACATCCTCATATAAAATGTTTATTTTTCATCAGCAACATGCAATAGACGATTTTTCCATATTTTGTCAGCCCGCTCATCAAAATTAATAAAATCTCCATTTTCTGCATGGTTCTATCAGCTTAGACAATAATTCTTCATTTTTGCTGTTTGGGTCACATCCTCATATAAAATGTTTATTTTTCATCAGCAACATGCAATAGACGATTTTTCCATATTTTGTCAGTCCGCTCATCAGAATTCATAAAATCTTCATTATCTGCATGGTTCTATCAGCTTAGACCATAATTCTTCATTTTTGGTCTTTGGGTCACATCCTCATATAAAATGTTTATTTTTCATCAGCAACATGCAATAGACGATTTTTCCATATTTTGTCACTCCGCTCATCAGAATTCATAAAATCTTCATTATCTGCATGGTTCTATCAGCTTAGACCATAATTCTTCATTTTTGGTCTTTGGGTCACATCCTCATATGTAATGTTTATTTTCATCAGCGATATGTAATGGACGAACGATTTTCCATATTTCTCAACCCTTCACAAATTATAAAAACCTCCTTCTCATCGTCTATCAGCCTAGCGATAATCTCATTTAGTTTTTTGGTCACATCTACATGGATAATGTAGTTTTCATCAGCGAATGCAAGACGAGTTTTTCATATGTCAGTCCGCCGATCGGAATCATAAAACTCATCATCTGCATTGTTTTAAAGCTTAAACCAAACTCTTCAGTTTGGTCTGGTCAACATCCCATATTAATTATTTCATACGAGTATTAATTGACGATTTTTTCTATTTCTCAACCCGCTCATCAAAAATTATAAAACCCTCCTTTTCTCCATCGTTCGTATGAGCTAAGATCCATATTCTTCATTTAGTTTTTGGTCAGCATCTCAGATAACTTTATTTTCAATCAGGATATCAATTGACGATGGTTTCAATATTTGCAATCCTCCACGGAATCAATAAAATCCCCATCATACGCATTGGTATCAGCTTAAACCAAACTCTGCATGTTTGTTGGTCACATCCTCATATAAATGTTATTGTCATCAGCTATAGCAATTACGATCGTCTCCATTTTCATAGCCAGCCTCATCAATCCATAAAATTTCATCTTTCACGTTGATCACAGACGATAATCTTCAATATGGCTCCTTGTTCAGTTGTGATACTAGCGTTCCCTTGCTGTCCCAATTCTCCTTCAACTCTACAACAAATAGCTTTTTGTAAGAAGTTTTCTTTCTTAATTAAGCGTTCCAATTGGAACGGAGAAAACCGCTAAAAGAATACTTTAATGAATGCAAGAATCAATGGAAATACGGGGAAAAAGGGCTGAAGGAATATCATTACACAAGAAAAAAAGAAGATATGCATATATACTTGATATATTAACCTTGAAACATGAAATATTCCTGATCTGTAAAAAATTCTAAGGTCAAGAACTCACCACCGCACCCAACTGAATGCGATTTTCTTTCCAATTAAAAGTTCTTCCACGGAATTGTTTTTCGAGAATGCGTCCATATGCCGTAACAACTGTGATCAACCGCATCGTAAAAAAACTCAGTGCTTTATACACAAATTTTATTGTGGACTAATATGAATTAAAAACGTAACAGTCCTATCAAAAAATAGCTTCTGCTTGATTCTGCCTAAATGAAAGAATAATCGAAAGGCCTAAGATAATAATCATGAAAATTTCTCTAAGGATTTAACTTGTAATGTGTGTAGTCAAGTTCAGCATTCTAACGAAGCTAGCAATGCACTAGCGTTACTTGAAAAACACTACAAAAGTGATTTATGAGTTACAGTGAAGGTACAAAGTGCATCTGCAAAAGATCATATTCGAAATAAAACAATAATGGACGTCATATTATCTTAAATTAAACACCGCAGATTCAAATAAATTTGAATATACATTCAACCATAGTACACCATATTACCCTATTTTCGCTATCTGGCAACCCCGTAACATAATATTATGCATCCAGCAAAACCATTTTCCCAAATCCCCCATCGGTCCGCTCACAATCCTTAAAATCCATTTCCTGCAGGTTGTATTAGCTAGACAGAATTCTTTTGGTCCTTCGGTCATATCTTCATGTTAATGTATTCGACAGCAAAAATCAATAGAGACATTTTTCATAACTTGTGTCCAGCCGTCATTGAATCAAAAAACTCCAAATAATCGCATTGTTGTACACTACAACAAAACTCTCCTTTCTGTCTTTGAGTCATTCATCGCATATATGAATCAATTTTTCATCGCAGATAGAAATAGACGATTCTTCATATTACAGGTCAGCGAGATATCATAAATCTACATCCATTGTTACAGCCTACATAATTTTTTCCATTTTGTTCTGTCAGTCTTTTTCAGTATTATTTCAGTTTCATACGAGCAATGAAACTAGACGATTCGTCTATAATGATTAACATTGTCCATCTCGACATGAAGATCATAAAATTCATCATCCGCATTGTGAAATCGGCCTAGGAATCAAATTTCATTTTTGGTCGTTTCGGTCAATCTTATAAGTTATTTGTCTCGAACACGTAAAGCCAAGGACGGATTCGCATTATGTTTAACGTCAGCTCAAGTCAAATCCATAATATACCATACTGCATGTTTGAAGTCATATCAAAGATTTTCAATTTTCAGTCCGTTCAGAACCAGAAATCTCTCATTTTTAGCCATGTTTGGGATCAGCTTATACCAACAGACTCTTCTTT